>CM062832.1:23006669-23315079 GCA_031772345.1 Himalopsyche anomala | reverse complement strand
TAAACGAAAGTTGCTTATGTAGGAATGAATACAAAGATAATGATTTATATTTATTAATTCTAATAGTCGTTAGTTGTTTCAAGCAGGACGCGGTGCTTCGGGAAGGGTGGGGAACCTTGCTAAGGAACCACCCACTATTCCTGGCCAATTAATTTCAAAACCCCTTAATATACATTCGGATACAAGTCCTCTGACTTACGTATAGCAAATACGCTCCTCCAGCTTTTCGGTGACTTTCCTAAAGTCACTAGCCAGCTTCGGCTAAAACAAAATCGCCCCCGTCCAGGTCCCAGACCCGGGCGTGGCAAAACCCCGTCGGGTATTCGGTACATGAAATTTTTGACACTAACAAATATTACGTTAATTACTCGTATCTATTTTTCACGGCGCCTTACTTGAAATTCAACAACTGGAGAAACCCTTTTGGTTTTAACTAACCATGGTTCTCAAACAAAGAAAAATGTATCTCAACCAGTCCTCGAAAAATTATAAATATCGGGGCTTCCTACATATAGCTCCAAACTAACTATAACTATATAAATCTTACATTTAGTTCCCAAATAGAATTATTATTAATAGTTTAAGTTATTACAAAAATAAACTGGAGAAATATTTTATTTTGTTCGGAATTTCTCAAGAGACACCAAATAAAATATAAAAGAGAAGAAAATAAAACAAATGTGGTCCATCTGCAACGTTCCTAGACCTAGAACAGGCGCCACCACCAGCTGGAATTCCTCAGCTATTTTGTTATGGAGAATTTCTAAGAAACCGAGCCATAACAAAAACCATCCCTTCGGTCGTTGGTCGAGCGACCGCGCGTGTTAGGCGCGTGCTACGCACATTCCCGTTACTTGGGTCAGACACCAGCTTGCGAATATAGAATTTACGGAAACAAAATACTATTTTTAACAGCTGATATTTACTCACGGTTTCCTTTGTAGTGATGCTCGCTCTGGGCCTCTGGTTTCTTTATATTAATTCGAATTATAATGTACTTGTCGGGAATCTATTTATTTAATTACAACCGGAGAATTTAGAAAGAACACAACGCGATCACAATAAACAGCTGGGACACCAGAGCGGCCACTTTTTAGAAATGCCAGTTAGTTTCTTTACGGATTGAATTTTTATGTTTAAAATTAAATGCAATCAAGGGGGGGGGTGGTGGGGGTTGCCCGACGCACCCCATACAAATTATTTTATACAAAGTTACATGTTGGCAAGCTGAAGGATTAAAATCAAGAGACTGAGAGTGAGTGAGTGAGTGAGTAATTGTTATCGAGTGAGTGAGTCCTGGGGCTTCTTTGTGTGCCTTTTTATATTGACGCTAACTTATTTCTGAAATCCTTCCGCGGACCTATTTCTTTTTAAAACAAAATCTGGTTGGTTATATCGTCACGATTACTGACTTCCACCCTAAGCAATTTGGGCATTTTTTTAGCTAGTTTGGCTGTCACGCCAAATGAATCTGTGGAATGTTCTTTGTGCTCGCGTGGCACCCCTCTTTACTTCGCATGCAAGTCGATTTAAGACAAAAGATATTGGAATGTAGGACTCAAAAAAAACCGGTTTATATCAATCCCACCCGCTTTGAAAGTCCGACATTCCCGTTTACTTTTTTCTGACTAGCATGCAAAAAAAAATATTGGCTCTGTCTTAGAAAAATTAATACCTTCCCCAAAAAAAATAATTATAATATACAACTACAAAACAGAAAGTTCCTAATAAAAGAGAGAAAAAATATGACATATTTCGCATATCTATACATAACCATTCCCCTTGCTCCAGCTTTCATGCTAGAAATCTTCTGGTGACGTTGGTGTTGTGGGAAGGCTTTCATAGGAGAGTTCAGGGATGCCTCTTCCATCTGTTTCGGGCTGCTGGCGTCGCTCTGACGTCCACGCGACGTCGCGGCGTCCGCCGGTCCGTAGATAGTTGCAAACGTGAGCTTTCTCTCCAGGTGTGAACCTCTTTCTTTTTCGATTCGCCTTCCAGTCTGTTTTAGCGACGCGTAAAAGTTTTATACTCTCAAGCCAACTCTTGTTGTTCTCCGGGCAATTGAAATGCGTATTTCCTTGTTTACGCCATCGGAATGTATACAATAATTGAGTTATCTTGTCATCCCATGTCCGATGCGTAGACGTCTTAACATACACACACCGTGCTTTAATCCTTTCATTGTTGACACTCACAGTCATCGATACGAAGTGAATTTGCGTATTTGTATATCGATCGCTGGTTAAGCGTGTATCCATAGATTTCAGTTTATATTTATTTATTGGTTGCCGTCCTCATATTATCATTCGGACCTCCTTTTGAAACGTGACTCGTTTAAATGTTTGTATTTCTGTTTATTATTTGAGATTGTATTTTTAAGAATAAATTCCGCCGATTTATTGTTGTTTATATATTATTTATTATTTTCATTTAAATCTTGATTGATTTACGTAGTGTTTATTTTTAATGATTGTCATTGTCACGGTTATTTAACTTAGTGTCTGTTATAATTATTGTTGTCACTATTATTTAGTTTATATTATCTGCGATGATTGTTTCTGTCACTGTTATTCAATTAATAATGTCTATTACGATTGTTCCGGTCACTGTTATTTAACTTCGAATCTATAGTGGTCGTTATAGCCGCTTGTTGTTTCGCTGTCCTCTACGCATCTATCTGTATCGCCGTCTTTTGTTTTGTAATACGTTAACATTGCGTAGCGTGCTCTTTGCTTCGTAGACTGCAGTCTCTGGCGTAGAGTAGCGATGTTTGATGTCGTCACCGAGCTACGTAACAATGCTCCTTGGCTACGGCGTAGCATCAATTTCCTTCTCCGTACGTTATTTCCTTCCTTCCCCTCGCTACCTTCTTTCCATCATTCTCGGGAAGCCCTGGACAGATTTTTCCTCCTTCTTCTGCTACCCTTTGTCTCGTACCATCTTGTTGGCGCGGATCCCTCTGTTCGTCGGCCATGTTCGCGGCTCGGCCATCAGAGCGTTCGGGTGTCGTTGCCGCCTATCCGGTGAATGAGACTTTCGGTGGGCGGATTTAGGAGACTTGGACCTGCTCGGCACTTCGTGCTGAATGGGATTTGGTGGGATTTGAGTGGTGTAGGAAAAATTGGATATTCGTATGGGAATATTTAAGCATTTGGTGAGTAGGCGACCCCTGCCTACTACGATGCGTAGTAATGTGGATGGGTGACCGTTTTCGTATTGCGCGTTTGATGCGCTTTGGTCTCCCCTCCTCTTCCTGTCATAACGTCTAGTGTCCGAACAGCCTCGACCAGCTTGTCGAAGGTGTTCCACTCAATTCTGTTGATTATCGTGATCCCGGATGTTAACAGTCTCTGGATCGTCAGTTCTAATTCTTCAGGGCCGCATTCGTCTGCGCGCCCCCTTGCTATGGCCTTCCTCTTCTTTGCCAAAAGAGATTCAACTCTTCCGTTGTCTTTTACTCCGTACCCTAACTTAGTACGCCACTCACAGTTAACACATTTTACCACACTTAACAATGTTTCAATAAATAACAACAATTACAATTTCACCTTCATTATCGCTGGACATCAATCAATTTGGACGCCACCAACCCCAGATACAGTTGGACCTAACCTTGACTGAGTTACCATACCCTTTTTTTTAAATTATTACACAAAAAAATATCCTTCTATTTATCTCAGGGTGTAAGGTAAGTGATTTTACAATATTAAACTTTTACTGATTTTAAAATCGGAAGTAAAAAAAAATCCGACCCCTCGACTTCAGTCCCACCAATCACACCCTGGTATGCAGTTGATCAATCAGCACACCAACGTGGATCCTGGTTTGGACTTGTACGTTCAGCGTACCGTCGTTTCAACATCAGTATTTGTAAGCGAATTATTTGTTCGCTTAGAAATTATGTTTCTATTGAATAAACATTTAATTTTAAATTTAATATTTTTGTTAAATCGAGCCCCACGTTGGGCGCCAAAAATGACACACCCCGTTCTCCTAAAGTAGAAATTGAGAGAGAGAAAAAAAATAATTAAACTCTCTCGCCTCCGACTTGTCGGATTTGGTATGAACAGGTGGTCTCAAAAAGGTATGCAAATTTCTATGGGATTTTTGGGAAACATAAACTACAAAAAAAATACCAATGAAATAAAACTTCTCAATCAAGGTTAAGTTTTTAAATGTAAACATTTATTCTGGTCTACCTACATGCCATTACAACTTAATACAAGTATGGTAGGTATACAAAAATATTTAAAACAATTCAAGTTACAAACACAAAGGAATTGAAAAATTATAAAGTCCATCTGCGATAATGAAGTTACCTATTATTTAAGATTCCAGCGTTTTATTATACTTTCAAAATCGAAGTGTAATCGATAACAGGAAATCTTTAGGAAACAATGTTTGTGCAATAGTAATAATATAAAATCTAAAACAAATTCAATATCTTTAACAAAACAATTGTAGGCCATAGTAATAATAGATAATAAAAAAAATCTATATAATTGTAGTGCATTAATAAGAATAATAAAAATAAAGTCAATTAAGTGTAGGGAAAAATTAAGAATAAAAAAAATAAAGCCAATTAATTGTAATGTAAATTTAAGAATAAAGAAATTTCACAAAACATAAAGCCAATTAATTGTAAAAAAAAAAATTAAAATAAAGTCAATTAATTGTAGTGTAATAATAACAATGGATAATCTTTAGGACGGTCCACAATTAAATATTTTTGATGCAATATAAAACAAACAACTCCTTTCGGAGAGACCAAGAATTTATGAATGATTAATCAGTGAAAAAAATACAAGACCCACCTTTGGAGGACGTTTACTCGCTGCTAATCGCTATACATAAAATAATAAAAAAAAAAACAATTACGGAATTAATTATATCGATTGCTATAAAGTCCTCCAACGGTGGACTTCCCATTTATTTATAGTAACTAGTTATAGTACAATAATTAGTATATAGTCAATTGAGAATTCATTGTATATAATGCCTCTAATTCAATATTTCAAGAGTATTTACTCAAACAAAACTTTTAATTTATATTTATATGGATTTCCTTTCCAGTAATTCTTTTAACAGTAGACAAGCAAACAAGTTTCTTATATATAATGTTTCTTACTTCTATTCTTAATAGTAAATAATTAAACGAAAGTTGCTTATGTAGGAATGAATACAAAGATAATGATTTATATTTATTAATTCTAATAGTCGTTAGTTGTTTCAAGCAGGACGCGGTGCTTCGGGAAGGGTGGGGAACCTTGCTAAGGAACCACCCACTATTCCTGGCCAATTAATTTCAAAACCCCTTAATATACATTCGGATACAAGTCCTCTGACTTACGTATAGCAAATACGCTCCTCCAGCTTTTCGGTGACTTTCCTAAAGTCACTAGCCAGCTTCGGCTAAAACAAAATCGCCCCCGTCCAGGTCCCAGACCCGGGCGTGGCAAAACCCCGTCGGGTATTCGGTACATGAAATTTTTGACACTAACAAATATTACGTTAATTACTCGTCTCTATTTTTCACGGCGCCTTACTTGAAATTCAACAACTGGAGAAACCCTTTTGGTTTTAACTAACCATGGTTCTCAAACAAAGAAAAATGTATCTCAACCAGTCCTCGAAAAATTATAAATATCGGGGCTTCCTACATATAGCTCCAAACTAACTATAACTATATAAATCTTACATTTAGTTCCCAAATAGAATTATTATTAATAGTTTAAGTTATTACAAAAATAAACTGGAGAAATATTTTATTTTGTTCGGAATTTCTCAAGAGACACCAAATAAAATATAAAAGAGAAGAAAATAAAACAAATGTGGTCCATCTGCAACGTTCCTAGACCTAGAACAGGCGCCACCACCAGCTGGAATTCCTCAGCTATTTTGTTATGGAGAATTTCTAAGAAACCGAGCCATAACAAAAACCATCCCTTCGGTCGTTGGTCGAGCTACCGCGCGTGTTAGGCGCGTGCTACGCACATTCCCGTTACTTGGGTCAGACACCAGCTTGCGAATATAGAATTTACGGAAACAAAATACTATTTTTAACAGCTGATATTTACTCACGGTTTCCTTTGTAGTGATGCTCGCTCTGGGCCTCTGGTTTCTTTATATTAATTCGAATTATAATGTACTTGTCGGGAATCTATTTATTTAATTACAACCGGAGAATTTAGAAAGAACACAACGCGATCACAATAAACAGCTGGGACACCAGAGCGGCCACTTTTTAGAAATGCCAGTTAGTTTCTTTACGGATTGAATTTTTATGTTTAAAATTAAATGCAATCAAGGGGGGGTGGTGGGGGTTGCCCGACGCACCCCATACAAATTATTTTATACAAAGTTACATGTTGGCAAGCTGAAGGATTAAAATCAAGAGACTGAGAGTGAGTGAGTGAGTGAGTAATTGTTATCGAGAGAGTGAGTCCTGGGGCTTCTTTGTGTGCCTTTTTATATTGACGCTAACTTATTTCTGAAATCCTTCCGCGGACCTATTTCTTTTTAAAACAAAATCTGGTTGGTTATATCGTCACGATTACTGACTTCCACCCTAAGCAATTTGGGCATTTTTTTAGCTAGTTTGGCTGTCACGCCAAATGAATCTGTGGAATGTTCTTTGTGCTCGCGTGGCACCCCTCTTTACTTCGCA
Organism: Himalopsyche anomala; assembly: GCA_031772345.1. Classification (NCBI taxonomy): domain Eukaryota; kingdom Metazoa; phylum Arthropoda; class Insecta; order Trichoptera; family Rhyacophilidae; genus Himalopsyche; species Himalopsyche anomala. The sequence goes on along the minus strand of CM062832.1, from coordinate 23,308,412 downwards.
TGCAAGTCGATTTAAGACAAAAGATATTGGAATGTAGGACTCAAAAAAAACCGGTTTATATCAATATGAATAAATACTGTTTAACTATTAAAATGTTTTCATCATCATATCACTTTAGAAAGTATTGATTATTTTAAAAAAAAATCAATACTCATACATAATAGATAAGTTAACTGTTTTACTGTTGTTTTAAGTTAACTGTAATAATCATAAATAATAGATAAGCTAATTGTTATTTTAATAAAATTCGTCTTGGTTAAATTGTGGAACATGAGACATATTTCGGACATGAACAGTTTATTAAATAATATTAGTTTTATATTTCGTTTGTGCGTCAAGTAGTACTCGTGTGTTTATTGTTAATAAATGTCAGAAATGTAACAGAAGTTTAAATCATAAATCATAAATATATTTTGGTGACAAAGTGACAGCTTGTATTTTGTGTTTGAGGTAACAAAGAATTATCAAGATGGAGAGTAATGAATTTAGTCGTATAAGAATTACGTTATGTAATTGATAATTACTTTTGTACCCTGACATCAACTAATGTGTTATAAAACATACAAAGCAGCTTACAGTCATAATTCCTATGGCGATATCCAATCCATGTTCAAATTTGTCCACGTACAAGTTTTGATTAATTCATATTCTAATTTTGAATTCAAAATCAAAAATAACTTTCCGTTTTTAAACGTATAACAATGTTACTGTTATAAAAATACTTGAAAGTTTTCGAAAATTCGTTTCGTATGTTTATTTAAACTTACAATATTATATTACCATGATAAATTTATGTTGAAAGTTTAAAATAAAATACTTTTGTAATATTGTAATATATTATATCGAAATGTCTCTATCGGAAATTGAATGTCGAACAATCTGATATTAACTTGTGTAACTTGCACGTGTATCAACTTTGTCAAGAACTTTGACATGTCATATTAAATCTTTTGAAGTATCGACTCCCACTCAAATTGTACTATGAAAATAAGACGTTTTCTTTCGAGCACTTCTGAAAGTTTTCAGTTTGTTCAATATTAGCTGCGGTCACGTTGTTTTCTTTGGTGTTGCCCTTTTGATGTTTGTTCCCAAGACAAAACGTCGTCTGACATTTACATGAATTTTGACAGATTGGTTTCCCGCTTATTTTGTTGTTGCATATGTCATCTTACACAGGTATCTGAATGGAAGTTTTTTTTTACGAAAACAGCATTTTACTCAACCCAAATTATCTTTTATTCGATAGTAGGGATTATAAAGATAGAGGGCTACGACAGGACTAGATGATAAGCCAATAACTCTCACTATACCCAATTATTCTAGACTTGAAAGGGTGGAAGGGAATGATTAGACATCATAGATAACCATGCATTAGAAATAGAAATCGATTGAAAAAGTACTGTTCGTTCTTGGACTTGAATTCACAAGATCCGTTACGGAAGCCAACGACGTTGATCAATACACCACGGACCCGTAAGTCCGTAAAGTAAAAATATTAGTAAGTAAAAAATGGTCATAATGACAATCCAATAAGTAAATTAAGCAAAATATTTTAAATATTTATTTTATTGCTCGCAATGCTCGCCATGAGCGAAACCGGTCCTGACCTATTAAATAAAGTGGATATAAGTACAAAGGAATATTGTGTTTTTATTAATACAGTTTTTACACTCCAAATTGGACATTTTACAGACCAAATTGTACTTTTTACAAACCAAATTGGACATTTTACAAAAAAACATTTTTTAAGCAATTGGATAATTTATTCATTAAGTCAGGGGTTACCAACCCCGTGTCCGCGGGCGCCATGGCGTGATATTATATTATAATGCTATATGATATTATATATATTATACAAAAGTGAAATTTATTTTAATTAAGAAAAAATAATACTATTAACCGCTAATAGACATAAATTGCTGGAAATATCTGACAATTCTAATGTGTTAGGATCTAATGAAGCCTTTCGTTTGTTAATACTGTCTTGTATTGTTGAATTTCTTGTTTTTAGGAAATCCGTTATCTTTCTGTGTTTTTTTTTGTGTTTGTTAATCGTGTTATAGCAAACAATTCGTGTAAAAATATAGTATTTGATATTTATAGTGGACCGCTTTAATTCAAATTCGTGTATTTTCAATAAAACTATGTATTCAAACAGATACTTGTACAATAATTATAAAGTACCTATATCATAACCAACTATACAATATAGGAATAGCAAACTATCATATATATGAACCAGATTCGTTGTACAAACAGTGGCGGATTATCCCATAAGCGCAAGAGGCGCTTGTTTGGGGCCTCCAAATTTTAGGGGCCTCAAAAATATCTTTGTTTCTATATATTTTTAGATGTGAATGTTCATTTATTTAACATGTAACACTTTTAATAAAGAATATTTATTTCAAGGATTGAGGCCCTAATATTTGATTCTAATTTTGGTAGTCATTTTTGAAATACCGCAATCCAACTAAAAAATATTCACCAAATACCATTTTTTTTGAAGTGACACATACATGAATCTATTTTCTTTAATCTATACAAGATGATAATTGGCAATGGGGTTTTTATGTGTTAGAAACTAGCTTGGAATCTGATATGCGCCCTAAAACAAAACGTCTCTCATAAGACGTCCGAACAACTAAATTTTATTTTCTAGATTACGAGTTTCTACTCGTAATTTAAAATAAAGTGGTTCTCACGTAAAACTTTACTGTGGCCACATTATTAACGTTAACGGTCCTATGAAAATCTCGTGAATCCCAAAGATTTTGTAAAAGTATACGCTGAAACGCTCAAACCAATTTTGCTGAAAATTCAATTCATTGCATTCTTAATAAAATATATTTATCTTCCAAATATTTTCAGTGAAAAAAAAAAGTATTACACATAACTTATTTATTCTAAATATTTAATTTTGTAAAAAATATTTACATTTTCCTATTGAAAATCAACGTTCCTTATTTCACGAAAATTGCTTTGAAAAAAATCCAAAAGGAAAAAAAATAACAAAATACAATATTTGTAGAGAAATTATATTTATAAAAAAAAGCCACATGTAGTTTAATCTCATAACCAAAGCAAAAGAAATGGAGAATTTTTATTTAAGTGGGGCAATTATTGGGGGGGACGGCAAGGCAAATTCAAGAAACGCCGTGGGTGGTAGGACCTCTTCCTAGGCCACTGAATCAAGCTTAATAAGATTTTCAAATTATCACAGTTCGCATTATTACAAGCATTCGGTATTTTTTTTTACTGTAAACAAATATATAGGGAGCACCCAAGAAAAAAATAGTCGATAATAAAACGATCATGTTATTTGAAAATTAGTTCACCGAAATAAATAGATCCAGAAAATTAGATATAATTATTTTTTAGCAATTATCCTCCATCTCTAACTACGAAATGATTTTCAAAGTATTTTGAAAGACTCCTTTTTTTTATTCTCAGTAAGCTTTTTTTTTATTCCGTGTTGTACTCAAATTTGTACGCACGACCACCGGCTACGATTTCACAATCCTCTTGCAGAGTGTATTCTATGGCGTTACATTTATTTATTTTTTAATTTGAAGGAATGTCCCATGGAGACACCCTTCATGGCTTAGTTGTAGAAAGTAGACAAAGACTTGATCAAAGATTTATTATTTCTTATTATCCTTTCCGCTGATATGAACACTGTAATTTGTTTCGGCTCTAAGATTTTTTACCATGTCCCCGCCAAATGTGGAGCATATGGACTCAACATTAGTGTTTCTATGAGAACTACTTGTATCTCCGTTGCTCATTTTCTCTTTGCTTCTAAAGTGAGTAGGAATATTAGAATAGGGCTAGGCTAGGACTAGTGATCAGCTTATCGCTACATTTTCACTTTAACCCTTTGAGGAGCGAGTAAACTGATTCGTTATTACCCATAAATATTTTTTTAGAAGCTATTACTGCGATTTTGTTTATTACTGTATTTTTTCTCTCGTCTGTGTACATGTGACACTTTACAGGCGTCGATTTCAAGAAAGGAATCGATCCCAAATAGTATTTTACGCTCAATATTATATGACTACCAAATTGATTACAAACCTTGAACTTTTTTTAAAAAACCTTTTTTTCATTTATAAAGCATGATAAAACTTATGTGGTGACCAAAAATCACTGATGGATGTATCTAGTATCCATATCTGAAGAAATAGCAAATATTCAATACAAAATATGAGGATAGCAATAGATAATAGATGGCAAGATACTTAGACGTACGGGTACGGCGATACACATCAAAGGGTAAGATGGGTGGGAGGGGGAAATTCAAGACGTCACAAACATCCATACCTTCGAGCAAGAATTAACAAACCAATTTATATAACTGTCCGTACTAGAATTTTAACTCTTAGCCTTCATAACCGAAGCCAAAGACGTTGTCCACTCGACCACGCAAGCGCTCTCACAATTATTACATCAATATGTATTTTTTTTGCTTCACCAAAACAGACATTTCTTTCATTTCGATATTTTTAACCATGTCTTCTACCAATATAAATTATGTAGAATCTTTATGGCGTTTTTCTCAACAGACGTTTTTATAAGAAAACTACTGCTAAAGGTTACTCAATCCATATTTTTTTAGGAAAGTAGAGAGAAAGATCTGGTTAGGAGAGTATAAGTGATAAGGTTATTGCCTTCTCTGGGATTTCATTTATCTGCTTTGTTTGGGATTTCATAAGTGGAAGGGATTTTTAGACATCATAAACATCCATGCCTAGAAACAGAAATCAATCTGTTGGCATTCTCATGAGTTAATCCATTTTGCCAACAAAAGCCTTAATTTTAGTGATACATTTATTTACTGAACGTCCGTTCAAGTTCATACGGGCACTTGAACGCCTGAAGATTCCGAAAGGCAAAACCCGGGTCGTTAGTAACAAAACTTGTGAATGTACATAATTTGAACGTTTCAAATTTAATATTGATATTCCACCAAGCCCCCCCAGTCGAAATCTTAAATTATAAAAGTATTCTTTTACACTCAGATGCGGATAATTTTATCTTTTTTTTTAATTTTTTTTTTGCAGGTTTGCAATTTTGCTATGAAAACGCCGAATATACTTGGTATTGAAAAACACCAACGATTTTTTTTACAACGTGTTCTGCACTCCGAAAAAAGGGCCTCTAAAATTTATTGCGCCTGGGGCCTCGCCAGTGCTTAATCCGCCACTGTGTACAAACTCTGATGTACGTGTCAAGGGTACAAAAGGAGTGGCAAGGCCAAGAAGTCACCCCAAGGGAGACCCTTGTCCTACCCTATCTTCTTTCCGAAGGGTAGTCATAAAGCAGTATGATTGCCAATGATTCCCAAGTGGATACGTATTGTTTTGATATGGGACCCATGTGGACATTTCAAGTGTTTCATTTGATATTGTTACTGTATTAGTATTAAAGTTATGATTAAATGACCTATAGATTAAGAAGAAAATTCGTAAATAGTTTCTATTGTGAATAAAGACTATGTTTAACCCATATTTGCCCAGTGTTCCAATATTGGAACATTTAGTGTTTTTACTTCCACTCCATTTATGCATGAGGTAATAAAAGTTTAGACTGTATCAGTCTCAATCATTCTACAGCTAACAAGTGTTGAGATCGTTTCGTGTAGTATTTTTTCAGATTTGAACATGTCGGAGTGAGCAGTGTTTTTTTATTTTCATCAATTACGGGAAAATTCAAGAAAAATTCGAGCAGAAATGGGTTAAAGAAATAAATGATTTCATGTCACGTCTATCAGTTAAAAGAAGCATGGAATAAAACTGTTTTTTTTTGTTTTTTAGATGAGAAGTCATTTGCAAGAGTTTTTTAAAAAAAAAATCGAGTCATAAAAAAATGTGTAAGCATCGCTAGGGCCAAAGGTGGCAACACTGCATGCTACTAAACCAAACAAATAAATAATGTCGTGTCTTAAGCTAAGATCGGAGTCGGAGTCGTCTAATTTTTTTACGTCTCCATAGACCTGGTTAAAACACAAAAAAGGTAATATACACTATATGTAGAAAAAATCTATATCAATCAAGAAATTTGAATCGTTCAAATTAAGTGAATTCACACAAATTTTGTCACTAACGACCCAGGTTTCGCCTTGCGGCATCTTCAGGCGTTCATTTGCACGGATGAACTTGAACTAACGCTTAGTAAATGAATGTTTCGTGTTTATATAAGAAATAAATATATCATTGAGTTTAAAGCCATTGCTGGCAAAAGAGATTAGCCCATGGGAATGCCCACAGATTTGAATGGTGAGTAGTTTTAAGAATTATATTTATTTTGTTTGCTGGAAAAGATTTTTTGATTATATTTGTATAGGGTATAAAAGTGGAGAACCCGGCATATGGATCTAATTATATTAATTAAAATATGATTTCAGAAAGACACGTGTTCAATCAGGAACAAGGGATAAAAATGTTGCACCCAAATACGGACGCTCATAAACTATTTTTCCAGGAAATTTTAGAAATAAATAGAGCGCAGTTGAACAGTCTTCCGATTTTAAATGACCAGATCTATATGCCGGGTTGTTTTAAAAAAAAACACTTAACCACTAATTATAATTAAAATGTTTTAGACCGCTTACAAATAAATCATCTGACCTAAATTTAAATTATTTAAATTAATATAACAGAAACGGAATCATTAAAACAATTTTTTTGAAACAATAAAATAAGGTAGACCCACTCGAAGTGGGTTGAATTATGTATTTGATTTCCTTCAAAATTAGCGTTAATTGGATGGGCCGGATTTGAAAAGGCGGTCTTCTGGGTATAATGAACTGAATAGATCAATCAGAGTAATGACTTAATGAAGAAGTCATTCAAATTCACAGAACTGCTGAAAAATTAAAATCTGTATTAATAAATTACTGTGGTTGATGTTTTTTAGCCAAAAAATATTTCCATTAATTTTCGTCCTATTCTATTGAAAACGAAAAAGCTTTTTTCAAATCCATGTTCGCTCCCAATTAGTAACATAAGGCTTAATGGGGGTATCTCAACAGAACTTTTTTTTACAAAAACTGTGTTTATCAGTTGCTCGACCTCTATTTTCCAAAGAGAGTATGGATAGAAAGATAAGACTAAGGCAGGACTAGAGGTTAGCGCTCTTAATCAATTAAAAAATACATTTTTGTAAAATTTGAATCGTTTAAATTATGTAAATTTACACAAGTTTTGTCACTAACGACCCGTGTTTACTTTTAAGAACTGACAATAACTGACAAGTCAGTTCGAGTTCATCCGTGCACTTGAACGCCTGAAGATGCCGAAAGGTGAAACCCGGGTCGATAGTGACAAAACATGTGTGAATGTACATTAATAAAAACACAATATTCCTTTGTACTTTATTCCACTTTATTTAATAGGTCAGGTTTCGCTCATTGCAAGCATTTTCAATGAACAAAACCGGTCCTGACCTATTAAATAAAGTGGAATAAAGTACAAAGAAATATTGTGTTTTTATTAATATAATGCCTTTCCACCAAGTGTTGACAGTGAACACCTAAAAGTGATGAAAGTTCATTATTCGAACGATTCAAATTTAATATTGAAATTCCAACGAGCACCTTCGGTCGAAATCTTACATTTTTGTAAATCGATTAATTTCTTAAAACACCACCAAATTTGGTTTACGTTTTTTGAATTTTAACATTTTGAATAAAGGACAGGGGTATATGAATTGGAACTTACTTGGTATAAATCCATTGTAATAAGATGAAAAAATGCCAAAGTATTTTAGTACTATACATATTATTTTATTTATGGTTGATAGCTATTTCGACTTATGCTCTCACTAGAACTGTATTAAAATTTATATTATTTTACCTGTATATAGTGGCTTTGAAAAGATATACAAAGCATCGTCTTATATTCTCTAACACTCTAATTTATATTGCAAAATATAGTACTATATTTAACAAATTGTAATAAAATATATGAGAACATTCAAAGCAAATTAGTTTAAATTGAAGTGATTATTTATAATAAAAAACGAGGGTTTCTCGGTCTTAAGTAAGTTAGTTCATATTTTTCTAAGGATTACATAGCTTTCAAATAAACCGAAATGGTGTCAAGATCTTTTTCTTCTAGACAATGAATAATAGAAGATAATATGTTCACACATAATGTAATAAATACAACACAATGAAATTCTCTTAGAATTGAAATTTAATATGTTTCGTATTTAATGTGTTATTAGAAAATAGTTGTGAACAAAAGATGATTGTCTTTCATATATTACCATCAGTTTTATAAAAAAAGCGTAAGATGTTAACTATGGGTAGATGGTGAATAAAGAAGATTGAAATGTGTTTTGATCGAATCAAAAGAATACAATCTCACATTTTGCAAAGACAAAAATATTGTTTAAGGAGATGGTGTCACCAGATTTATTTATCTAGTAAATCTATATATTAATAGTCGATAAAATAATCACAAATCACAAATATGTTCGTACTAATGTCCTCGGGTCTTTTTCTTCTTCTACGAAATATATTTGTTAGCGTACTTGAAAATTAGTTGAATAAAATATATATTGTATATATTTTATATAATATAGGTCTATTTCTGCTACTACGAAAAATGATTGTTAGCAAACTTAAACATTATTCTAAAAAATAAATAATTTACAATTTAAATACTGCAGGGCTGTCGATATATGTCCCGAGGTATATTTCTTCTTCTACGAAATATATTTGTTAGCAAACTTAAACATTTCAATTATTCTAAAAATTATATTATATACAATTTAAATACTGCAGGGAACGGCTGTCGATATGTGCCCCGAGATATATTTCTTTTACTTTTAGAATTTCTGGCTTATTCAATCAATAGGTTTGTAATTTATTTTTCACGCCAAATCCCCCCATTGAGGTCAACGGGCTTACAGCTAGTATTTATAAAACTACCTATTTTTTTATTAGGTAAAAAGAAGCAAAGCTTTTTTGTGTTGAAAGAATAAAAATAATGAAGTTTAAATTATCTTATAGCATGATGTCAATTCAATCAATAATTCACGTATTTTACGAAAATATCTTATACATTTTTAAACTATGTCCGCTCCCTATGTGAAGCATTTGACCTACTAATGGAAATATCTCAATAGATTTTTTTTGCGAGAACTATTTGTTACTCATTCGCTCAACCTCTCTGTTTTTCAAATAGAGTGGTATAGCTAGTAGAAGCATAAGGCTACTACAGGACTAGTGGTTAACTAATCGCTTCGGGTACGCCCAGTTATTAAAGGATCGGAAATGGTGCTATATGATCATGCTCATCCTTTTTTTACCGTGTAATATTGTGTACGGACAGTAGTGAGGACGAGCGTGACCGCATGGGCGCGCAAACATTCAGGGTTATATAGCTAAACGTGAAATTTTAAAAAATATTTACAATTTGACCTCTTTAGAGAAACATAATTTCAATACAAATATGTTAGCAAAATAACTGTAAATAATTTGATAAAAAAAAATAACGTTCATTAAAAAACGGAAATTCAAAAAATCGCATGCGCTTTTGGGGGTCGTTTCTGTCCCCGCGGCTGATGGCTAACTGAAGTCTGTACTCTTCTTAACCAAATATGAGTGAAAACAACGATACTCAGGTAGAACAAAGATGAATAGTGGGATCAATAAACAACGGTGTTTACTGTGACCATATGGTCACGCTCGTCGTTGGAGGGTTAAGTCTTAAAGGTCTAGCGTTGCACATTTTATGAGCCCTCCGAGAACAAAAAAAAAATAGAAAACATGTGATGATAACTGCCTTGACAATCTTACTTACAACTATAAAATACATCGGAGTTCGTGGTCGAATTGTCAACTTCGTTGGCTTCGTTTATGGTGCTCACGGATTCGAATCTTTATATGAATAGTTGAATTAATTGTTTTTTCAAATAATTTATGGATACCATTTAAGCGCACGGATTTCAGTGATTTATTGAACCTCCCTCCACCCATCCAATCCTTAAACGTAACGTAGTGAGAGTGATTTACTAACTACTATTCCTAGTCTAGTTGTACTGTCTTAAAAATAAAGATTGTCCAATTGAGTTACAAGCAGTTGTCGTTGAAACACTTATGTCAGGATTAAGTCCGTCATTGGTCCGTCTATTATACATGGTTAAAATATTCACTTTACTTTGACAGTTGTAAAATTGTAACTTTTCGAAAACAGTTTTGTCAATGTATTTGTTAAACCATGAAAAAAGAAAGTATACTCAGAAAGTGAGATAACTTTTTATAATTAATAGATATTGTTATTTGAGTAGGTCAAGCTATAAAAATGTAATCGGTATTGATTAGGTACAAATTCGAGAATATTAGACACACTTTGGTTTGCGCAACACGTTTGTATAATAACAATGCAACAGGGAACGAACTAGATTAATATCAACAACAATATAATGCACCCTAATAACACAAGCATAAACAAAAGAATTCATTCATTCATACACCCACGCATTCTATATGCGCGAACAGATCTCAGTTAAACGTATGGCTATACAGAAAACAACCCTCTACGCCGTTGCTATGTATACGTTTTTCCTAGTTCGTTCTGCGCACGCCTGCTACGACATCGCTAAGCAAACCGAGTTCCATTGATGTAAAATAAGTTGGCTATATCCAACTGGCAGGCGCTCGGGAAGCACTGTCCTCCGCTAGGAGTTCGGTTGATTATTCTCTTTCTTTGGATGAATTATTCTAAATATTGGCACAACATATATTTTAAATAATGTTTGATAATTAAAGTAATTTAATTTAAAGTATTTGAAGTGTTTGTGATATTTATTTTGACCAAGGCGAGAACGTGAAACAACAAAGGTAAGTGAGAAAAGTTGCATTTGAAAAAACAATATTTTTTGACATTTAAAATAGAAAAGTTTTAAGAGTTTTTCAAAGATGTTTTTAATGCAATTTACGCATAATATGATCATAAATTTGCATTGATTTATTTATTAATGCATCCATAAATAAACTCTTGACAAAAAACTTTAATTCTATAACTGTTTTGTCTAATTTATTTGATATATCAATACTAAGAATACATTTTATTTGCTGTATGATACAAATGTCGTGAGGAACACGTTATATAAATTATTAAACATGTAATCAATACTGAATTTATTATTTATGTTGTTATTAAAATGTGAAAGATTATTCAGCTTTTTTGTTATGCATAATTAGGTGTATTTTTATCTCAGTAAAACAATTCTCTTGACAAATAGAAAGTTGGATATCAGCTTCAAGAGACTTGGAGTGCGAATCTTTAATTATTAGAAACAAGATAAACGCTAATCGTTTATTTTAAGCAAAAAGTATTTTTTTACGTTTCATTTAGTGATTATGGAAATTCTTCGCTTAAATAAATATTAAGCTTTTATACGCAGATTAAAATTGTTTTTTTTCAAATGTACAATATCTTGTTACTAACTAGCGAAACAATTCTAACTTAAAAAATGAAAGTCAATTTAAGATAGTTATAAATTCAAATGAATTATTTTTTTCAACTCCCCCTTCTAGTGTGTCAGTGGTGGATGTCTGCTCCCAATGTGGAGCATATGGCCTCCTAATGGAGGTATATGAACAGATTTTTTTCTGCAAGAACTGTTTGTTACTGTCACTCAACCTCACTTTTTTTCAAAATGAGTAGTAGGGAAAGAAGGATAAAGCTAGAACAGGACTAATGGTTAATTAATCGCTATTGCTACACCTAGTTATTAAAATATCAGAAGGATGGAAGGAGAGGAAATTATGTGAATTGACATCACAAACACCCAGTTCTCGATCACAACTTTGAATTGAATAGTTTTCAAATTCACTGTGATCTTACCGGGGATCGAACCCAGACCTGTGTGATCGGTAGAGCAAGCTCTAATCAACTGGGTCACAGCAGGCGACAAGTGACGACAGTGATGGATTATGCTATAATAAAATGAAGCGCTCGCTGGGGGGCTCCGAATCTTAGGGGCCTCAAAAGAGCTCATATGATAAATAAACCATATATTTTAAATACAGTTTTCTATGTTAATTTTCAATTTAAATGTAATTTTGCAATGCTTTTAAATTATCCGAAAAACAAACCCTTCAAATTGTATTGCGTCTGGAGCCTGTGTAGCACACATGCTATAAAATAGCATATTAAAAGATGCTATTTTAATCGAAACTGGCTTTCATTCAATAACTCATCTCATCTTTTTTAAATAATAATGTAAAATCGGGATTAACCAGATAAATTTGATGGGATATATATACCATATTCATCGATCCGTTTGAACGAAAATCCATAAAACGATTGAAAATTGAAGTTCTGAATATTTTTCATGTGTCTTTGAAACTATGGGTAACCTTATTAAATAGAACGAACCCCCAGTGGCCTAAACCAGTCCACAACGTCTCCGCCGGCTTTGAAATCAATATATTATCAATACGAATTAAATAAACTACACGGCAAATGAGAAAAGAGCAAATAAAAATGTCTGAAACAAAAACCAACAGTCGATGAATAGATTGAAAAAAAATATTGGGTAGAGCCAGAGCCGGCGCCACCATACAGGCGAAATAGGCAATCGCCTAGGGCGCAAACCATTAGGGGGCGCATAAATGGAGTATTCAAATTATTTTTGTATACTCTAATCATAAGGTTTATTTTATTTTGACGCTTGTATTTGTTCGTTGTAATTATGTATCGTATTTTATATAATTCGAAAAAAAGAGGTTGAGTGACTGAGTAGCAAACAGTTTACGTAAGAAAACTTCTCTTAAAATACCTCCATTAAGAGACCATATGCTTCGCATTGGGAGCGAACATGGGTATAGAAAAACATATGTCTATGATCCCGAGCTATTTTTTTTCATTATTTCGAAAAAAGGGGGAGCGCCAATAATCGTTGCCTAGGGCGGCAAATAACCTCGCGTCGGCACTGGGTAGAGCACCTCAACACAAATTGATATTTTATGAGAGGTGGCTGTAAGTCAGACACACAACTATTTTATTCGAACAGGGAAATGAAATAAAAAAAGAATAAGGAATAGACTTGTAGTTAATTTGTCCCTTTATCTTTGCTCCGTTTTCATGATCGGATAAGAAGTATACGAGAGGTATAAAAATATAACAGAGATCCATATATTTGACCTGTTAACAGCTAGAAAATAATAACGTTTTTTGTTCTGTAAGCTAGCAATTTTCTAAAAACTAATAAAGGAAAACTTAATATTCATTTTGTGAGTCATTAAGAGATGTCGTACCTTTCTTAATAAATAATTCTTCTTAAAATATTCATTGACGTCGTAATAATGACAACACACTGGTGGGTAGCGTGTGTGGTTAGTAGGTATGCGACACACCGGTCGGTCTTTAGCTTTAGAGAGGTTAAATTTAAAAAAGCTGGTTTTTTATTTTTTTTCAAATTCATGGAGCTGTCAGTACTAGGGCGCGTTAGCCTAAGTTCTTTGTGTCTCCTTCATCGGTAATGTTTTGGAAGTTTATATTCCTTTACCGTCGTTGCTGACAGAAGGTTGTGATCGCTACAAAGGTGATAAATCCTTAGTGAAGTTAGTTCATGGGGACTCTATATGCATTTATTTGCAAATCATATATTATATGCTTCCTCTCATACTATATACATACAAGTACACACACATGCGCATAAATACATTTAAACACACAGTATATAAGGAAAAATCAAACCTGTTACTTTGAAACTCACAAAATTTTAATAAAACGATATCGTCAATTTCTTGACAGACAGTTTTTTTGATACTTTTGTCGTATAATCAGAATTTCTCTCTCTCTCTCTTTGAGAGATACGTAGTACACGTAGTTCATGTTATTACTAGAGCAAAGTTTTCAGTCCAATTAGAATTATGCTCTGACGATGATGTGATGCCGAAAAATTTATGGACCATACCAGCCATACTCAACTTTTTTTCCTCTGAGCCGCATTAAAACATTTGCTTCTCTACGTGGGCCGCAACGTATTTATAGTAAACTTTAAATATAACACATACTATAACTGCATACATATGTATGTATTATTATGTCAAAATAAAACTATTTTATTTAAATATATATATATATATATATATTCCGCCTGTGTGGTCGAGTAGTCAACGTCGTTGGCTTCGGCTACGGAGGTCACGGGTTCGAATCCCAGTACGGACAGTTTTATAAATTGATTTTTCTATCAATTTATGAATTTCTGTTCGAAGACATGGATGTATGTGATGTCTTGAATTCGCAACTCCCACCCATCCTATCCTATGAACTAAGCACTAGTCCTGTCCTAGCCCTATCCTTCTATTCCTACTCTCTTCAGAAAAAGAGAGATTGAGCAACTGAACAAGCAGTTCTCGTAGAAACTCTTCTGTTGAGATAAACTCCATTAGGAGGCCATATGCTCCAAATTGGGAGCGGACATGGTATATATATATATGTATACATTTGTGTATTTTTAATGTAAAAAATATCAATGAACAAAAAATAAAAAATACGTAAAAAGTACACAAAAATACCAATGTATCCAAAATCTTAAATCGTTTACTTAAAAATAATGTAAATTTTGATATTGAGTCAAACTTTTAACTATCTTCGTCATTTAATATTTGGTGACTATAATTATTTTTTATAAGTTGATTTTTCAATCGATTTATGAATTTCTGTTCAAAGACATGGATGTATGTGATGTCTTGAATTCCCCCCTCTCACCCATCCTATCCTATGAACGTGGCGTATTGAGAGCGATTAGCTTACCACTAGTCCTGTCCTAGCCCTATCCTTCTATCCCTACTCTCTTTGGAAAAAGAGAGGTTGAGCAACTGAACAATCAGTTCTCGTAGAAACACTTCTGTTGAGATAAACTCCTTTAGGAGTCCATATGCTCCACATTGGCTTCGGACATGGTTAAAAAACATATATATATTTTGGGCCGCACATAAGAGCTGATTGGGCCGCAGGTTAAGTATGGCTGGAATATACGATAGTTAACATTATTATTGTAGAACTAAACATGTTGCGATTTGTACTTAGTAAACGTATACGGAATAAATTAGACGTTTGGGTTGTTATTGTATTCTGACAAGGCTCTTTTTGTACGTTTGTTTTGAGCTTTGGTGTAAATATTTATCGAGACAATGCTCTTCATATGAGATTTATATCTCCTTGCGAACGAAACAGCGGAGGTAATTTTAAGCAGACAAACAAGCGTTAGTCCCCATGGAATCTTTAAGAGCAACCAACGCGACGTGTTTCTTCAACAAAATACTTTAATTCCATTTTGCAAGGATCCTTGAAACTAAGGGTTGAAATACCGGGAAGACATATCAATATTGGTATTTCGGTATTCTACATTGAATACCGGTATTGCAAATATCAGCACACACCCCTACCTTGATTCACGTGGGAATAATTTTATGCTATGTCACTTTTTTCAATAATAGTTTAATAAAAAGGAAAAATAAGTTACATTTTATGTAATAACGTAAACCCAGAAGAATATGCTACAAGATATGACTCTCATAATAGTGATTTTGAACCAGTTACAAGGAAACAACTGATTAGATTAGAATACAGCATCGAATGAAAGGATATTACAATTGGCCCATTAGAGGTGAAGTTAGATGCGTTGTAATATTCTACACGTCTTAAAATATTGTCAAAGCGAAGTAACCTCAGTTAATACACATTGCAACGAGTTATCTCGTCAATAACTAATTAAACTAACTGTTGCAAATTATAGCCGGCGTGCTAGGTAATTACTACTAATTATCTACGGCAGCTAAAAGGCTAAAAGTGGAAGAACAAGTTTTACTATTTTACTAGTTGGCTCACTTCACCTCTCGAAAGATCATATATATTCAAAGAATGTAAGACTCATTTTTACTAATTCAATTTTTATTTAATATGATTAAGACCGGTTTCGCTCGTGACAAGCACCCTAAGCGTGACTCATAACGTATTAAAATAATCAAACGAAGCATGTTGGTGTTAGGAGTACTGTTGGTCAGCTTTAGGGTATCCAATCCCGGAGCCTTTTTCTAATCCCAGATTTTTGGGAGTGATTAATTTTCAACCCCGGGATCCCGGGATTGGGCACTCAACGTGTCCATGACCATGTCAATTTCGGGATCAGAAAATTTGGATGGAAAGGATGCTCTAGTCAGCTTGTCTTTTTTTATCCTGTTTCCAGGGAGTCTGTAGTATGATTTATAAACATAAAGAGTTACCCCATATTTGAATTCATTACAAAATAACTAAAATATATATTATGTGAATATACAACGTGGGATTTTAACCCCGGACAACAGAACGGAAGCAAAGAGTGTAATCTTAATCGCGTTGAATGTCGGTAGTATGTTATCAAACAAACAAATTATAAATGTTTTAAAAATAAAAGAGTTAATTTGGTTTAATCTTTTGTTTGTTGCAAAAATGTTTTTAGGAAGTCTGTTAGTAAAATCGTATTAAATTTACTAAGTACGAAATAATATTATAAATACAAGGATTCCGGTTTTGGTCATGCCGGTATTAATATCCCTAGTTCAAACGTATTCTTAAGATAACAAGGTTAAATAGTATAAATCTAAAAGCCTTTTTAATGCGTGGCTCACACTTATTTATATTGTTCAACAAACCTTGAAAAACTCTTAAACGAGTTTTTTTTTTAAGAAAAAGTTTTGAAATTTGATAGATAAATTTAACTTTATTTTAACATCTTTTAATAACGGAATACACGAGTGTTGATAATATTAAAATAAGAAGTTCTTCTAATGATTTAGTCGAGTAGTGAAAACTCTTCGGTATTTTTCCGATCGATATATAAAAATATAGATTTATTTATATTTAACCACTTATGTAAATCATTAACGGTGTGAAAAACAATTGGTAGTAACAGAAATATTAAATTAATTTACAGATAAAGATAAATTTAAATCGCTTCAATCATACTCAGTCAATATTTTAATATTTAGTTCTACCATTTTTTTATGAATTAGTTTATAGCTACTTCGGCGTATGCCATCGTCAGAACTATGTTTAAACCAGCATTTACTCGGCTATATACATATACTGGCTTAGAAGAGATACACAATACATATTGTTATTTATTTTAACGTCCTAATTTATATTATACATTATAGTATTACATTTATTAAACATGACTTTAGTGTTTCTAAAAACGGTAACAAATGTAGGATTATTAAAGGTAGAACTAAAAACATTGATATTTTTTTACCTTACTATCAATAAATGTGGGGTGGGTTATAATGCAAAACGTACTATTTACAAATGAGCGATATTGAGTTAGGTATGCAGATAGGGTATAATTCAAGCCTAAGAAATCGACTGGTCCTATTAGTTTTAATATATAATGTCTAAAAGACCATTGTTTTCAAATTGGAAATCATATTTTTATGTAAATGTGTTATTTGTAATAGTATTTGACTCTACTAAAAAGTTCGAGTTTTGGAAATAGTACGTTTTGCATTATAGCCCCACAATTATTGTGAGTAAAGTAAAGTTTGCTCTGTTTCTTCCCATAAGCGTATTTAAACAAGATTTCAGCAATAGCTAATAGTGTATAACAATACCTTAATCAAACAGTAATTTCACGACAAACATCGTGCCAATATTGAATTCGTATTGTCCTTAAGTTTCCACAAACAGTGACCCAAAAACATAATTATTGTGACTAATTAAGTTTTTGTTGTATGGATATTGCGTTCGGCGTGAAGGCATTGTGATAAAAAGCTTTGTGACGCAGCGTAAGCTCTGACTAACTTTATAATGACGAGAAGATGAAAAGCTCACTGTATTTAATTGACCGCCCGATGAGCTTTCGTGCTGAGTGCTTTATTGCCCGTGCTTACGACTAATATACGATGTCCTTCGAAATAATGCCTTTCATTATGTATGTAAAAACGCACGTTAGTAAATATTACATGTTTAAACGGCCTACTATACGAATGGCGTAAGTAAAAAGGCAATTAACGGCAATAGCCTTGTCTAGCAGTGTTTTTTTTATTGTTTGTTTCGTATTATGAACATATCGACTGTGGAAAGGAAAAAGGACGTAACCCACAGTTTTTTCAAAACAGTTTTTTTTCGATAATCACAATGTATCAAACTTGATACACGTTCTATCAAAAATTTGCAAGCTGCTAATTCCAAATTAGTATCTAAATTTAGCTTTTAAGTTTGAAAAAGATTACCTTGTAAAAAAATAAAACCAAGAAAAAAGACTGAAAAAAAGGTTTTTCCTAAACAAATTCTTGAATTAATATTAGATTATGTCAATTAAACACTATTAGGGTGTTCACTGTCAATACTTGGTGGAAAGGCATTATATTAGTAAAAACAAAATATTCCTTTGTACTTCATTCCACTTTATTTAATATGTCAGGGCCGGTTTCGCTCATTACGAGCATCGTCAACTGAACTGAAACCGGTCCTGACATATTAAATAAAGTAGAATGAAGTACAAAGGAATATTATGTTTTTACTAATTAAACACTAGTTTAGAAGTCTCCGTACATTTCAAGATTGTGTATAATTCATAATTTGTATATGTCACAAAATCATCACAACACGTTTTTTGTGCCTCTTGTAAAATTTGATATGTATATATCGATTGTGGAAAGGAAAAAGGACGTAATCCACAGTTTTTTCAAAACACCTTTTTTTCGATAATCACAATGTATCAAACTTGATACACATTATATCAAAAGGATGTAAGCTGCAAATGTCGGATTAGTCTCTAAATTTAGCTTTTAAGTTTGAAAAAAGATAAGCTTGTGAAAATTTAAGTCAAGAAAAAAGGTTTTCTCAGACAATTTCTTTAATTAATATTAGATTATGTCGATTAAACACCAGTTTAGAAGTATCCGTGCACTTCAACGTTATGTACAGTGGCGGCCGGTTAATGTGGCATTGGATCAATGTACCCCTTGTAATATGCCGGGGCGGTTATATTTCATGAAATAATATTCAAACATAAAATTTATACCATTCACTCATTTTAAATTCTTCATGTATTTATTGTCTATAATAAATATTTTATTTCATGAAATATAACCGCCCCTGCATATACAAGAAGTGCATTGATCCAATGCCATATTGACCGGCCGCCACTGGTTGTGTATATTTCATAATTTGTACATGACCCAAAATCATCAAAACACGTTTTTTGTGCCTCATGTAAAATTTGCTTTGTGTGGGTTACGTTTCTTTTCCTTTCCTCAGTCGATATGCTAAGCAACTAATTGAATGATGTTATATTTATGTTGAAATCACATTCAATTTTTATTTGCTTAGAATATATATTTCGCTGTAATCTGCCTCTTAACGTATGGTGGCAGTATGTATTCGGATAAATACAATTATGGTATCATCGTTTTCTTCTTTTTTTTTTATTGTATTTTATTTATTTTTATGCTTTAAATGCCTTCATAGGCCTATGAAGACTGGCACAAGTATAATTTACCGATTAATATAAATAATTTAGTAAAAATATGAATATATATCGGGTACTACGCAATGTTCCCTCTAATTTTTCTGTTGTGTGTGCGGACCATCAACTTTTGTGAGTAGAAAATTTTCAGCAAAATAAAAAATGTTCGCAAATGTAAAAATTTGGTGAAACAAACTTATTTTTACAATATTTCTATGTGCAGTCTTGTGCGGGGATGGAAAAATGTGTGCGGGCACATTTTAGGAGGTGTGCGCGCGCACACGCGCACACCTTAGCGGGGAAATTGGTACAACGGCGTAGCGGTTAGCGTTGTATTCTTCCGCGCTGGATCTCGCAGGTTCGAACAGCATTTTTTGATCGATTTATCGATTTCCGTTCGAAAGCTTTGATATTGTGATGTCTAAAAAATCCATACTAATTCTAATTCCACACTTATTACGGGACAAGCACGCTAAAGTGACTAATAACATGTTAGTGTGAGGAGAACTGTTGGTCAGTTGTTTTTTTATCATCACGATTTCCCTTTATAAAAATTCATTAAAAAATAACTAAAATACATATCATGTGAATATTTAACGTAGGATTTAATCCCCGGACAACAAAACGGAAGCACAGAGTGTAATCCTAATCGCAATAATTGTTGGTATTATTTTTTTAAAGACGTCAATTATAAATGTTTTAAAAATAAAAATGTGCTCAGTTAATTTGGTTTAATCTTTTGCATGTTGTAAACATGTTTTTATGAAGTCTGTTTTAATGAAACAACAGGAACTCAAAAAAATCGTATTAAATTGCCTGTACAAAAAAGCCTGTTGTCTATTTTTATATTTGGTTTTGTGGTTAAAAACACAATATTTTAATCTCGTAGAAATAACAGAATTTTGAGTGAAATAAGAGTGCGTGGAATTGACAAGTGGTACGGGTGAAAAATCTCTAAATAGACTACCCTAAAATAGATAATACTTGAGTAGTCTTTTTTGTATAGGTTTCCAAAATCACTTTGAAAAGAATTTACATGAATATTTCGCAGGATTTTAGTGAAAAACTTGTCAAGACCAACATGAAACTTTTGAGTATATTCTATAATAAAACATGCTTAGAATGAAAATATATTTTTTATATTATACGATATTTATTAATAAATATTACATGAATTGTTTAAAAAAACTATACTATTTTGACAACGAGATAATAGTTATGTGATATAGTTAATAGCTATTTTGATATTGTATTTATTTCTGCTGATGGCGTGGTGCAGCAAAATACATAGTATAATATATCAACAATATAAAATAATTATTGTGGAACAAAATACTTTCCACTTAAAACCATGTCCGCTCCCAATGTGGAGCATATGGACTCCTAATGGATTTTATCTCAACAGAAGTGTTTCTACGAGAACTGCTTGTTACTCAGTTGATCAACCTCTTTTTTTACGAAGAGAGTAGGAATAGAAGGAAAGGGCTAAGACAGGACTAGTGGTTAGCTAATCGCTCTCGATACGCCCCGTTCATAGGATAGGATGGGTGGGAGGAGGAAATTCAAGACATCACATACATCCATGCCTTTCAACAGAAATTCATAAGCCGCCTGTGTGGTCGAGTGGTCAACGTCGTTGGCTACCGCTACGGGGGTCACGGGTTCGAATCCCAGTATGGGCAGTTTTATAAATTGATTTTTCAACCGATTTATGTTTTTTTTTGCTAATCTTTACCTTAGTATAATTGAAGTTTTTTCTAGTAAATATCAATTCGATTCACATTTCTTGATGTTAATGGTGGAATCTAGAGTCATGAAGAGCAACGTTATATAATCTATATCATGGGCATCATCAACCTTATCCAAATCTCCAAATGGCGCATTTATTTATAAAAGGCTTCAATTGAGAAAGTTTTATTTTTTAAAAACAAATTTCTTTGTACATATTTTCAACATATTTTAATAAGGTTCTGGTTTATTTTGGCTCATTTAAAGCACGGTTTCTCTACCGGGGGCCACAGTACAGTTTTGAAAGGCCACGAGCAAATCCTGGAAGAGCAAAAAAAGAGTTCTCACGTCTTTTCATTTTGGGAAATTTTGCTCATGAGAGCGATTAGTTAACCATTAGTCCAATCCTAGTCTTATCGTCCTATCGCTACTACTCTCTTTAAAAACAGCTCTTGTAGAAAAACTTTAGAAGATACGGAGCGGACGGACATAGATAAAAAATAATCAAAAATAAAACGAACAATTTGGATTTTGTAATATGCTTTACCTGTGGTCTTTGAAGGCCACAGGTTCTACATATTCCATCATTATTTCTTACCTTTTTTGTTTCTTAAAAATATCACAATTTTTTTACCAGAATATTCAGAATTTATGGTGCTCTATGTCACTTTTATTCCTAAAATAATGTGTCACCGAATAAGTCCCCAGTTCCCCATAAAATGTAAATGTAAAAAGGGTTCCCATCTACATCTGTTTATGATATTTGTTTTTGAATAGCTTGAGAAACAGTCCGTAAAAGTTTTGACTGAATGATTTCTAAAGATATTATTTTTATTTATTATAGTTGTTCTTGTTATTGTTATTGTTGGAGCCAATGGCGCAGCTGTTAACGTTGTCGGCTTCAGTGCCGGATCTCACGGAATGGAACAGCATTTTTTCGATCGATTTATCGATTTCTGTTAGTAGGCATTGGTGTTTGTGATGTATAAAAAAAATCACCCCCCCCCTTCCGATAGTTAATAACTGGGCAAAACGTGAGAGATTAGTTGTCTAGTCCTAGCTTTATCCTTTCATACATAATGCTCTCTTTGAAAAATAATGGTTAAACGACAATAAACATTTCTTGTAGAAAAACTTCTGTTGAAATACCTTATGCTCCACATTGGGAGCTGACATGGATAAAAAAATAATATTTTAATATGAATGATTATAATATCTTTGTTTTAATTTTCCTCTGTCAATATAAGACAATGCTATGTCTATCTACAATAATATTCTCGATTGTGTTTTGTATTACAATTTTAAACTGAGCCGGCATAAAAAAAACAATAACCCTATAAATACTTCATAGAGAACAGGCAACGTGACGTCAGTCTAGCAATACCTACGTATTAACGACTCAGGGGCCAGAGCGTTCAAGCCCGTGATATTTCTTTACACTGGGGCGCAATCAAGCACGATTAGTTTTTTTTTGTATTTGTTTGTACAGAAACGTCATCAAACGCACACGACTGTGTTTCAAATTATCAAACTTCTGTCATTCGTTGGGGGCTAAATTGAATCTGCCCATGACCCATACTCATACATTCAAACACAAATACCAATATCGTTGTATTGTATGAAAGTGACAGGTATTGACTCTCAGTGACAGCTCTGAATTGCTTTTTGTAGTTGTTATTTCACTTTGAAAGAAACGAATTTAAGGTCCCGTATTATTATTCTATAATTTCTAAGTTACATTAGCATTGATTTTATTATATAATAATTTATGCATTGCATTAGTTTCGTAGTATTTGTTAATTTGCTTGTAGATTAATGTATAAGGTGAAGTGTAAACATGCACAATTTCGTAAATAGTATACAATGCTATGCTTTTCTCTAGCCCCCCCAAGATTTTAGGTCAGGAACCGACTGATTCTGATGTAAAATTTTATTATATTTTTTCAAAAATAGTCCTTTGGAATGCTTCAGTAAGTCACCGTTCTAGAAATATTTGTTATTTAATGGAGAAAAAAAAATCGTTTTTGTATCGTTTATGAAAACTTTGCAAATCTACCTATGCGTGCAATACAGGGACGAAAAGAAGCTTTCTTTGAAACGGTGATATTCCTTTCAGAGAGATTATTTGAAAGCTTTTTACGAAAGTTGTGCTTTTACGATATGAAATATAATTTTGGAGAAATATTACTCATGTTGCTAGATAAATGTGTGCGAATTCCGAAACTTCAAAGAATTTATTTTGGCAAAATGAAATCATATTAATCAAACTAAAACGAAATATTTTACTATTCATATAATTTAAGATAAAAGGTATATTTGAGACTTATTATGTAATTATTATTTAGAATAAAATTAATAATATTTAAGTTAAGAATATTATGGAAAGCAAATAAAAAAAATATATTTAAATCTTATAAAGTAAATCAACACTAATTCAACTCTAAAATAGTAAATAAAAAATGTGTTTACTTTTACAATAACTAAATATGTATACTAAAGAGATTGATAAAAATGTTTTTTTTTTAAGATATATTGATATTTATTAACCTGCTGTAATTGAATGGCTCGAGATACTGAAGGCGAAACTTGGGTCGTTAGAGACAAAACTAATGCGAGAGTACAAAATTTGGTATTCATATTTCTTCAAGCACCTTTAGTTGATATCTTGTATTATTCCAGAATTTAGTTATAATACCGCAGTAGTTATTATCAATTGTATAAATACTCACATAAAAAAGTCATTTTATTTAGATTTGAATTATTATGTACTCTTCCATAAGTTTTGTCGATAACGACCCAGACTGTAGATTTCAGTCAATCTTGCTGTACTAGCAATATTGACTGAATTCTACAGTCCAGGTCGTTAACGACAAAACTTATGGAAGAGTACAGAATCAAAATAATTCAAATTTGATATTGAAGTTCTATCAAGCATCTTCAGTCGAAGTTCTAAGTCATTTTGTTCACGTCATAATCAGAAATGTAAATAAATTGTTCAATTGAGGGTTCGAGAAGTAGAGGCGGCAGTTTTCATAATTCTTAAATGTTGGCAAATCAATCAAAACGTTTCCTTTTCTTATAAAAAAAAACTTACTACCAAATGTGGAACTGCCAGCTCTTCACGATGTCATACATATTTAACTCATTTTCGACAAAAAAAAACGGAGACTGTCTCTTTGTTTTCAAAACCCTCAATTGTATGAAACTGTCATAAAATCGACATTGATTTTCTCCAAAATTTTATTTCTGATTTTATGTTTTATGTTACAAACTTACGACCATATGGCGATGATAATAGTAACATAAACTTTTCAGAAAAGAATACTTGTTTATGAATAAACCATTTATTGATTTTTACTGCTCCGTTTACTTTAATTATTCAACATAATGGGCCATTTTTATTGCAAACTAACATGAGTGCTTTTTTTTCAAACTGTACAACTCCCATAATAACAATAAAAGCTGCAATTTAAATCTCACCCGTGAGCATAGGCGTCGGCCTAAAGTAAAAATCTCATAACTCCTCAAACTACAACTTGTCATAAAAATACGTCTTTTTGAAACCATATCAGCTTACAATATGATATATAATCAGTGGTGTAGTGGTATATAAATTGGTACCAGGTCGGTCATTGATTTCTGCCATATGTTTTGTTTTGTGTTTTTTTATGTCCGTCCGAAGTTAAAAAAACGCGCAATTATTTTTTTATTAGGTATTTCTTCACGTAAAATCGTTACATTGTTACAATCCGTCGGGTATATCAATTTTAATATAATGCTTTTAAATCTTATAAACAATATTTTGAATATATATACATGTACATACTTGAAAATTAAGTTACAAGTCAAAAAGGTGGCCCGGCCCCCTGGTTCATTTTCAGGTGCCAAGTCGCTGACCTGGCCCCACTACACCACTGTGTATAATACAACTAAAATTGTTTTACAAGATTTTATCGTTACTTCGTCGTTCAATATATTTTTTTCTGTAAGAACATTCACTTACTTAAAAAAAATGAATGAATTTCTGCATACCATTTTGTACATAAATCCGATTAAGATTAACTGATTCCAGTATTGATTAAATTTACTATAGTATAACATTATATTTAAAAACAAAAACAGAAAACCAATAAATTAATTATATTTATATGTAAAAACAAGTCTTTCATACTTATATTTAGTTTTATATATGTCTGGTCCGTAGCAAAGTTGTCAACTCCTTCGGTTTCCGTGATGAATTTCACGGGCACGAGTCCCATTAAAAACAGCCTTTTTGCAATCGATTTCTGTTTAAAGGTATGAGTGTTTGTGATGTCTAAAGGATTCTCTCCCATCCTTCCAATCCTAAAATAACAAGACGCAGCGAGAGCGATTAGTTAATCACTGGTCATATTTTAGCCTTATGCGTATATTTCTACTCTTTCCAAAAAAAGAGGTTGAGCAGCTGAGCAATAAATAGTTCTCGTAGAAAAACTTTTTTTATTCGATACAATTTTGTTTTTCCCTTTCTGAATCACACCGAAGATGATATCTCCTCAATGATACAGTCAAGATACATTTTTTATAACAATTTGATAGGAAAAAATAAATATTAAATAGAATTGGTAACTTTAAGTAGTAAAGTAATTATCTAATAATTAGCAATAATGACAGTTAATGGCACTAATAATACAACGTTTAATTTTGAAACGAATGTGATTAGGAATTGAATGGAAAAATTGCAGAAAAACTTCTGCTTAGATACCTCTATTAGCAAGACAAATTCTACCAATTGGGAGTGTACATGGCATTATAAAATATAATATATAATATGAGGACATAAGAGGTGAACTGAGCCAAGTGGTATTTAAGAAAAAAAGATGTTTCATGCGATATAATATTCTACATATCTTTTAGTATAGTAAAAGTGACGTAACCTCAGTTAATACACATTGCAATAGTGTTATCTCCGTAAAATAAAAATATAAAATTCATCAAAACAGTAAATTCGTGATTGTAATTAAAAGTACAAAAAGAAAAGTTTTACCATTTTAATACTTGACTCACTTCACCTCTTGAAGACTTATATGATGGATTATATTCAATTTTCAATACTGAAATTGTAACCGTTTATATACGCATTTAAAAAACCAGGATTTCGGTATTGAAATACACTATTATGAAAACCAGTATCCCAGTTTAAGTAATGTCTCTAATTTTGTTTCTATGTGCTCGTTGGAGTGGATATGAATTCAAAAAATGTCCATAGGACATTTAACCATATATAAATGAAATAACAACTTTTATAATATAAGTAATATCTTTTATATGAAAGGTCGTATAAATATAATAATAAAAATAAAATATTCTTCAATGGCAATTTCAGTAATGATAAAAATATTCATAAATGTCATTACTTGTTATTTAATTACCATCAATTATACCTAAAATATATTCTGGTAGTCAATAGCAACGTGCTTGACAATTTAAGTCAACATTTATTTCTTTGTGATGAATTTGTATAGAACGAGCCATCGCTCTTTTGTGCTTTCGGATTTTTCATTTGGAAAATCTTTTGACGACGCAAACCAAAGTTCACCATTTTCTTCGTACGTGAAAATTTTACAAAGATTAAAACTTTTAAATGAATCAACACGCGATCTTAATTACAAATCGTTTCAGAAAACAGTAGGGGACGTTGCTCTAGACCTGCTGTTATCAGTGATGTGCAGGTGGAAGGCGACGTACAGCTTTGATTGTTTTTGTAGTTTTCGTATCGATTCTGGCACACAAGGTAACATGTAAGTGGTGCTATTCCCGGACGCATACACGTATTTCGGACGGTCTGACATACTCAAATAATGATTGTGTTAGAATTACAGAACGTTCAAAATAAGTACCGTAGAAACAGAAATAGCAATTTGAACAGAAATCCTCAAACGAAGAAACAGGCTGATGAAAGAGTTATTTTACAAAATTAAATTTTTAGGGACATTAACCCTTTGCATTCTTTAATTGAAATATGTTTTCACATTTTGAATGTTTCAGTATAGCAAAATTTATCTTGCGCACAATGCATATTGGTAATATTTGAATGAAAAAAAACTTATATTATTAAAAAAATCAGTAAATTAAAAAACATTGCCAAATCTGTAATGTCGAGTCCAGCTCGACTTAGGACTTCTAAGGGTTAAGGTTATAATTTTTTTGATGTACGTTTTTTTATGTTGAATACAAATTAACAAGCGATATGTTTAAATGGTAACTGAAAATCATGCCATTGCACACGACAAGAATACCTCATCTCCGCTCTCAATGTGGAGCAAATGACCTTCTAATAGAGGTATCTTAACATAAGTTTTTTTTTTTGCGAAAGCTGTTTGTTACGCAATCACTCACCCTCTTTTTTTCTAAGAGAAAGAATAGGGCAAGACAGTAATAATAGTTGGCTAATCACTCTAACAGTTAGAGTGATTAGCCAATTATTAGAGTCTAACTAAACTCAGCTACTTTAGGATTGGAATGGTAAAGGAGCATTATTGGCAAAAAAACGTCCATGGCTTCAAACAGAAATCGAAAAATCAATTGAATAAATGCTGTTGGTACTAAGATTCTAGCCCGTGAGGTCCAGCTAGTAAGCCAACGACGTTGACCACTGTGCCATGGGCACGAAGAGGCAAGAATTTATTTCTTAAAATCTTAAAATATGTCATTTATTTAATTACAAATAAATGGCCGCTGCCATGTCACCCGTTGCGGTCTAGTTGGTAAGAGTTTGGTCCTATCAATCAGATAGGTCTGGGTCTGGGAATTGATCCCGGTAATATCAATATCAAATTTAAATTTTAGATTTAAGACTTGGGTGTTAGTTATGTCAATTCAAATCGATTTTATCTCGTATAATTTGAAGATATTTGACGCATTAGCATTTACTGTAATACCAAATATTTTTTTAAAAAGATGGAGAAAGTCCTTAACAACACATGACACCTTTATCATTTTTTTTTAAATAAAAAGTAAAGTAACATCTCCTTAATGTTTTGTGACAATGACATTTAATATAGAAAATAAATAAACAATAGCTCTCTCTGTCCGGTATTGTTTTTAATAGCTGTGATTGAATACTAAATTTAAGATAAAATCATTTTTGAAGACATTATTAAAACATAATAATGTCATCAAAATAATAACATAATAATAAACATAGTTCCAAAGGTCGTTCGATTGATCAACTCATTGCCTAGAGAAGTGGACATTTTTAGTGTTAGTTTTAGTTAACTGTTTGTTAAATTTTACTATTTTATTTCTTGATTTTGTATGTTGATTTTGATATATTATGTAGTTTTAAATTTGAATCATTCAAATTATGTACACTCCCACAGATTTTGTCACTAACGACCCGGGTTTCGCCTTTCGGCATCTTCAGGCGCAAATCTGTGGGAGTGTACATAATTTGAATGATTCAAATTTAGTATTGAAATTCCACCAAGCACCTTCAGTCGAAATCTTAAATTATGTAGTTTTATTTTATATTTTGTCTCATTATATTTGTCAAGTACATGGCGAATTGGCGTCAGCTGTTATGTCATAACCTTTAATTTATTTTTTTAGCAATTAATAAATAATATCAAAGCGAGTAGTTTTATCCTCAAAATTAAATTTTTCTTTTACTGTTTACCCAACACTATTAATTGGTTACCTGGCAACGAAAGTAATACCTGTAATTGTGATGACGAAAGACAAATATCCATAAATGGACCAACAAAACATTATCATTTGACCGCAGTAGTAATATAGATAAAATTAATCCTAGAATCAATTGAAAAAAATGCCTTTACAAACATCTTTATGTTTCCTTTGTTCAGTTATGTGATCTGAGAAATAGATTTAATTAAAATTAAACATCTTGATCGTAGCCATCGGACAAACCAAAATAAAAAAACGCTTGTTTGCCGAAAAAGTCCGAACCTGTCCAGATTCAGGCATCGGCCACTGACGTTAAAGACGGTCGAAATAAATCTACAGGATGTGCTCACATAAATCAAAGAATAGAAAATAAAAAGGGACCGAAATAGATTTTTCTAGAAGGGAAGGTTTATACATGAAGTAGGGCCTTAAGGGGGTATTCTAGTGTAGAGGCACGAATTTTGGGTGTTTTTTCGAGCTCTGTAAAAAATAAACAAATACAATTTTTTGTGTTCATTTTTTTACCATTCGTTTATTTATATTTTAAAAATATATGAAATATTAAAAAAGAAAAAAATCAAAACTCGAAAAGTTATCGGCTGGTAAAGGGAAGGAGTCCAAAAAAAAGTGGTGTTCTGACGTACACGATTCCAACATTTCTGGTGATCTGATTTTTTTTTAACGTATTCTTAATTAATAAAAATGTCGCTATAGCCCCCTACCTCAAAGAAGATTTTTTTTTTCAGAAAATGGCAGCTGTTTGAAAAAAAAATGAATTTTTACGTTTTTTTTAACAGTTTCAATTTTTTTTTAAAAATAGTAAAAATTAAAATTTTGACTTAAATCTGCTACGGGCTATAGAGAGATGTATATAAAATGTTCACACAAAATTTCAAATAAACCGTTTTAGAGAACTTGAGATATTATGTACGTCAGCTTGAAAAAAGTAGTTTCGAGAAAAACGCGTTTAAAGTTTTGAGTTTCGATCTGTTCCAGTCGACCAGCTTAATTGCTGCGTCACCAAAATCACTGTAACTCGGTTAATAATTAAAATTTTGAAAAATTCTTTTGAGGACATACTCTCAAATGTCTAAAATTCAGAAAAAATAGTCTCTGCCGCCCAGCACCGGGCCGCGGACCACCGGTTGGGGAGCACTGGTTTATAACACTAAATTAGTTTTATTTTGTTTTGTATAAATAACACTATAACATTGTATTATCTTATCAGTTGATAATGCTCATCACGAGTGAGGTCCTGATTAGAGATTCCAATCCGGATATTCGAATATTCGATATCCGGATATATTCGGCCCTTTTGCAACTATTCGATATTTGGGGAAATATCCGAATAGTATTCGTAATAATTTTAGTAGTAATATGTTACAAAATTTACAAAAGATCACATCACAATTTCTCCACATTCAAAGAATAATTAAGAATTCCCCAGGTAGTAGTGTTTTTGCCTTCACCCAACTGGGGTGTTATCAATATCTTATAAAACTCGAGTTTGACGAATCGGCTCGAATTCGGGGATATAAAAAACCCATATTGCCGTAATTTGATTCATTAAAGAAATACCGCTGGAGTAATTCGATGCAGCTGCAAATTTTAAATATTGTAATACAATGGAAATATGAATTTATATGTTTTGTCTTAAATTATTATAAAATTTATATGTAAACAAAGAAACATTGATCGTGCAACATCTCTTTTTGCGTGCGAGTTAAACGATTATTTAGTAAAAACTCAGAAATCGAGACCACTGTCTAACAGTCAGTTATTCCTTGTTTATTAAAATATGTTTTTTAAAATTATAGTTTTAAAAATATTTTGTATATGATATATTTGGATCAATTAAAAAAAATAACAGAAAAGTTAGACGTGTTGTTTGAAACATTTCTAACAATAAGGCCAGCGTCAATTGCTACTAAACGAGTATTTTCAACGGCAGGAACAATTAAAAACTAAGTTAAAAACAAATTTCAAATATGAAACAATATTTTCAAAATATGCATTTTTGAAATTTAAATAAATGACTTTTATTACAAATGAGCTCGTTATTAATGTGAGTACTATTTAATGTAATATTTTAGTATAAACATATAATGTATGTATATACTAAAAATTATCCGGATATCCGAATACATCCGGATAGTTTCAGTTTTACTATTCGATATTCGAATAGTTCCTTAGTCTTGATCTTATAAAATAAAAATGGAATTAGTACAAATGAGTACATATTTTATGTTTTGAATATAATGCCTTTCTACCAAGTGACAGTAAACAATCTAAAAAGGTTTTGTATTGCTTGATAATTAAATATAATTATAAAATAATCTCAAAAAATGTGTTTTTGTTTTATAACTATATTTATTTCCCATAAAAAATACAGTTAACAAAAAAGTAATATTGTGAGAGTTCAGCACTCGCTTTGGTATTGCAAAAAATATTCTGGCAAACCAATTATTATTTCCAAATCACTCTTATAATTCTCTAGGTAAAAGTGACTTAATTTTAAAGAAGATAAATCTCTTTTTTTAAACATAATATACAAAACTTAATAAGATTATCAATCAAAAGTGAGATTCGCAACGAGTTTTCCCGATTCAATTCTCTTTCAGAGCTTAATAATTGCTCTTGGGATTCCTGTTCAAGTTGGGAAAATTTTTCTGTGTGTTTTCAGTTTTTCGCGCCCTTCTAATGAGAAAGGAAAACATTTTCATTTATTCAGGCTACTCTCTTTTTCAGCATTTAATTGCTTTGCATTTTGTATTTCTTCCACTGGAAAGTTTACCCATATGAAACAGAGAGAATTTTGTAACTTAACAATTTCATTACTAAGAGTAGACTGTTTTTCAAATCAGAATATTAACAGCAGGAATAAAAAAGTGAAAAAAATAATAGTACATATATTAGTTTTACAATTATTAATTGTATATATAGTTAAAAGCTATTTCAGCGTATGCCTTCATCAGAAATATGCTTAAACTAACATGTATTCAGATATATATACTGGATAAGAAGATAATACGTGCAAAAAAAAAATCGTTTAAAATGTTCAGAATGTCAGCAATATTAAAACAGCACTGGAAAACAAAAAAAAAATGCTTTAAAACAAAAAACAATCTTCGAACTTCAAGAGAGTTTAATTATATTAATTAAATTTTACGTTAAAGTTAATTTACGTTAAATTAGATACACAATGTTTTAGAGATAATTTATATTGTTATTTAACTTAAACCAAAAAAAAATCAAAAATAATAAAGTAAAAAACTATTTTAAAAAAGGTGTGGAAACTTTTGCATTTAATAATAATTACATCCTTGTTAAATCATCAAACATTTCAGGCTTAGTAAGTATTGACTTATTAATAATCATCATGTAATTTTAAATTCCCAGACGTGACAGAGCTGCGAAACTCATATCGTTGAAACATAGTCTACAGAGAAGTCTAGCTACCACGTAGATTTTGCAAAGCATATCCTATACTAACGTAGATATTTACGTTGCAATGGCGGAGTGTTTTTTTTTTTTACTTTTAGATTAAATGTATGGCAGCGGTTCTGCTAGACGTAAATGATCACTCAAGAGATATTTTTTAATCTCTGCAGTTTTTAAAAGGGTTGGTTGTAGATTCTTAAAAAACTTATTGCGCAAATCGCGAATATTAATGCAATGAAGATAATTCACCGTAAAGCTTCGTGTACAATATTTTGATAGGGAACCGTTTTTTTTTTTAATTTACTACAATGGTGTTTATGACGCAGCGAATTAGTGTCGTTGGCTTCCATGCCAGACATCACGGGTTCAAACCTGCTCAAAAATTAACTTACAGTAGGTCTTATATATAAAAATAAATGTTTGTATGTTGCAACTTGCGCAAAAGTCATAGGCGTATTACAATTAAATTCCAGTAGATGACGCGCGTTTCGTACCATAGATAATCGGCAGCAAACGTTTCGACAGAAAAATAAGACACGCACTTCAATAAACACATCTAAAACACAAACACTTTCTTTATTTGAGTCGCATTGCAACGCTTGAACTTTTCTTCTCTAAAGACCGCGTTCAGTTTTCTGATTCGAAATAAGGCCGCAGTAAACATTGACAAAGGAATCTTTGGCCGAAAACAGGAATTTACGGTCAGAATATGTCAGGAATTTACGAATTTACATAAATTTATAGAATTGGCCAGAAGGCCGTACCAGAGTAGTCAAAAGGCCGCAAGTTTCCCATGCCTGGGCTAGTGTTGTATAAAAAAGTGCCTCGTTCATTGTAATCAACGATTGGGTACATCATAGCACATGGATTGCAATAGGAAAACTAATAGCATGGAATATCACTGAAAAGATATATCAAAAGAAATGAATTAAAGGGTTTAAAAAAATGCAGTTGTTTTGCAAGAGACGCTACTGTGTCTTTGTCCGCCGCGCCGTATACTCGTGACGTCATTGAGAGGGCGTGCAGGGTGTGAGTAGAGTGGAGACCGCGTGAAATGTGAGGGCAGGCGGGGTGAGTGGCTTGGGGATGAAACGCAATGCTAAATACATTGGCCGAAAAAATCGATTTGGCACACTGCCGCCTGGTACGGCGGGCGGGTGCGCCCCTAACGACTTTTGCCGGAGGCTCTACTCATGAATGAACAGTCTTGGAAGTGTTATTGTTGTATTTTCGGGGGTATGTGTATTTGAATTAGATTTGTAAACTCCGTAATGATTAGAAAGCCAACAAGAAGTGTTCGCAAAAGTATCGTTTTACCAAGTGTACCAGAAGTTTTCTATTACATTTAAAATGAAAATCAATTACGAAATTACACACAGTCAAACTTGGTTATTACGAGAAAGATGGGACCAACTAAATTTTCTCGTTATAAGCATTACTCGTTGTATCAGAGAAACTTATTATCTTTTTTTAGTTAGCATGTATACATATATGTAAGAGTATCAGGGGCGTATATTCAGGGTGTGCAAGGTGTGCGCCGCACATCCTGAACATACACCCGCAAAATCTAGAACATTTTTTGCTGACTTGGTATCATCACGATTGGTTGTGGGGCCTTGTGGATTGCTCCAATTGCCCTTTCAGCTGTTGTTGGGAATATTTTTTTCTCCTTATCATGTTGGGTCCTGTTTGATTTTTTTATTTTTATTTTATGAGACAGGATGGTCTGAAGCGCGGTAGTATACCGTATTTGAAAAGACGAGCGTTGTTCCAAGCGCACGACTTGCCTTCCCATACAACTGCATACAGTTGCGCAGTCTAGGTACGCGTAGCGTGGAGCGCATATTTTTGTATTCTTTAGAAATTCTTACAATTCATACAATTAAAAAATCATCAAAGACTAATAAATAAAAGTGGCAAATGATGTCAATTATAAACCCAATTAAAATTTGGGAAATTTAAAAAAAAGTGAAACTCTACATTACTAAAGTAAATAACTTTTATGTGGAAAAAGTACTAAAAATGTTTTATTATTTTTATTATAATGCCATTCCACCAAGTATTGACAGTGAACACCTTAAAAGTGATACATGTATTTCTTATTTAAACACGATACACTCATTTACTTCAGTTCAAGTTCATACGTGGACTTGAACGCCTGAAGATGCCGAAAGGCGAAACCCGGGTCGGGTGTGTGTGAATGTATATAATTTGAACGATTCAAATTTAATATTGAAATTCCACCAAGCATCTTCAATCGAAATCTTAAATTACATTAAATTAATATACGATATTCAATTAAAAACCTGTTTATATCCATGCACTTCAGGGTTGTGTATATTTCATAATTTGTCTTTGGCCCAAAATCATTAAAAAACGTTTTTTGTGTCTCCTATATTTTTTTTTATGAGTGGGTTACGTCATTTTTTATTTCCACAGTAGATATGAGGATCTCAATTTCAAAACCTACCTGGTTAAAGACCTTTTTTTATTTTTTTCAAATTTTGATGCCAACTTGTTCTCTATTTCAATATCTACACAATCAATAAATTTCCGATTTCAAAACCTCTCTAAATACAGAGAGAACGCATTTGCAATAACGTGTTCACTCTCAAAACGTACTCAAATCCAAAAAGCATAGAGCAGTTTTTTGCACTTTGCAAACAATTTGGGTTTTTGGAGTTAAGTAAATTTGAGTTAGGTACTGATTTCATCTGAGAATATTGCTACGTCTTAATTTAACAAAATACTTGCCGTCGTAAGTTAAATTTAACAAGGGGCTCGCGTGGAACCCCTCCAAACCCACTCCAGCCCACCTCTATGTATGGTGTATGTGATAACAAGATAGATCAAATTAATAAAATTCGTGTGTCCATGCATAATCATAATCCCCGAAGTGCGATCTATTGAATGAAATCAAAAGATTTTTTAATGATTTTTTAATAAAGCATTCGTCTAAATGAAAATTTTGGTTGAATGCACTAAGCGGAATGGAATGCAGTTATTTGAATAATCCAGTGGTACCCAACTGTTAAATATGATGACTTATCACATTCAGGTTTAGTAAATGAATTATTATGTCATTTTTGTTCTAGTAATTGTGTATGTTAAACTAAACGTACACTTTTGAACTCGCAGGTCTGAGGATTAAAATTAGATTTTTTTATCCATGTCCGCTCCCAATGTGGAGCATATGTACTCCTAATGGAGGTATCTCAACAGAAGTTTTTTCTACAAGAACTGTTTGTTACTCAGTCGCTCAACCTCACTTTTATTCAAAGTGAGTAGTAGGGAAAGAAGGATAAGGCTAGAACAGGACTAGTGGTTGACTAATCGCTATTGCTACACCCAGTTATCAGAAGGATAGGATGGGAGGAGAAGAAATAATGTGAATTGACATCACAAACACCCAGTCTTCGATCACAACTTTGAATTGAATACCTCTCAATTTCACTGTGATCTGACCGGGAATCGAACCCAGACCTGCGTGGTCGGTAGAGCAAGCTCTAACCAACAGCGCAACAGCAGGTGACAACATTAGAATTATGTCGTTAATTTTTAACGGACACGTATCTCAAATTTTGACATTTTTCAGTTTTTTGATGTAATGAATTCAGAATTTTAATACACTCAATCACTTTAACTCGTATCCCAAAAAAATAATATTTCATGCTTTTATTAACACCTCCATGCCCATGATGCAATCGTAAATAGTTGAGCCATTAAGTCATTCAATATTTCTCTCAATATTGTCAATAAGTATTTATCATTTTAGGTATTCTAGCATACATATATACATTTTTAAAATCATTTTTTAGCTTCTAGCTTAGGTTTAAATACTGCCAATAAACAGTGAACCTGAGATTCCATCATGGCAGGGAATGTGATTTTTTAGGATGGCATGTTACGGGTTAACCAAACATAAAAACATTGACAAATAAAATAATATGGTCATATGCTATGTTTAGCATGGAGGAGATGGTAGGGTGGATGAAAACGTTTTTACTTCCTTCCTTATTAACCTTCTCAAAGATATTGAAAGCAAAACCATTCCAGTAGTGTTTTATAGCGATAGAAAGCGATAGCAATAGAATAAAGTACATTTATGTGTTTCCTGAAAACTTGTACTTTTTGAGAAACGAGGTTGAAGAAAATCATCTGTTTATGATATATTTTAATAACTGCATGAAATAACGCAGTACCTATTATGATTTACTCACCCGGTATTGTGATCCCAATTGATGGTATTTTCTTTTTCTTTATTTGAACCTTTTTAATTACTGGTATAGGTATTTGTAATAACAGTATTTAAATGAAATAACGAAATGCAGTGGAACCCTTAATTACACTACCCCGAATTACGCGCTAGCTTGAAATATTCGCCGCAAATCCTCCAATTGCACTGTCGCATTCCATTGTCGTTGCTACGAGACGGTCGCCTGTGTGATGCATACAGTCAAATGTTGGTTAGCGTCTGTGTATTCAACACGTGCCAGGCTATACACGCTTAGCCGGACTTTGTGTTGGATTTTGGCGAGCTTTGCATTTTATCACTTAGTACAGCATTGTCCAATAAAAATCGTTTGATGGGCTAAATAAAATATTACCGGTATATGGTGGGCCACATAAAAAACAAAACAAACAAACGTATTAAAAACAATTTATTAATTAATAGTTACCATGCATCATGATACTTTTTTTATTTTAAAAGCAGCCAAACAATTATTAAAACATTTTATTTACTTAATTAACACTTTTTTTTTAAACTATTTGATATTTTTATATCGACTGGTAATTTATTCGATGCACATCGCAGTTGGTTGGTCAAGTTTTTATCGGCCAGCCTGTTACGACATTTCGTTTTTACTATTTTCAACAAATAACAAAATGCAAAATATATTTGTAGAATGCTGTAAACTCCAATAGGGCCGCAGAAAATCTTCAACTGGGCCACATGCGGCCCGCGGGTTTCGTGTTGGACGTCGCTGACTTAGTAATTAAATATTTCGTCCATAGTTTTTCATTTTCTGCGGAAAAAACCAAATCCCTAATTTGTATGAGCTTCACTCCCCCAATTACAATACCCCGAACTACACTGTCCTGACTTTAGTGTAAATGGGGGTTTTAATGTACTATGGTATTACTGTTGGATACATTCGTTCGGTATTATAATCCTTAGTTGGGAGTGATAAAATGGATGACTGATAAACAACCAGTTTTCATAAAATAATTTCGATTACGATTCTACAGTACTCTTTAAGAGTCCAGAGTCTTAATTTGTGTTGGTGGAATTTTGAATGGAATAAACTAAATTCTTGGTTGAATAAGATCTCATATATAAAAATATAATTTAAAATATATTACACACAAAAAAAAATGTAGGATCCCTATATCAAACAATAACATGCAAAATTCATTTGTGTATATTTTTTATGCCACTCAATAAAACGTTCCAAAATATTGTGTAAACATAAACGTATATATACTTGTACCCTTTCGTTGGGTGTACTTCAACTAGCCCTGAGGGTCTCCCGATGTTTGGGCACCTCTGTCATTTACCGTCGCGGCATATTAAATTGCCGCAGGAGGTTTTCCACTACGGTTCAGCTATTGTTGGAAACTGGGAACTCGGCAACGATTCGGGTAGGTGGGAAGGAAAGCGGAATTTTCCACGTTTTTATGCTTTTATGTTGCCATTATTGCTTTTCCCTTATTTTGTTTGTTTGTTTTGTCGCGGCAATGTGCTCTTGCGTAAAGTATTTTTGTAGGTTCACAAGAAACATATGCTGATAGAACTTCATCGTTGACATAACATTCAAAATACGCATCCATATTGTGAAAAACAAATGATAAAAGAAATTTCTATTGATGAAATTGACTCTAGTTTGTAATTGGAACATACAATATAAAGATTCTAAATAAGATGGCCGGTTAGCTTACTGTCATTATATATATATATACACTTTTTTTTAAACCATGTCCGCTCCCAATGTGGAGCATATGGACTCCTAACGGAGTTTATCTCAACAGAAGTGTTTCTACGAGAACTGCTTGTTAAATTTGAATCATTCAAATTATGTACACTCCCACAGATTTTGTCACTAACGACCCGGGCTTAAACTAACAGTCAAGTTCATCCGTGCGCTTGAACGCCTGAAGATGCCGAAAGGCGAAACCCGGGTCGTTAGTGACAAAATCTGTGGGAGTGTACATAATTTGAATGATTCAAATTTAATATTGAAATTCCACCAAGCACCTTCAGTCGAAATCTTAAACTGCTTGTTACTCAGTTGCTCAACCTCTCTTTTTCCAAAGAGAGTAGGAATATAAGGAAAAGGCTAGGACAGGACTAATGGTTAGCTAATCGCTCTCGATACACTCCTATCATAGTATAGGGTGGATGGGAGAGGGAATTCAAGACATCACATATATCCATGCCTTTGAACAGAAATTTTTAAATCGATTGAAAAATCAATTTATAAAACTGCCCGTACTGGGATTCGAGTCCGTGACCTCCGTAGCGGTAGCCAACGACGTTGACCACACGACCATACAGGCGGCAATATAAAACCATTATTTTGGTAAATTTTTACACTACACATTAAATAAAAATAATTATTATACTATCTTCTTTAATCTTTCCCATGTAATTTAGTCTCTTTGTTGAAAAGTATGTATATCGTATTTTAAGATATTATCGATTACGTTCTTCCATTTTCAAACAACTGTCAAAAAATATTTCTTTGGTGTCAGTGAAATTATCTACGGCAGATATGATGTAAACTTTAAAATTACGTAAAATTCTACCTCGAGATCTATTTAAAATAGATTCCATTACCTGTAATAAACCTCTAATGTAGATTAAAACCCAACAATAGCCAATATTTACAAACAATACATAAATTAGTCTTGCAAAGTTTAACAGTGTTGCCATGCTGTTATTCCAAATTTAGAAAGAACATAAATTACAATCAAAGCAATAAATAATGCGGGAAGATGTGTTTTCATTGGTTGTTTTATGCAAACAATAATCTGGTTTGTATTTTTAACAATAGAAGCGTGCCAAATAACACTGGTTTTCCATTGTATGCCAAGAAAATCACTAAACTTATTTATAGTACAATATTAAAAAAACTTTTCTGTATAATTTCAATATTGAAACGTATTTTCAGAAATAAGAAACTGTTTCATTTAATTGATTTATTAAATTGGAATTAGCCCAGTAGATTTGGGTGAAAAAAAACTAATTCTGATGAGGACAAAGGCCGACATAGTTATCAACTATATATAAAATAATATTTAATTAATTAAGGTTTTCTCGCCTTATTATTGTCACTGGCTAAAAAAATATGTTTAACGATTCACCTAATGCAATTAAAAAAAAAATATAGATATACGAGTTTTTATTAAATCAAATAATCGAAATTCGAGAAAATGTGCCGAAAAATTTAACCGCAATTTAAAAATTCTAAATGTAATAATTTGACCTCATTATGTTCAAGATAATTCTTAAATTATTTAAAAATAGAGTTTTATGCTTTGATGTAAAATTTGTTGTTGATATGACTATTGTTTATTTATTGATTGTTAAAAATCAAAATTACACTATATGGCATAACAGCTGACGCCAATTCGCCATGTACTTGACAAATATAATGAGACAAAATATAAAATAAAACTACATAATACATCAAAATCAACATACAAAATCAAGAAATAAAATAGTAAAACTCAACAAACAGTTCTCAAATACTGTCACTAAAAATGTCCACTTCTCTAGGCAATGAGTTGATCAATCGAACGGCCCTAGGAACTGGTGACTCATACCTCCTAAGCGAGGTATAAGTTTTTAGAAACAAAAGTTTTTGCTCATAGTTTCGCCCACGTAAGAATAAATTGGGAGCATATAAATTAATAGTCATGAGAATTTCAGGATTATTAACTCGGCCTCGAAGGAGAAGAGAAAAATGCTTTAAACTATACTGTTTTTTATTATTTTTATTACAATGCCATTCCACCAAGTATTGACAGTGAAAACCTTAAAAGTATACTGTTTGTGACTATTTGTGCCAAGTTTGCCTACTAATATCTTTAGTAGGCATCTATAGTAGGGATAATATAACTTAATCTAGAATAATTTTAGCTCTTAATGTAAATACTAAAAAATATCTTCACAAGTCAGTATTTGGGAAACACTGTTCTTCACTAGTAGTTGAAAAACCCAGTTCTCTCACGCGCTTAAGTGCACTAGAAGCCGTTTATTTAAGATGCCTGCCAAAAACACAGTTTTTTCAAGTATTTCGAAGCCGCTTGCCATATACAGTTTTCCGATTTATATCCTGTTACCAGCTGTGTATAAATCTAGATAGACATACTGTTTTATATTTATACCTGTCTTATATTTTTTCTCAAAAGTAAAGCTAACACACATCGAAATTTTTCTCTACTAGAGCGATCATAGAGTAAGTTGTTCACTCACGATTCTTGACAATGCAGGCTTGAATGTGTTTGATTTTAAATTCATATCATTGCCCCGTCATCCAGCAAAATGAAGATATATCGTTCACTGACACGAGCAATCGATATGGTGTCTTATTCCAGGAAATTATAGAGACACACAGAGCAAAATTGAAAAGCGCACCGATTTTGAATGAGCAAGTAAATCTGCTGAATTCCCCACTCTTATACCCTATATGTAAGTAAATATTTTTGTAGCATGTCCACTCCCAATGTGGAGCAAATGGACTCCTAATGGAGTTTATTTCAACATAAGTGTTTCTACGAGAACTGCTTGTTACTCAGTTGCTCAACCTCTCTTTTTCCAAAGAGAGTAGGAATAGAAAGAAAGGGCTAGGGCAGGACTAGTGGTAAGCTAATCGCTCTATATACGCCCCGTTCATAGGATAGGATGGGTAGGAAGGGGGAATCACATCACATACATCCATGCCTTTCAACAGAAATTCATAAATCGATTGAAAAGTCAATTTATAAAACTGCCCGTACGGGGATTTGAACCCGTGACCTCCGTAGCGGTAGCCAACGACGTTGACCACTCGACTACACAGGCGGCACTTATAATCATACAAATTATATTATAAGACAAACAAAAAATTGTATAATTCTTAAAATTATCCACCATTCAAATCTGTAGGCATTCCCATGGGTTAATCCATTTCGCCAGCAATGGCTTCAAATATAGTGATCCATTCATTTACTAAGCGTCAGTTCAAGTTCATTTGTGCACTTGAACGCCCGAAGATGCCGAAAAGCGAAACCCGCGTCGTTAATCACAAAACTTGTGTGAATGTACATAATTTGAACGGTTCAAATTTAATATTGAAATTCCACCAAGCACCTTCAGTCGAAATCTATCAATATGGTGTGTACTAGGGCTTGTCGGTTTTCAAAAACCGGTTTGTTGGCTAAATTTGTGACATTCGAAAACCGGTTTTCCAACTTGGTAACCAGTTGTGCCAAATTTTCCACAAACGAGTCAATAAACAAAAGGATAGAAAATTTGAATCTTTTATTTGATGGCTTGAAGACCATATGCCCCACATTCATTACACAGCGAAAGGGTATTTTATAGGCCAGAAAATTTTGTTACTAAGCAATCAGTGGACGCTTTGTGTTTTTTTAAATCATATTTTCTGAAAAGTAACACCAAATAATTTCATGTTGTGTATTATTATGTATATAAATAAACAACATAAAACAACTGAATTTTTTTAGCTATTTTAATTGAATTTTTTATTTTTTGTGAAACTTCGAAAAAGATTTTTTCAAAAGTCGGTTTTGGTATAGGCCCAAGTGTGTACGTCTAAGTAAAATGGTTGCCGAGCACTGTCCTAGACTGCAAAATATTGAGTGAAAAATTCCACAGCAGTATTTCAATTTATAGCTGGAATTATTTACGACCGTTCTAAATCGAGTCGGGAATATACTTTCAGGCTTATGTTTTGATGTATTGTATTAAGTAATAAATTTTATTATAGCCTTGCATTACCCAAGATAAAAACAAATAATAATTAAGTTTGTAAAAAAAAATGCCCCCAATAGTTTATTGTTTTCAATTTGATTTATTAACCGTTTGAATACCGCGCAAATAAATCATTAATATGTCACAGAGAAATTGCGTGTTATTGATAAAAATAATTTTGCCTAATAAACACTCGAATTCGATATTTTAAAAACTTATATTGACTCAGTATAGATACACATATTCATCAAAATATTGCTTGTCTTGTATTATAATACCAAGTATTTCTTTTTTTAAATATCTTGGTCATCCGTGTTCGCTTGCATATGTTCCGGACACCTGTGTCCGCTTGGTATTCAAGTGGTTAAATCGGAACCGTATTTTTGTTTCAGCGTAAGATGTATCATAATCATACGCCCATGTACCATGGATTAGATGTCTAGACTAGGGATTGCATTACCGGTTATTGTAGAATTGAAATACCGGGATTCCGTTATACCGGAATACAGGCATACACATTCTTAAAACCACTCACTACTAAAATCTTTGGGCTTTAAACTCAATGATACATTTATTTATTATATAAGCACGAAACATTCATTTGCGGAGCGTCAGTTCAAGTTCATCCGTGCAAATGAACGCCTGAAGATGCCGCAAGGCGAATCCCGGGTCGTTAGTGACAAAGTCTGTGAGAATGTACATAATTTTAGCAAATTTTTAGCTTTCGTTCTCCTAAAAAGTACTGATTTAAGACACAACAACTTCTTTCTTTGGCACACGAAATCAATTTGTATTGTAAAATTACGGTATTGAAAATACGCACCTGGATTTCAATCCCTTTTCTCGCGAGAGTTTCCATAACCATTTTAAAAAATAATTGTAATACCTCTGATAAAAATAAAGCGTCTACACGAAGTAGTTTTCCCTTTTTTAATAACAATTTTCATTTTTTCGTATGCCATTACTTAAACCGCAGAATTGCTCGAATGATTTAGGGGCGAAGTAAAAAAAAAATATTCATGAAAACTTTCGAAAGGGATCAAGACACACTGCAGGAATTGTAAAATAAAAATAAAATATGAGTTTTTGATCTTTT
Source organism: Himalopsyche anomala (assembly GCA_031772345.1). Lineage (NCBI taxonomy): Eukaryota > Metazoa > Arthropoda > Insecta > Trichoptera > Rhyacophilidae > Himalopsyche > Himalopsyche anomala. The sequence goes on along the minus strand of CM062832.1, from coordinate 23,265,033 downwards.
TCACGTGTGTCTACATTTGGCATACAAAACATGAGCAAAATGATTTGTTTAAAAAATGAAATACTCATTTATACTTATTGCACTTATATTTAATATTATCACAATTGGTATCGCTCATGATGAGAATCGTGGGGCTATAATGCAAAGCGTACTTTTTTCAAACTCAAACATTTCAATAGAGTCAAATACTATAACGAATGACACAAACAAAATAACATTTGCATACAAATATGATTTCCAATTTGAAAACGACAGTCTTGTAGTTATTTTTTTTAAAACCATGTCCGCTCCCAATGTGGAGCATATGGACTACTAATTGAGTTTATCTCAACATAAGTGTTTCTACGAGAACTGCTTGTTACTCAGTTGCTCAACCTCTCTTTTTCCGAAGAGAGTATGGATAGAAGGATAGGGCTAGGACAGGACTAGTGGTAAACTAATCGCTCTCGATACGCCCGTTCATAAGAAAGGATGGGTGGGAGTGGGGAATTGAAGACATCACATACATCCATGCCTACGAACAGAAATTCATAAATCAATTTATAAAACTGTCAGCACGTTGCAAGCCAACGACGTTGACCAGTTGACCACACAGTCATTTTATATTAAAACTTATATAGGATCAGTCGATTCCTTAAGCTTGAATTACCCTAATTGCTTACCTGACTCAATATAGCTCATTTTGGAAATAGTTTAGCATTATAACTCCACAATTCTCGTCATGAGCGAAACCAGTCCTGATCATATTTAATATAAGTGGAATTATTGTAAATGAGTAAATTATTTTTTAAACAAATCATTTTTTACAACTAATGAATTATCAACTGATGAATCATAAATCAATATAAGAGGATTTAATACAATTTAAGATTTCGACTGAAGGTGGTTGGTGGAATTTAAATATTAAATTTGAATCGTTCAAATTATGTACATTCACAGAAATTTTGTCACTAACGACCCGGGATTGCATTTCGGTATCTTCAGACCTTCAAGTGCACGAATGAACTTGAAGTGACATTTTATTTTTTAAAGATAATAACTTTCTACCAAGTTTTGACAGCGAACACCCTAAAAAAACACAGTAAAAAAAATATATAAGTTGTTTATTGATTTTGTTCGATTGAAATTTCTCTAACAACTCTTATATTATAAAATGTTATATTTTTTTACCAAAATGAAGTACAGTCAAATGTTGGCTAGCGTCTGTGTATTCAACGCGTTCCAGGCTATACACGTATAGCCGGGTGACTGTCTATGTGTTGGATTTTGCATTTTATCACTTTAGTAACTAAATATTTTGTCCATATTTTTTTTTGTAAAACTAAGGGAAATCTTAGTTTTGCATTTTTTGCAGAAAAAACCAAATCCCTAATTTTGTATAAGATTCACTCCCCCAATTACACTACCCCGAATAACACTGTCCTGACTTTAGTGTAAATGGGGGTTTTACTGTATAATGATTTAATGTAATTCAAAAGACAGGCAATTAGCCGTATAACACTAGGTATAAGATACATAAGTGATTTGAGATCTTTAAATTATACAGTATAATATAATATGCCAGTTTAGTTTTGAATACCCCTGATATGGGTTGCAATGACGTCATAAATCCGACAGTGTTGGCGGGGTGCTTTAAATTATGAAGGAGGGGGTTTAAAATATGAGCTTATGACAGTTTCACCTTTGTTCTCAGAGTAATAGGACTACTTTTAATATAATTATTAAAATATTTCGACTCTAAAACGGTACGCCATTCTACGTTTGGGGCTAAGAAGTGATGGCAATTTGTCTCTGCAAAAGGCAGGGGCTGGTATGATAATCAGATGAGGGAAAGATGGTTAGATATGAGTTTATTTTAATACACCAAAAAAGTCCTATGCATATTATTTATTCATAAGTCTCCTTATTCAAATTAAGAAGATGTTGCTTAAAATTGACTTAATACTTTCGATGGATTCGGCGATAACTTTGTGGAAGTTCATTTAAATAAAATATATAAAATAACGTAGATTATTCTACGTATTGTGCTACAAACTGTGACACGTGTTTCGATGCAACTAGTTAGTAAATTTTTTCGTAATGTAAATGTCATTTGTATTACCATTATAGTTTGTTTGTTTTTCTATCATCACCTCCTTGCCTCTCATTTTAATTTGATTTTTGTAATAATATATCAGAATAGTAAAATTAAAATCATTCGTATTTAAGCATGCATTTGTGAAAGTAGTCTGTCTGAGGATGCCTCTGAAAGAGCCGAAACGCGTGTCACAGTTTGTAGCACAATACGTGGAATAATTTGTGTAAATGTACAAAATTTTAGCGACTCAAATTCAGTTTCGATGAAATTTAGATAAAAAGGACGTAACCCACACATATCACAAAAAACAGACACAAAAAAGTCTTTTGATGATTTGAGGTTAAAGGCAAATTATGAAATATACACAACCCTGAAGTGCACGGTGACTGATAAACTGGTTTTTTATTGACTTAGCCTAACATTAATTTAATATTTTTTGCAAGAAAAACCTTTTTAGGTCCTTTTTCCTGGTTGAAATTTTTACAAGCCTTTCTTTTTTCAACATTAAAAGCTAAATTTAGATACTAATTCGGCATTTTCAGCTTCCATTATTTTGATAGAACGTGTGTTAAGTTGTATACACCGTGATTATCGAAAGAAAGCTGTTTTGGAAAAACTGATGGTTACGTCCTTTTTCCTTTCCACAGTCGATATGTATATTATTTCAAACATACCTTTTCAGTAAGACTATCTTGGGTAGGGAAGGAATTATATTCAGAATGTTGTAAAGGGGGAATGGAGCAAATAAGGTTGGGATCCCCTGCTCTTAACTCTCGGCCGTATTTAAATTCCATATTGGACGTCTACGTTAGAGTTTAAAATTATTGGCTTAAACAAGCCACTTTGATTAATGCTGACCTTTAGCTGGCCTGAGACTTGTTTCAAACAAATATGTGGATATTTAATTTTATTTAATGCATTATTATAAACATATTTTTATTAATTTAATTAATTTCATTAACTATCCAATGTCGGGTCTTACTTAGCGCAACGGTTAGGGTTATGGGCTTCCCAGTATGGACAGTATTTTTCAATTGATTAATCGATTTATGGTCGAAGGCATGGGTGTTTGTGATGTCTTAATTTCTGTCCCACCTTTTCCCATCCTTCAATAACTGGGCGTAGCGATAGCGATTAGTTAACCACTAGTTCTGTCCTAGCCTTATATCTCTAAAACTGTCTTTGGAAAAGAGAGGTTGAGCGACTGACTAACAAACAGTTGAGATACCTCCATTAGGAGGACATATTCTCTACATTGGGAGCGGACACAGATAAAAGAATCCAATGATATGGAAATAAAAATTATTCACACATTAAGCATAATTCGGAATTTAAGTATATCTTAACTTACCCGATTTTCATCTTACACCAGCGATTTCCAAACTGGGAGGCGCGCCTCCCTGGGGAGGCATGGACTATTGCAAAGGGAGGCGCGAACAGTCCAACATATTTATTTACCCTTTAAAACGTGTCTTTATTACTATATGAAATAAAGTATGGGGAGGCGCGAAGATATTTTTTTCTTCAAAGGGAGGCGCAATGACAAAAAGGTCGGAAACCACTGTCTTACACTGAACCATTTGGAACGTAAAAACAGTATAAGTAGAGAATCCAATCTAATATATAAAAATGAATGTTTGTTTGTTCGTACTCTATACGCTGCCACACCGCTCATCCGATTGCAATAAAACTTGCACTTCCGGGAAGGTTATAGGAATATTTAAATGAACTTACTAGGCTTTATATATAATCTGACATACAGGTCATTTTGCACTTGCGCGAAGGTTTTAGTACAATTAACTTACAGTAGGTGGCGCGTGTGTCGTACCATAAACAATCGGCAGCAAACGTCAAATAGACATAACAAGAAAACATGCACTTCAATAAATACAATCAATTTTCATTATAGACATTTTCTTTCTTTGAGTGGCATTGCAACGCTTGCCGGGAACCGGTTAGTCCGTAATAAAAATATCACATTAAAAAATCAGTGATATTTTTAAATATATACTAATATATAATATATTTGTATTTAGAAGAGTACTTAATATAATAAAAAATATAATTTAAAATTTTATTACAATATACGATATCGTAAAAACATTCAACATCTTAATTACGCGTGAGAAATTATACTTTCATGAAATTAACTGGAATATTCAGATGTCCTTTTTAGACGTACCCAGTAAGTCTCTTTTTAATACAACTTTAATGTACTTTCATCACTTTCACCCGTCCCCAAAGGCTTACAAAAAATTTAATTCCGTTTTCTTTTTACTGAGAATAATTTTCAAAAGTCTATTTCTGTCCGAATTTTAAGACTGCTCAAAGAGTCGATGGAAAAAAATCTGAGTTTTCACGTAACATTCTGTAGACAGCTTTTCAATAAGCTGTCAGCTTTTGAGCCGAGCTTTATTGGGACTAGTGAAGAAGTGATATAACGAGGATCAACGGAAACCTTTGTCGTAGAACAGCTGTGCCATTATGTATAAATACATTATATATTAGAAGATGCTACCTTATTATTATATACCAATATAAGAATAAATGTCAAGCACACATCTGCATTCAATAATGAGTACATAATTATTATAGAACGATTTGGGAACGGAGAATTTCTCATGTTAGCTTATTCAACTTATTTGCCCTTCTCCTCCTACTAATGATTTCCCATTCGTTTTATTTATTCAGCAGTATACAGCGGCGTAACTATATTTTTTCCTCAACTGGTAGTAGTGTCTTGAGAGCAACTGTCCAAGACTTAATGGCTTGTAGGGCATCAAATCGCAAACTCTTTTTGTGATCCCGGGATTAACCATTCGCCACAATATCATGCCACAATTGATTGAAATTATTGTAGGAATTTCGGGATTCACTTGAATAAGAATCAGAAATTGAGAGAGTCTAAAAGAATTTTCAAGTACAACAATTTTTTAGCTCGATGACTTAAAAATTTTACAAGTATTGAAAAATGTGAGAGCTTTTTTTTAGGTCAAAGCCTATCCTGATGTTATAATAAATCTGCCTGACTACTTTCTGTTCTCTAGATCAGCGTTTCTCAACCGGGCTCCACGTGGAACAAACGATACCAAGTCAAAACACTAAGGTGCACAGGCTCTATAAAAGATCAGGCGAATGAGATAACGCTCTAAAATTTTTGTCACTGACGCCTTAGGCTAGGGGTGGGGAACCTTTTTATTTATCTGATTCAGCAAAAGGCTGCAGTAAACAAATCTTTGACACCCCCCCTTTTTTTCGACTTTCGAATATATAATTGGTTGATTACGCTCTTTTTTCAAACGCTTGCGTATATTTTTTTGGTTAAAGTGAATATTTTGATCAAATCAAAAGGTCGCATCAGAGTAACCAAGAGGCCGCAGGCTCCCCTCCACTGCCTTAGGCGATATTGAAAAACTATTAGCATAAAACGCAGTTAACCGAATTGTGTTGCTTAAGTTCTTTTACCTTTTATTATTTTGTAGATATGTTAACATATACATAATTATTACAAATGGGCCCATTAGAGGTGAAGTGAGCCTAGTGGTATTTTAGGAAAAAAAGTTAGATGCGTTTTAATATTCTACACATCGTAAAAGTGAAGTTAACCCAGTTAAAACACATTGCAATAGTGTTAACTAATTAAAATATGCAATCCACCAAAACACCAAATGATTACGTAATTGTACTTAAAAGTTCAAGAAAAATGTTTTGACATTTTACTATAATAATTGGCTCACTTCATCTCCTGAGGGCTCATATATAATATAGATTTATACACATATATTTTTAAAAACTTTAATTCATGTCCGCTCCCAATGTGGACCATATGGCTTACTAATGGAGGTATCTCAGAAGAAGTTTTTTCTACTGTTTGCTAATCAGTCACTCAACCTCACTTTGAAAAAAAAATTCAAAGTGAGTAGTAGGGAAATAAGGATAAGGCTAGAACAGGACTAGTGGTTAACTAATCGCTATTGCTACATCCAGTAATTAAATGATCAGAAGGATGGGAGGAGAGGAAATAATGTGATTTGACATCGCAAACATCCAGTTTTCGATCACAATTTTGAATTTAATAATTCTCAAATTCACTGTGATCTTACCGGGAATTGAACCCAGACCTGCGTGATCGGTAGAGCAAGCTCTAACCAACTGGACCACAGGAGGCGACATGGTGCGTCAAAAATATATTTTCATGTCATAATCTAAAATAATTTAAAAAATACAATCTCTTTTTAATTGCATATTGGTGTTAAGTAGGGCATCCAATCCCGGGATCCGGGATCCCGTAACCCCGGGATCCCGTTCAATTTTCTGATCCCGAAATCCCGGGATTGAGAAATTTGTAGTAAATCTCGAAAAGAGAGATGAAATTGGCAAATTGTCGATTGAAATTTCTCGGTGAGCTAAAAAAAAAAAAAAAAAACGAGGTTTTGTGGGAATTCGGGAAAAAAGTATACCAAATTGAGGATTTCGAATTCCTCGGTGAGCTAAAAAAAAAAAAAAACGAGGTTTCGTGAGAATACGGGGAAAAAGTATACCAAATCGGAGATTTCAAATTCCTCGGTAGATTTATCTCAATCCCGGGATCCCGGGATCCCGGGATTGAAAATTTATCAATCCCGAAATTCCGGGATTGGAAAAAGGCTCCGGGATTGGATACCCTAGTGTTAAGAGAAAATAGGTTATTTAATCTTCAATTTAATCTAAATGCACGATTAGTCTTCATTGTTTCCTATTTGCAATTATTTTGGTGAATATAATTGGATTTGCCCGATAATAAGTTAATCCCCGTTTGCTATTCTGAAATTAATTTGATTCGTCTATTACCATAGAAATCTAGCAGCACAAAATGAAGTTTTATATATATAATAATATTAATATACGTCTTGATTTTTCGAAACGTTTCCGTGAAGTATTAATATATATTAGGTAAACTCAACAGAAATGTCATTTTTTTAATACCTTCGATGGTTCCGGCGGTAACTTTGAGGAAGTTCATTTTAATATAAAATTTAAAATAACTTTGATTATTCCATGTATTGCGTAACTAACTGTGACACGTGTTTCACCTCTTTCAGAGGCATCTTCAGGCTAACTATCGCAAATCTCCTCCTCTTTGCTTTCCTTAAAAAAAGAAAAAAAAACCCAAACTCCATTTTGTAATTTCATAATTTAAAAATTTTAGAATCAATCTTGCTTCATTACTTAAGCAAAATTTGCGATATTAAGTCTGAAGATGCCTCTGAAAGAGGTGAAACACGTGTCACAGTTAGTTACACAATACGTGAAATAATCAAAGTTATTTTTAATTTTATATTGTCATTTTTTTATTTGGAGAAAAAAATATTTTAACAAAAGCCGTACAATACTAATCAATTAAATAATTTCCGTTATTATTTATAATCCCCCTCCCATCAGGTATCTTTTTAATGCCTCTTTCGTGAAATTCGGCTGGTTTTTTTTTATTAAAATAAGAGTACAAATGATTTTTTACTTGTTCCATAGTATTTTTTTTTATCCTGAAGCGAATGTTTCAAAGATTTGAAAAGGTGATAGTCTGAAGGTTAAGAAACTGTTTTTTGAATAAGAATCTAAAAGCTTTCAATTCGATTCTAATTCGAAAACAGTTTGCAAACCGTCAGAAGTACGCAGAAGAACAGAGCTACTATGTGAAAGAACACGCTGAAATATTGACAATAATATTATTATTTAGAAGGAAGGCTTATCGCTATATAAGCCGTAGCGACACAAGCGCCACAGCGGGACAGCTAATCAAAAACCCTTTCAAAAATAATATTTTAATTTGCCCAATTGAAGCTAAGTGGGACACGACGTTGTGATTTTGTCACAGACATTTTTGTTGTTTACGCTTTTCAAATATGGAACAGCTTTTGACAGTTAGTGTAGGAAATACAAAATTATTGAAAATAATAATGTTTCAATTATCCATAATGAATAAAAACGCTGATTTAACCTGATCTGTGCCGTGCGGTGTTAATATGGACGTGCATGGAGGACAGTGATTTTATTTAAAAAAATAAAACCTAGTAAATATGTACTTTTTGGACATATAATAATAGTACATCACAAATCACTTACCATATAACTACACTGTGGTTCATTTCCGCCATCATTTATCGAAAAACGTTTAAAAAAACGGAAATTACCCCCGAGAAATTACAGCCCTGCCAGCAACAAATTTGACCACAACAAAAAAGCTTTTTTTTTTTAATTGTTGTATTATAGATAACAAAACAATATCTTTTAAGTATAAATATCACACTTGATTCCAAGAGATGTCACTATATGAATGATATTTTAAAATTTTCTAAAATATTTATTATAGACAATAAATACAAGAAGAATTTAAAATGAGTGAATGTTACGTTTGAATGAAATATAGCCGCCCCTGCATATACAAGGGGTGCATTGTTCCAATGCCACATTGAGTGGCCGCCACTGGTCTCGATATATCATGTTTTTTTTAAATTTTATTGCACTTTTTTGTGATACCGGCAATACGCACTGTAATCTATAGCTGTGATTTACAAAAAAACTTTTTTTTTAACCATGTTTGCTCCCAATGTGGAGCATATGGACTCCTAATGGAGTTTATCTCAACAGAAATGTTTCTACGAGAACTCCTTGTTACTCAGTTGCTCAACCTCTCTTTTTACAATGAGTGTAGGGATATAAGGATAAAGCTAGGACAGGACTAGTGGTAAGCTAATCGCTCTCGATACACCCCGTTCATGGAATAGGATGGGTGGGAGAGGGGAATTCAAGACATCACATAGATCCATGCCTTCGAACAGAAATTCATAAATCGATTGAAAAATCAATTTATAAAACTGTCCGTACCGGGATTTGAACCCGTGTCCTCCGTAACCGATGCGAACAATACTGACCACTCGGCCACAAAGGCGGCAAAAAAAACTAGTGCTATTAAAACATTTAAAAATCGATTAATAACATTGTGGTATTATGATTAAAGTGTGTTGACGTAGAGTAATAATTAAATATTGTCGAGCCCCCATTAAACAGTCTGCGACCCACGGTTGGGAAGCTCTACGATTACACAATTAAAGTTCTCCACACTGGTAATGGGTATAGATTTAAATTATTCTTATACCAGGAAACAGTTTATTATCTTACACCCACTACTCAAATTCATATTATTAAATAGCTTAGCAACTGAGAAAATTTTGAATAAATTTAAATACACATTTCTAATAATGCGAGACAGCGAAATATTTTAACTTGAAATTATAATAAAAAAATATTTCACGCAACAAAGCAGCAGCCTACGCAATGAGAGTACTAATTGTTTCTTCAAAAACATATTACTGAGGGCCCAAGGGGTGTAGAATAATACTCGAGTAATGATAAATTTAGTGTAGAAAATTAATCATCCATTTTATTACATCACTTCAAAATGGCTACGGGAAATTTCTATTATTGGGATTAATATTCTAATCTTTTTACCACTTTAGATTTTAGATAATGTAGTCAATGTAATAAACAATTTTGTTTTATATTTTTTAAGGTAAAAATAGATCGAGGTGTTTATGATATAATATATGTATCCAGGGCTTTTTTTCCATGTAACGCGGTAGGACGGCTTTCCGGTACTTTTTTTTTGTCAGCATTTTTCATGTTCCAACTATTTTCCTTTAAAAATGAAATACTGATCTATAATATTTGGACTGGATCATTCATTGAACTTTCAATCTTTATTTTACAAATCAAAAACTTAATGTGTTTATTCAAGTTTTTGAAGATATTATATAAAAGATAATTTAAACCCTTTTACGAATATGCTGCATTTTTTGTAGGTCAAGGGTGTCCAACCTTTTTTGCCCTGGTATCGACTTTTCAATATCAAGTTTTCTCGCGATCGACTTCTAAAATGATTCTTAAAAGAAATTTATTTATTTAGGGTTTTTTCCCTTCTTCAAACAAATAAATGTTTGTTTTAAATGCGAAATACATATCATTAGATAGATATGTAATTAAAAAATAATCCAATTTTTGTATATTTTATAATTAAATTATATCTTTTTTCGAAATTCACGGAAGCTTTCGGGATCGACCAAATTTTGCTTTGGGGTCGACCGGTTGGACACCCATGCCGTAGGTAGACGATCTGCGTTTTCTTACGGGACAATTTGTCCCGGAATTGTCCCAGATAAAGGTGGCAACCCTAACTGGGATTGAAACCCGTGACCTCCGTAGCCGAAGCCAACGACGTTGACCACTCGACCACACAGGCGGCAATTTATTATATTTATTTATTATATTTTAGTTAATTAGCGAAACAGGGATTTTGGTCCTAAAATACACCATGAATATCGAATTTTGATTTTAGTAATACCCGAATTTAAATTCCCATAGTACACTAATCTTAAGCAATTCGCATTTCAGTTGGACGAATGAAATATTATAAATCAATATTTAATATGAAAACCCGAATTACAGAAAAGAAGTGGCTTAATTAGATTATGGAGCGGCACTTGATGTTGAGTGATGACGTTGATGAAACCTAGTCCTTTTATAAAACCGTCCTTCTTTCCTCTTCCTCTCAGAAGACATTAAAAAAAAATTAAAAAATACATCGTTTTAAATTCGAGTCGGAGATGGCCCTGTTGGAAATTCTGAAGTCAAACTATTTGTACATTTCTGAGTCGGAGTACTTTTTGTCTTTAAAAAATATGAACTTTCAGTTGAGAATAACTTATTTCATTACGTTTGAAGGCTAGTAGAATACTTTTAGGCAACGATGTGCTGCCAATACGTTAAAAAAGGGCTCGCTTAATCTCAAAGCAATTTTCGGTGATCTGTGGAAGGAGTGATTTTTTTTATCACTCCTATGCAATTATGTGCAATACTTAAATAAGCAATCAATTGTTACTAAATATACTTACATATATGTACATATTATGTAAAATATGCAATTTACCGTAAACTTTTCAGTGTAAATGTATAAAAATCTACTACTGTGTATACTGAAGCTGTCGTATAAAATATTTGTCATAAATTGCAGTTATAGACTAATATAATCCAACACATTTTTTTGTCTTAAATTAACAAGGGGCTCGCCGGACATAGTAAACATTAACAAGGGGCTCGCGCGAGCTTCTCCGAGCCCCTTCCAGCCCATCCCTGCTTTTAGAGTGTTCATTTTCAATATTTGGTGGAATGGCATTATATTAAAAAGAACACAATATTCATATAATTTAAGTCAGTTCAAGTTCATCCGTGCACTTGAACGCCTGAAGACGCCGAAAGGCGAAACCCGGGTCGTTAGTGCAAAAATCTGTGTGAATGTACATAATTTGAACGATTTAAATTTAATTAAATATTCCTTCGTACTTATTTCCACATTTATTTATCAAGATTAGGACCGGTTTCGGTCATGACGAGCATTGTCAACTGATAAGAGATATACTTAAACAGTGCTAGTTAGTAGAATAGGTAAGGTAGCACCATTGCAAGGTTCTCAGAAGGACATGAGAAAACATTACATCGATTTTTACTAGATAAAACTAATTGAACGATTGTTATGGAATGATTGAGTACCTTCTATTATGGTAATCATATTCCTTCTCGAATTAATATAACTAAATTTCTCAACTATGGCTTTATTAAAAAGCTTAAAACATCACGTGTAAGTAGAGATCTATAATAACTCAATGTTATAAGATATGTATAGAATAAGATCCACAGTTAATTAGTACATCTACGTTCATATATATATAAAAAATGGTTTGGTATTCTGTGAAAGAATCCATTTGCACAAATAATACGATAATCTAGTTAACTGGTGAAGTGAACATTGATATCTTCTCTTGTAAAGAAAATTCATGAATTTCTTTTTGAAAGAAAATCACTTGGGGGGCAGTAATTTCACCGCTTTTCATCATTTTCAATGGTTGATTACTCGTAATTTATGTTTTTTTATGCTGCAAAGGAGCAATTTGTGTTCAGAGTATAATTATGCTCACGTCGTGTGCTTTTATATAGAAATAAAAATGAGAAAAATCTTTGAGCATATAATAAATGTCTAAGAATTCTGCTTGTATAAAACATGTATATAATATTATTCAATTTGATAAATTTTTCTTTCACTTGTTGTGTTACAAAATGTTCTTTGAGAAGCATAATCGGACATAACATCGCAACGACTACAAATAAGCTGATTCAGTTATTTATATTTCTCGATATTTTACTAAAATTAAGATACAACAATTATACAATACTGTCAATCTATATTGTTTATGCCTCTCAAACATACTTTGTTCTGTTCGTGACAGCACAAAATATCGTTATCAAGATTAATTATTACTTTGTCCAATTTCGCCAACGTAACGGCCAGTTGACATTCAACTGATTCAGTTTGTGATATAACGTATGATGATGCTTCTTAAAGATACGAAGAACATGTCACATTTTGTATAAGTGGAATAACAAAGTCATCAAATTCGATTGTTTATTCGAACAAAGACATATTATATATTTCAAAAGCTGTAGATTGCGTTATGATAATTTAAAATCTAAAGATGAAGTTTTCAAAAATATTAAATAACGGAGATATGTATGGCAATCAATTAAAAGAAAAATTGATCGCTAAAAATAAAACGTTATTATCTATTTAGGTGCTAAAGAAATATTGAATGCTATATTTAACTAAAGTTGAAATTAGATTTACTTAAAAATATCTACATTCAAACTTAATTAAACATAAATCCTGTATAAATCATATCCGTCATAAAAGTTTGAAGTTTTTTATGACACAAGTTTTACAACTTTTGCTGAGTAAAGTTAATTTTAAAAAATCCACTATTGACCAATTGTAGCTCAACTGAAATATTTACATAAAAGCGGATAAGTTAAAATACAGCCGTCATAAGAACGTAAGTGTAAATCTAGAACAACTGGTTGTTATTAAAAAGATAGTATAGAAAAAAAACAATCACAAATAAAATATATGTACGTCCATCTCCTTGGGCACAAAATGTCATGCTTGTTTATGTATTCGAACCTTTGGTTGTCTTTACTTATATATACATTAATAATCACTTGCTGTGGCCCAGTTGGTAAGTGCTTGGCTCTATAAATCAGGAGTTTGGGTTCAAGTCGAGGTAAGGTCGATGTCGAATGTAGACTTGTTCATTTTAAAATTTGAGATCTAAGAAAGGCGTGTATGTGACCGTGTCAATTCTCATCGAGTTGATCTCGTACTTGGCTCACTGGCATTTGCTGTAATGGGAAATATCAAAAAAAATACAAATCGTCATTTATCAAATACGATATTTTCCACCATAATATAATAACTAAACCGACTTATCGTTTATACTTAATTTAGTACATTAATGTACTCGTTATTCATTATTTTTATATAGGGTTTTTTCCTAATCTGAAATAAAGTTGTTTTTTTCTTTTTCGTTCAAGATCGTAATCAAAACGAAAGTTTTTAATTATTAACTTCAGACTTAAAAATTTTCCCGATAAGATGTAGACGACCGAAAGATTTTCAGTTGATAACCCTTGCTGTTAGGCGAGACTGCAACTCATATTTTTAAATTAAACTTCGGGTATTTTTAATGATTATTATTTTTTATCAATGGGAGATTTTTTAGACGACTTTTGATTTAAAGACAAATAAAAATGTGCCCGATACGTCCTTCTATTTTATTTCGTAGACATGTGTATACGTTAAAATTAAACTTATTCTGATTGATATGTATTACGTAATATTTATTTTACTTTGATATAACCTATATCGGATCTCGATGTGAAGCAGTAAGTTGAGAACTGGTAAAGTAAAGTAAAGAAGGGATTGTGTTTAAAAGTCCAAGAAAAAAGTTTTACCATTTTACTAGTTGACTCAATGTATTATTTAAAAAAAAAATGAAACTGTTAAATCGTGATTTTTTTTTTCAAACGGCTGCCATTTTGTGTTTTTTTTTGACTTTTCCAAGGTAGGGGGCGATAGCGACATTTTAATTAATTAAGAATCCGTTAGATTTTTGTTTTCAAATGACTAGAAGAATTGAAATCATGTACGCCAAGACACAACTTTTTTTTTGGACCCCTTCCTTTACCAGTTGATAATGGATGCTAAAAATTGGTTTATTTTTTACAGAGCTCGTAAAAACACCCAAAATTCGTGCCTCTAGACTAAAATATCCCCTTACGTTATCTTTTTATCGCCAAGACAAATAAATATTATCTTGGGTGTTGTATTTTAGAGAAATATGCGAATAATAACTGACTGAACTATAATAGGATCAAGTACCATGTTATCGGCTAAGATTTTTATACAATTTTCATAAAATTCATTGTTAACTAGTTTTTTTTCATTAGCTCAGGAGTCACGAAACTTTTTAACAATTGGGCCAGAAAATATTTTCAAAAATGTTGAGGGGTGGGACGAAAAATGTTATTGATGGAATCCTTGTAGAATTTTAAAAACATTAATATTTCGTATGTTCATATGTAAATATTGAATATCAGGGACCGGATTGAAATATTTGGAGGGCCGTAGTTTGGTGACCGCTGCTTTAGCTGCATGGTATTGAAATTATTTTTTTCCGTCAGTGAGTTCCTTCCTAGATATATATTTGCACACATTTTTTTATTTTTCTGAAAATTTTCTGCACACATAAGTTGATGGCCTGCACACGCAATAGAAAAATTAGAGGTAACGTTGATTTAAACAATTCTGTTTTTTCACTATTAAAGCTAAAAGCGTGACTACTGGACACGGCTGACTATAGGAACAGTCACTCTATGCCTTCTGAACGTACTTTATTCTGTTATGACAGCATAAAATATCGTCATGAAGATTAATAATTACTTTGTCCGATTTCGTCAACGTAACAGCTAGTTGCCACTGGGAAAATGTTATTTCCCGATAAACGTATAAAAAATATATTCCCTACCTTATTGCACAGGCCGACGGGCAATAAATAATATCGGATCGATTTTGACGTTAGCTCTTCATGGTATTATTATACTTGAACCCAAATCGGTCATCGGCCGTTACATTTATCGTTAAATAAGGTATATATTAAAGATTCTTTTATTATTTGAATGTTTGCCAAACTGCGGAGAACGGTTTTAAGCCAAAATTTCATTTTTCCAAGTTTTTGTTTGAGGTAAGTTATATTTTGATTCGAAGTGACGTTTGATACTACCCGCGGGTAATTGAATTACCTACTTCGCATTTCGAGTTACCCGCCAAGAAAATATGATAATATTTTTTTTATCAAACTACTTATTTAATAAGACCAAGGAAGCCACCAATAACAATAATATATGTGTGTTTTGTATTTACACATATATATTATGCAAATATACTATGTATTATTTTCTAAAAATGTGTTTTTAAATAATATTTAATAATATTTCGCCTTTCGGCATCTTCAGGCGTTCATGCGCGCGAATAAACTTCAAATCCCGGGTCGTTAGTGATAAAACTTGTGTGAATGTATACAATTTGAACGATTTAAATTTAAAGTGTGTTTTATTTTTAAAACTGTAATGCCTCTCCTCTTTAAAGTGAGAAGTCAATATATGTAGGTTATATTTAAATTAGATTATTTTTGTAAGTGAATTAAAAATAAACTTTCGAAGTATGACTTCTATTTTAAGATTTCTCATTCTCTCAAGTTTTATCTTCTTTAAGCCCGTTAGACCAAAATTAGAAACAATATCATTTCTAGAGTTAAGAAAGTCTATTTATTAAAAGAAATAATTTCGTTTATCAAGTTATCGTTGTAATTTTGTAAAATTTTCCCAAGAGCTTAAAATATAATCTGCTCTCTCTGGCAACTCTGAAATTCAAATTTGAAAAAGGAATACTTTTGTAAATTAATAAAAGTTTGAATTGCGTCTGAGAGATGTTGTAAAAAAGAAACAATATTTCAAACAGGTCAAATTGAGCGTCAAGAAAAATAATATTTCTTTATTTTAATACAACTTACTGTCTAGATATTTTTCTCATTTGTAATAATAAAAGATAACCATTTTTTGGTCGGATACGTTTTTATAGCTTAAATAATATAACAACCAAGGGGAGATAGTATTTTGAAAGTCACTTGAGATCATGTCATAAAGAAAAAATCATTTCATGTTTCCGGCATTATGTCTAGTGGTATTCAAGTAGAAATTGCCGCCTACGCATGAGTGACTCTGCAGATTAAATCAAGCCCTTTTAAAGTTATTGTATAGTTACAAAAACATTTTTTTATTTACCAAATCCGATTGAAATATTATGGAGCATGTGTATGCATAATTCAAAATACACAAGAATTGGTTCGTTTAACCTTTCGTTTTCTGTGAGGATAATTATAAAAGCGCACCCAATCCTTTTTTTACGCGATTTTTAATTCATGCGATTTTTTTTTAATGGAACCGTTACTTTTTTGCAGATGAAATGGTGACCCTGCGTTTAAAGAAGTGATGACAATGCGCAAAATCATGTGATGTAATTCTGCTCTAAAACTTGTTTAAATACAATGCATTTATTAAATTCGTTTAATAGCACGTTTCGCGGTCATAAAATTTACCACCGAAAGTTACTCTGTTAAATAAATGCACTTCAGACGCCCAAATATTTTAAATACAAAAAAATTGCCCGAATTCGAAGAACACATTTGTTTTAATATAATTTATGACAGTTTCACTCGATATGTGTATGCAACCGTTGTTTCACGGCCGCCTTCATTAATGCAATAACAATAAAAAAAAAAACGAATTTACTTTTCATGCCCTGTGAACACGTGATACGGAGCTGCACGGGACCGACCTTTTAAACATGCACTATTGTGCTCAGTGGCGGGTGAAGCACTTTGGAGGCCCCAGGCGCAATAAATTTCGGAGGCCCTGTTTTTCGAATAACATAAAAGTGTTGCAAAACTCGTAGTATAATAATGAATATTGAAAACTAAAATTAAAATATAAGGCTTTATATAATTTATGCTATTTTTGAGGCTCCTAAGATTTGGAGGCCCCAAGCGCGCGCCTTTTGCGCTTATGGGGTAATCCGCCACTGATTGTGCTTTAAACAAACACAAATAATAAAAAAACGAAAGCTATTTAATCAATAATCATTTCATTGCTATTTTTAATATACGTTACAAGGCAGTTTTAACTTCCATACGAGTATCAATTTATCATGATTGGGACAATTTTTAATCTCTACTGTTGACTATTTCCCAAAGACAATAATTACAATTTTGCCTTTGCGAAATTTAAACCATTTCCCGCTCAACAATTTAGGACGAAAGCTTAAAGCGTCGACCACTTGGTCTCTGCTTGATAACGTCTTATTTAACACATCAATTGCATCGAATTACAACGAGCCTTGTCTCAAAGATAAAGTCAATTATTTTTATTTACTAAGAAATGGCTAGCATAAAGTGAAATATTCTAATTACAATATACTAAATATCTAAATGACTAAAATAAATTGAACAAGTAGGCGTGTTTGGTTATGGTATATTATATGAATTTAGTTTTGAATTGATTGGAACAATAATACAATGATGACATCGCAGGTTGTTTATTTTTAGCTATGTTACTTTGTTCACGCGTAGAATCCAAGAGGACCTGATACACTTCAATATATAGCTTTAATGACACATATTCATTTACACCGCCAACAAACAATATGGATATAGTGACATAATATATTTTTACGGATTAAATCTTGTATAACGTCAAAGGTGATATGTCATTAAAGTTAATTTCATGTTATATTGGTAAAACTGTCAGACGGCATGTGACATCTATCGGTGGGATTTAATATCATAACGTTCTATATTTGAATTTCTTGAAGTCTATGTACACGAAATCATAAATAATGTTTTCGGGAATGATACACGAGACATTGTAGTCGAATCATTAATTTAAACCTACATATAGCTTGAGATATTTCATTTTCATACGCCATCGATCCACTGCCGGCTTATTTTCCATAGATTCTGTTATATTTTTTTCAATAACAAACGTTGTTGTATACACTTGGGATGCTCGGAACATTTTATCGAAATATCCTTATTAATTAATTACACAAAATAAACAACAATATCTTTATTAGTGTATACCTCTTCTATTCAAATATATATCATTGTTAATGTCAAAGGCGTTCCAATGAAACACATTGCTATAATTTAAGATTTCGACTGATGGTGCTTGGTGGAATTTCAATATTAAATTTGAATCGTTCAAACTATATACATTCTCACAGATTTTGTCACTAACGACCCGGGTTTCGCCTTTCGGCATCTTCAGGCGTTCAAGTGCACGGATGAACTTGAACTGACGCTTAGTAAATGAACGTTTCGTGTTTATATATGAAATAAATATGTCATTGAGTTTAGAGCCATTGCTGGCGAAAAGGATAAGCTTATGGGAATGCCCACAGATTTGAGTAGTAAGAAGTTTCACATTCCCATAAGCTTATTAATGAATTTCTGTTCGCAGGCATGGATGTATGTGATGTCTTTAACTCCCCACTCCCACCCATACTATCATATGAACGGGTGTATCGAGAGCGATTAGCTTACCACTAGTCCTGTCCTAGCCCTATCCTTCTATCCCTACTCTCTTTGGAAAAAGAGAGGTTGAGCAACCGAGTAACAAGGAGTTCTCGTAGAAACACTTCTGTTGAGATAAACTCCATTAGGAGTCCATATGCTCCACATTGGGAGCGGACATGGTTAAAAAAATAAATGAGTCAAGATTCCACACAATATAAATTATTGCTCTTGTGTTTTTATCGATTTTACAATGTAAATATATTTTTTTATTGTTCGTCGACGTAATTCTACGTTATGGAAAACTTTTCAGAGAAATTTGAAAAAGAACCGCACAAAAGGTTTACTTTTGTGAATTTTCACCAAAACAATTCGTGTAAGAATTTTATTCATAAAGCTTTTATCCCACGATGAATTATTTAACGAATAAATAAAGCCGAATTATGATCGGTCAGATTTTTTCCACTCGACGACTTTTATTTCAAAGACACTTGGGAAAGTGTCTAAATGGAAATCGTGATGATAACATGAATAATGCAACCGTGTATTGATTGAAATTGTTGTGTGTGTCGCATTTGATATTTCACAAAAAAACATCAATGTTTTTTAATGAACCTAATAAAGGTAACATCTTAATCAATCCAGTAGAGAAAATTGCACATCTATTTTCATACACTTTGCATTACAGACCATTGAGTGATTTACATTAACTGAACATTTTCTTTTTATACAGTGGTTTCAATATGAATAAGCATTGTAAAATCGGTATCTTGGTATCCATGGTGTGTTTTGAATACTGAAATATCGGCTTTTAAATAGAAAAAATACTGTTTTTTCATTATTTAAAATCAACCAAAACGGACAGGGCAAATCAAAATAATATCTTTATGTATCACATTACAAAAAAATAATTGAACATCAACAATCAGAATTCATTGAACGGTTTTCTAGATTGTTTTTTTTTTTTGTTATATTTGTAGATTTCAACTAACACTTTGTTTATATATAAAATACTTAATATCGTATAAAAGGAAAGGCCTAGTCATCAGCTATCAACTATTGCTCTAGAAATGAAAACATCAGAACAAACAGACATGCTTTTAAACAAATTATTTATTATAAATAAAAACGTTTTCAAAATTGAAACACATTCAATGTGGTCATTGTGGTGTGGGGGAAACTGATTGTGGGCATTCCCATAAGCTTATCCTTTTCGCCAGCAATGGCTCTAAATTCAATGATACATTTATTTCTTATATAAACACGAAACATTCATTTACTAAGCGTAGGTTCAAGTTCATCCGTGCACTTGAACGCCTGTAGATGCCGAACGGCGAAACCCGGGTCGATAGTGACAAAATCTCTGAGAATGTACATAGTTTGAACAATTCAAATTTTGAAACACATTCATTTTGAAAACTTACATAAAAACATAAAGCTTGGTACATCGTTCGCATATGAAATAAACAAATCGATCAGTTGTCACACTTTCTTCCAAGCCTTGTGTTCCAAATTTAAACACGCTATATTTTGAATTTCTCAACGATAAATTAATTAATTTACTTAAACTGTGTTGCCATAAAAATACCTCATACATCACTGCCATCATTATCATTCATAAATCTCAGCAACAAACCATATTCAATTCACGTTGAAACTATATTTAGAAGTTAAAAAAGTTTTAACGATGAACTTCACTGACTTTCTTTACAATATGAAGGTGAATGAATTATTTTCTTTGCACAAGTCGGAGATCTTGATTTCTGAGTTGTTAGTGAGATGTGTGCTTTTCCATTGTTCTTTCTAGGCCGACTTTGTCTGATATTCGCCATTTGCAAGCTGAAATATCTTTGCCTTGTTATCTTTGTTTCAAGAAAGCTATTTTTGAAAATGCGGTCTGAGTAAAATACGCAATAATTAAACATAGGTAAAGTCGTGATATTCTAAAAATATTCCTTCCCAAAACACGCTATTACCGATGGAATTATAAAATGTTGTAAGACAAGGATGCGTATTGAATTTAAATTCTTGAAATAATTCTGTTCCTTAAATTAATATTTTAGAATGAATATTTTGAATAGTGAGTTATTTGTTTTATTTCGTTTATTTATTATGATATTATGCCTCCTTTTATCATATCTGGCAGTATAAATACAGCTTGTTTAATTAATAAAATAAAATATAAAATTTAAAATAACTTTGATTATTCCACGTATTTTGTTACTAACTGTGACACGTGTTTCGCCTCTTTCAGAGGCATCCTCAGACTTGCTATCGCAAAGTTTGCTTAAGTAATAAAGCAAGATTGATTCTAACATTTTTAAATTATGAAATTACAAAATGCAGTTTGGGTTTTTTTTCCTTTTAAGGGAAGCAAGGAGGGGGGGTGATAGAATCGAAATAAAGCAAATAAATAATGATATTAATGAGCTGCAATCAATCAGATTTGGATTTTTACCTTTTAAGGGAAGCAAGGAGGGGGTTATCGAGTCGAAACAAAGCAAACAAATATAATCATACTACTAATGACGTTAAACGAATACGTGGAATAATCAAAGTAATTTTTAATTTTATATTAAAATGAACTTCCACTAAGTTACCGCCGAAACCATCGAAAGTAATAAAATAAAACACTCTTTTGTAATTATTCCATATTTATTTAATATGAGGGTTATGATTATTGAAATACTCGTCATGAGCGAAACCTGTTCTGTTGATATTAAATAAATGTGAAATAATTACAAAAGAGTGTTTTATTTTTTAATTTAATGCCTTCTCACCTTGTATTAACAGTGAATACCAAAAAAATAACTTGTTTTATTAAAACTATTCACCAATTTATGTATTATATCAGTCATTCAACATCTTCTTTTGGAAAGGGTGAGGAAATAAGTTAGTACTAAAAAAACACAAGTAGATATATCATCGCTCAATCCATAAACTGTTTTTTTGTTAGTCGAACAACTTTTCTTTTAAAATTGAATAAAACAATGATAGAAAGTATCTCATAAATCGATGAAAATTTGATGTTTAAAAATGTCTGATTATAATAAAAACCCGTGACTAAGCAACAGAATAAAAAAAAGTCGCCTAACAGTGTTGAACACTCAGCTACAGTGCCCACATGACTTCTCATAATTTATCTCTTGATTGGTGTTGTCAACATTTAATACTACTTGTTACAAATATGTCCGCAAGCCATACAATTGATCAACTCTTTTAATTATAATACATCTCAATTCGAACAAAAATGGTCTTCCAGTAAAACGTATTGATCACAACAATAATTCCATAAATTTAAAAATATATTTTAAATAATGTACACCTACGAGAGAGCTTTTTTTGTAAACGAAAAACCATTAAAAATACGTTGTCAGGAAAATCTGGGTTGTTGTTAAAAGGAAGCGATTTTTAATCCACTGGCAACATCGGCGAATTTAAAAATAGAAAATCGACATTTCAGTTGAGTTTTTAATGATTAATGACAGTTTTCCGATCCACTATCCCCGTGGCCCTTTTAAAATGGAGGCAGCCAGTGAATCGACAACACAGTGACATGTCCGGGTCGTGCTCTAAAAAGGGGCTAAATCCGTAACACAATCATGCAACGGCATAAATAAAAGATTTTGTTTCTAAACGAATAATATTTCTCATCGACTAACTGTTAATAGACAAAATGTTTTTGAATTCACCATCATCGGTTTTCTACTACTCAATGTTCTATTAAATATTTTTCGTACTTTGCATTATGAAATTGCGCTCATTCGTATTATTTTATTTTTCTTTTATAATACTTTAGTGCGGAGATATATTTTATCTACATTTCATAAAATAATTAATACATCGATAAGTTGGATTGGCATTGACAAGGTAAAACTCTATTGGAAGAAGATACACACTTATAATTTCGATGGTGTGGCGCCGAAATAGCTGTCGACTATTTTTTGGTACTACACTTGGAATAATATCTTTCGTTATTTTAGCCTAATCAACTAACACAGCTTTAGTATTTTTAGAAAATGCCTATTACTGATCTGCTGATTTTCAGCTTATGTTATTTAGTGACGACTTTCGAAAAGCCAATCTTTGGCCTTTCAATTGTGGCCAAATACATTATTTATTGAGTGTATTAAAATATATCAATATATCCCAATGGTTCTTACAAGATGTACGAAATTTAATTTTCAACCATGTCAGCTCTCAAGATAAATAACCCATGACTGGTTGTTTGCCAATTGCTATGTACCATTATTTAGTTTTGATACTGTATTAGGGGTTGCAAATATCGCAGAAACTTGCCATGAAAATTCATATATAAAGTTGAAAAAAACTGTTCGTTCCAGTGGCAATGGATTTTACCAACATTACTTTATACTTTGATGAGGTGGATTTTGGAGAATAGTGTTGGTGAGATACTGAAATAAAATGACTCGTTTGAAAGACTATTTTATGGCAACGAAAAAAATGTTTTTACTAATAGTTCAATTTATATCATTGACATTAAACCATTGACGTAGTATCCTACACTTTTCCTCCTAGAATATGACCTAAAACCGCGAAATTATTGCGAATTATGAAATATTTTTACGTACAATTTTTCGCCATATTTTTTAATGTGTTTTGTGGTTTATTCTAAGAAATTTCGTTTGAAATTTGATTATGTTATATTTTTCGTTCGTTTTTCATGAAAATTATCGATTTTCCTGATTCTCATGCAACATATCGACTGTGGAAAGGAAAAAGGACGTAACCCACACATCAAATTTTACAGGAGGCGCTAAAACGTGTTTTGATGATTTTGTGATATATGCAAATTATGAATTATACACAACCTTGAAGTGCACGGATACTTCTAAACTGGTGTTTAATTGAGATAACCTAATATTAATTAGAGAAATTTTCTCGGAAAAACCTTTATTTCAGTGCTTTTTCTGACCACGAACATTCACCACCAACAACCGCAAGTAGAAGCATTCGTCATTCTTCAGATTAACTGTGTCAATGCGACCAAGAGCATCAGTAAAACGCACATCCGAATGATCAGGAACCGTATTATTATACTTTGCTTTCGACGTTCAATTTTTTTCGATGAAGCGTTCCAAGTGTAATAACGTGCCATCTCAGCAGGGCTGTGGACTCCACAGTCTGGAGTCGTGTAAAAAAGACGACTCTGACTCCAGCTTAAAAATAATTAACGACTCCGACTCCGAGGAAATTTTGCAACAATTTCATTTTAACATATATATATATCGACTGTGGAAAGGAAAAAGGACGTAACCCACATATATCAAATTTTACAGGAGGCGCTAAAATCGTGTTTTGATGATTCTGTGACATATGCACATTATGAATTATACACAACCTTGAAGTGCACGGATACTTCTAAACTGGTGTTAACATAATTGACATAACCTAGTTTTAATTAAAGAAATTGTCTCGGAAAAACCTTTATTTCAGTGTTTTTTCTTGGTTTTATTTTTTACAAGGTCATCTTTTTCAAACTTAAAAGCTAAATTTAGATATTTATTCGGCATTTTCAGCTTCCATCCTTTTGATAGAATGTGTGTAAAGTTGTATACATTGTGATTATCGAAAAAAGCTGTTTTGAAAAATTGAGGGTTACGTCCTTTTTCCTTTCCACAGTCGAAATGATATTTAGCATATTCCTATTCATAATACAATTTTCTACAGAGCGGCATGTAGTTCATTTTCAGTTAGGCATATTTACCAAAAAAAAAAAAAATAATCCAACAAAAATATACCCAACAAAATTTCCATCGCAGGAAAGAGCAGTAATCCTTCACCACATGGCTATTACCATATATATTATTAATATTAATTGTATTGTGATAACTGTAAAAAAATATTGATGATCTGTTCTTGTCAAAAATAAGTACGTCTATGGTTTCGTTCGATATTTAAAAACAACTAAATGATGGATCGAACGTACTTAATTTATGATATTCGTGTACCAACATAACGCAACAATTTATTGATATAACTATCCAAGTTTATGTGGCCATCATCGTAGACAGAAGCGACGTAATGTACATTTACATCCATTATAATATTATAATTTGACAGCTTTAAATGACACCTCGTCCAATATTTTATTTTACACTACAAAATGAAATTGACAATAATAGGTACAATGCTATGTTACAAAATTTGACGCGCGGGGAGATGGTTATTGTAGTTATGGCTTTAATATCGACTGTCAAAATTCTTACAATGGTAAAATGGCGTCGGATAAATAACAGAACGAAATGATTGGTATGAGCTTAAAATCCAATTTTTAGTACACTCAACACTTTTTTTACACGGTAGATACGTTTAACAAAAAACCATGTAAAAATAATGATTTCAAGATTGGTTCCTGAATTTAAAATAACTGTGTTATTTGAAAGTGATAATAATGAAAGTCAAATAAGTAAATTACACAAAATACTATTCATAATATGTATTTTAATTATGAAAAAATAATAGTATTTATCGCAACTTGATTGGATACGGGGACTTTTATTTGGGACTGGATCGCTTTCATCGCTTGAAAATATGTCTGAAATGTCTGAAATGTCTGATGTGTTAGGATTATCCTTTTTTTGTTATTTCTGTCTGGTTCTGTTGAATTTTCTTGTTATTAGTTAATTCGCTATCCAATTCTGTGTTTTTTGTGTCTGGGAATCATGTAAGAACAAATAATTCGCCTAATAAATATAGTACATATATGCTATTTTTAGTGTACTTATTTTACAGTTTTACTGGTTAAACGAAGCGAATTGACGTTTTCAAATGCTTAAAAACACAATTTAGCAGGTTTATTTAAAAAAAAAAAAAAAACAGTCAGAATCAGAACATAATTTACGTACGTATGCTGCTCGTTCCGTAGCGAAGTGATCAAAGCTTTCGACTGTTTGTCCTTTTCTGTTGAGGATAACAAACTCCAATCCTCGAAATATTTTTTCCATGCACTGAAATTTTTTCCAAATGAATGCATTTCTGCAATGTTTTTTTGTTACTTCTCGTATACCTTATTATACAGTTTGCATAATGAGAGCGAAATGCTAAAAGCTACAAATTCCTTTTCCCAAAAAACCATTCTAAAAAAAAAGTTGAGTAAATGAAAACCATTGCTAAATTTTGATAAATTTGTTACTTACCTACTTCTGCCAGATACACTTATATTTAAAAATAAATACAACACAATACATTGGTATCCAATTCATGCTAGTTGCCAATCCCATACAACGTTTTATTGTTAATATTTGTAAAGTTCTATATCTAAAACACCATCACAATGTAATTTATTAAATTTCCATCAGGGAATTGATAATCAAATAAAAGTGATATTTCTACGTAATTTATTTATGAAAAATTTATTGATTTCTTAGAAATTTGGTACAGTTACGACCATGTATTGTATGATAAAAAATGTCTACGCTTCGGTTGAATGATTACAGAATAAATACAATCTGAAAAACAGTAAAATTCAAACGCAATAAAATACTAATTGCAAAGATTTTTATTGAATTTATATTCTTTAGAATTATGCTGCTGGATTAATAATACGAAGCATTACAAATGAAATATTGAAATTGTTACGCAATCATTTTTTTCTTTAATGCGTTATTCTCATCTCAATTCGAGCGGAAAATGCAATATCTTTATTTCAATAAACTTTATGAGAATGAAAAAAAAAACATCACAGTGATGTCTCTTGGATTTTCAATATTTATTCATACTCCGTGGAAATGATTGCTTGTTAAAATACATCGACGTTTCAATTTTATTTTTGTTTGCCAACAACTGTCGTATTTTACTGTTTCAGTGACGATGTCAAATAAATACGTTTTCAATTGAAGTAAGACGTGACATAGTTCCATTATTTACTATTTTAATTATTTTTGAGTGATGGAAACATTTATTTACAGTCTCAATTTTCTTTTTAGTTCAATGGATACAATTCTTTTTTTTGAAAATTGACAGTTATAATTGATACTTCTACATCTTGGTGACTGCAGTTTTGTTTATAGATTTTGATTTCTTCTGGTATCTTTGATAAAAATGATTAAAGCTTTGTATTTTGTTATTTTGAGTGTTTATGATTTTAGCTCTCCGATTCATTTGACAGATAATAGCTTGCATATATTGCTTGTATATTTTCCAATACTAATACCCTTAATTTAAATCATTAATTTTCTTTCATTTCGTTTTGTCACATGGAAACCAAGTTTCGACATCTTGACGGTCAGTAATTAGATATATTTGGTACGAAAAAGAATAACAAAAAGAAAATATTATCAATAATTTTGCTAACGTTTTAATGTAAATGACGTTAAATCTTAATTGGCAAAGTAATTTCATAAGCAATTAGAATCTCAGTAAGCTTTTGAAATAAAATAGTTTGCCAATTTTTAACGAACAAATTAATCTTCCTAGCTCACCCTTGTTATATTTTACATTAAATTACATATCTTTAATGATTGTAGAATAATCATAAATTTGTCTGGCCATTGAAATAATTTTTATTTTGAATATAATACGTCGTCTGATGATTTCTATGTTATGACCTTTCAAATTGCTTTTGTATGGTGATCGATTCTAATGATCACATATATTTTGAAAGAGCTACAAAGATTTTAGTTATTTATACGATTAATTTCGTACTTACTTACTTAAGTATCAAATCAATAGTTATATTAATTCAAATTACCACCATTAACTTTTACTAACGCAATATAAACTATTTACTTACTATCAATTCATGTTCATCCGTATACTTATACACTTGAAGATTCCTAAAGACAATATTTTAAGGATTTTTCAATGACATACGGTGTGTATATCGCTTGATTTTGTTACCAACGTGTTTTTTAAATTTAATAAACAGTCTTTCGGTGTACGATTAATACAAATGAATACATATCAGCAGACAGCGATTCAAAGGTAGACCTCACGTCGCACTAAAGAACGTGATGCACCACCTCCTCTTCATTCATCCATTAAATTGATTTAACTTGTAAGACTTTCTGAGAAATGTAGTGAAATAATTTCACTGGGTAATTTAAATATGTTTTGACACAATGCTGTCTAGACAAATTTGTGCGTAGTTTAAAATTTATAAACGTAGTTACAACCATGACACGCAGGTAAGGCTGGAATCGTCTTATTATTTACAACGTTGAATAAGATTCTCGGGCAATCAAAATTTTCGCAGCGGAAGTGAGATGTCGTTACCCAACGGACCGGAAATTAAATTCTCTCAGCTCATTATTATTGACAGGATATACTGGTGTTGCCGTCTTAGCATTTCGAATTCCCTACCGGATTTTTTTAAAGGTATTATTTAATTAATCTCAAAACTGTGGTGTTTCAATAATATTTTTATCATTTGAATCCTTTAAGCATTTATTTGTTTTATATTTGCGTACTGAATTAAGACATTTTGGATACATCAAAAATTTATTTTGAATGCAATTATTTTCGTCAATACATTTTTTTTATTTAATGTTTGGAAGTCCATTTCACTTGCCAATGTAAATTGTGTTTTAAAAATAATTTGAACAATCACTTTTTATAGAAAAAAATATTTTGATGTAAGTTTCATTAAAAACTTGTATGCTTTACGTTGGTTATAAGTAGAAATTGTTAAAATAAACAAGAATGGAGTTATTTTCACTTGTAAGACAAATCAGCGAAATATATCAATGTCAATTTAAATGGCACGTACGTATTAGATATTTTGTTTAATTTAAGATTTCGACTGAAGGTGCTTGGTTGAATTTCAATGTTAAATTTGAATCGTTCAAATTATGTACATTCGCACAAATTTTGTCACTAACGACCTGGAATTCGCCTTTCGGCATCTTCAGGCATTCAAGTGCACGGATGAATATGAACTGTCAGTTCAAGTTCATCCGTGCACTTTAACGCCTGAAGATGCCGAAAGGCGAAACCCCATTAGTGACAAAATCTGTGTGAAGGATATTTTTTGTCACTAAAGTGTAATATATATATATATTTTAAACTAATTTGAACCGAATGTAAAGAACAATCGATGAAAAAGAATACACAGCGATCAGATTAAAATTGTAGAAGCTCTTTTAGTACATATTGCTTAGGAAACTATTATATACTTAAACAAGTCTTGAGAATTTTTTCTCTGACATTCCTGGACAAAATGAGTAAACCGCATATTTGAGTCACATCTTTTAAGTTAAATATATTTTAGTAATGTGTCAAATAGTTATAGACTAAACTTTACAAGAGAAGGAGCAATTTTGTTATTAGAAAAAAAACACACTTAATTATTGGTACTGGGTGACGCTGCAAAGTTAATCAATGGAAAAAATGATGTATATTTCTATTGCATAGAATTAATTATTTTTTTATAAAACTTCTTTCATACGCACAAAAACATTTCACTGGAGATTGAAAATGTTTTAAAAGGGCAAAACTGTTTGCTGCAATTTTCGAAACGTTAATATTTTAATTGCTCGTTATTTATACTGGAAAAACTTCTTTATTGTTGAAATGTCAAACGTAAAAGTTCAAAGGTAAATGTTTCTACTTTAAATAATAATTGTGATATTCTATTTCGATCATTGTTGGTTTTTTACGTTTTATTTGTGAATTTGTGAATATTTTTTCAAATATTTATATTTCTTTTATTCAATTTACAGGCTTAATAAATTGATCAACGGACTGCATTTTATTGATGATCTTTCATTTCTGATCACTATATAAAACTGTAAAAGTAATATAAAATAAATGTGTTTTATTTTATTAAAATTAAAACTCACATTCAAGAAAAAAAATCATATTGAACTCGTTTTTAAAATGGGTCGTAGATGTATTTTGATAAACCAATAATTATCAGATTAAAAACAATACAATTATAACTTATTTTATTCGGACATTACGGATTCTATGCTGAACGTAAATGGAGCTTTTCTAAAGAAGGTTCTACTGTGCGTATAGGTATCGTAAGACGTTTTTAGGACGTCGAGCGTAAAAAGTTTTAGACATACCAAAGTATAATGTTACAGTCAAATTCAAAATGAAGTATATGTTTGTTTTGTATACATTAAGGTTAATAATTTATTATTCTGTTCATCAAAAATATAATAGTACTTCACATATAATCTACTGTACTACTCTTCATTATTATATACGTGCTTCGTTTTACCAACATAAACGCGGTTTGTACAACTCATTAAAAGACACAACAATGTTTTATATATTTTTTACTCTGTTCTTTGAAAACAGAAATTAATAATATGTTAAATATTCAATTTGACAACCATCAAAGTCTTTTCACGTTTTACGTACTATACATTCATTGTAAACGATGCGTCGATTAGTTAATTAACTAACTGGATCGACTGTACATTGATATTTTTTCACTTAACCGAAATTGATAATTAATAATGTTTCTTTAACGGTGTCTTCACAAGAATATATTGATAACCTTATTGTTAACATCCCGATGTAATAGCGAAAGTTCATAGTAAACAAAAAAATGATCTGAATCTAAATTGTTCACATATTAAGTTTTTAATATTATGGGAGTTGTTATTCACTTGTTTGAAGCACAATTCATTAAGCTTAACGACCGCTGGACGCGTATTTAAGTCTTTCAAAACCAATGGCTGCTGGCCGGCGGACGCATATATGCGTCCTACGTCATACATTCTATTCTATTAAAAAATATCTGGAAGCTGGAAAATTAAATTTGGTAAAGATATCTCAATTGGTTTACAAATTATAGTGAATTTAGTAAAATTACAATTTTTTTGCGAATTTTTCGCGAAATTGCTCGGCCGCCAGGTGAAATTCTATAAAAAAAAAGTGCGATCGTTAAGCTGTTAACCATAACGACAATTAATTATTTTATTAAGTAAGTCGAAAGATTTTTTTAAATTTAATGATCTTATTTTTTAAGTATTTATATTTATTTTAGTTATTTGAAAAAATATCCAGATGAAATACGTTTGCGGTAACATATAACATTATCTTATTCGTTGATAGCATTGAAAGACCCAAAGAGGTGTCCCTTGAATTAGATTTGAAACTGTTAACTCCCAAGATACTCTTATTTTATTTACCTTTAGATGGAATAGAATTTATAAGGCAATGGTTCTAAAGAGGTCTTGTCAAAGACGTTTAAAGAACTTCATACAAACAGAAGGTATTCGATGAATTTTGAAAACGGTGAGGTACAAAGAAATTAAATTTGCAATGATAGATAATCATGATAATCGTGCTATGATATTGCCAGTCGAATATTTTCGAAGGCGCTTGTTCAATTCATTTACTAGTTACGAGTTCCGAACAGTTACAAACCCCATACGGTGTTTATATAAGAAATAATTCTATATTTCTCGGTTTACAGGGTAGTTGATTTGCACTATAGATAGTCGATATTCAAAAAAAAAAATCATTTCATTTTAAATGTTTCGCAAACTCTTAACAAATATTTCTTTTTAGATATCATAAGTGTCAAGCTATCTGCCCTACATAAACTTTAGTGACTGTTCACACATATATATGTTATGTAATTTTATCTGTAACTAAAGCGGTTTTAAAATATTGACATTTTTTTAAATAAATTAATATATATTTTAACTTTAAAAAAACCAAGATGAAACCCCGGCTTTCGAATATCACAAATTTTGCTATACACCGTATTTTAAAACTCAGCTTTTCATTTTCTATTCATGACCATCTTGTTTTATTTTTTCTGCAAAGATGTTTACGCAACGTAATTCCAATCAAATATAATTGAAGAATTTTTAATGACTAAATAACAGTTTTATATATGACGTATAATGTATTATAAACGTGCCGTCGAATCTCTCTCGGTAACCACAAATTATGTTATTTTCTTTACTTTATCTATCAAGATGGCGTCATTATTAAAAAAATAAACATTCATATTTGATCCCACTCTTTACTGTAGTCTTATTTATCAATTACCTGTCCAATAAACACTTTGATAATCTAATTAATTCAATGCTATTTATTCTTCAGGTATTTATTTTACAAAAACAAACGTGGGTTTCAATTCGAGCCAGACCTGTAACGGAGAATTCAAAATGAATATATAAGATCAGGTTTAGGCAAAAATTTTTCCTCTTTTGTTAAAATAAACAAAATATACAAAAGCCCTTTGTTGGATTACGAAACTATAATCGATCAAATGAAAGAGCTTTCATAATTTTCCTTTTATGGGGTTTTCCTTTATACCAGTTTTTTTAGATGTTTATATTTAATGTAACCTAAAAGCATTTGTTGTTTATTCATGTAATAAAATTTTTAATGGCGGAATATAAAGTAATGTTCAATTTTTAATCGTTTTACAGCATTGACACAGTTTTCATTACACATTATAACACGTGTAAGAAGTTATTGTTATTTTATCATCAGTGTAATTAATATATATTGTACGTATTTTC
Organism: Himalopsyche anomala; assembly: GCA_031772345.1. Taxonomy (NCBI): domain Eukaryota; kingdom Metazoa; phylum Arthropoda; class Insecta; order Trichoptera; family Rhyacophilidae; genus Himalopsyche; species Himalopsyche anomala. The sequence goes on along the minus strand of CM062832.1, from coordinate 23,232,952 downwards.
TAATACAGTAAAAACTATTTCGCATTCAATGTATAATATAAAAAAATAAACAGTTTTTTATCGATTTGATACTGAATCGAGTTAAAATTAAAAGTTTTCGCTTACATATTTATGAGCTAACAATAAAAAAGCTACACTATTTGTTAGCTATCAATCTTCATTACATAAAAACAAACATAATACAAAGATATGTCCGAATTTTTTAAAAAAAATATGACTGATAGACCGTTTAGGAGCAATATTGTTGCACTGTTTGTTGTGAGGCGTCAGTGTAGTCAAAATAAAGTGGTTCATAAAAAAGACAAATAATTATTTGTTCTGTATCTACTGAAAAAATAGTTTTATGAAAAATATTGTCGTCAGCAAAAAATGTTCATGTTGAACGAATTACGTTGTATGTACTGACTTTTTAAATATCAATCGTTTCTGGCCTTATTCTACTGTAGTGGTGATCTTCTGATAGTATTTGGTGAAAGATTAATACTGCATTCGAATTTTTCAATATTTTTTTCATTAACGACATTAAATATTTTCAGGGCACTGAAAAACATTTTATGGGAGCACTCGAACTTTGTATATTTTTGAATTTATAATTATTGATATTTAATTATCTATCTACTTCAATAAATTTTTCGTATTTTTTTTGTGTAAATATTAATAACTATTATAAGATAAGAAGGTTATTAGTTCAAACATACATTGGACCTGCTTTTAGATGAGAATAATACAATTTCAAACATATCGTGAATTACATTGGTGTTTAATTAATGTTCAACGAGTGAGAGAATTTCTAAAACTATGTTTGAAATCTATGCTCGTAATTTTTTGTAAATGATAAAATGAAAATGGTAGAAAATGATAAATTTATCGAAAATCCGAAGAACAAAGCAAAAAACTTTTACACATTATTGGTGGAACAGGAAAAAGTTTCATCCGAGCAATTTCCTTAAGTTATTTAATAATAATAACAAAACACTTACCCTTTCAGAAGTTGCTAATGTAAAAAAAACAAAATCAATTTTGTAGTAAACAAATACATATCTCAAACATTTATCTTATTTTTGACATTATTTACTGTACCCTAATTTATTCCAAAAATAGGCATCAATACCCAGATCTTCTTGGAATAAATTGCTTTTTGCAATGTCCAAAAATATGTTGCTCCAGTTTCGGTATTTTTCGATGATAATTTTAGAATAGAAGATAGATGTCACGTTATATTTAGCGAACAATGTTGTTATTTAAAGACTGCGTCAAAAAAGCATTAAATTACTTGTTCTTATTCCTGCTGATGATGATTTAAATAGTTTTAATTTAAAGTTTACATTAAACTATATATTTAAGTTTTATTTCGTTTGAATGGAATTTTAAAGTACAGTCGACCCTCTTATAACGTAAAGATTGGAACTGCTTAATAGGAATACTAGTTTATAGAAGAATAAGTAAAGCTCTTTAAAATTGTATTTTGTAAATTTATCGTAATCAAACATTTTTCTTACGTTTATAAATATTTCATAGAACACGTCTATCGAGGTAAAAGAACAAATAACTACTGACAAATATTTTTTTAATTCACGTAACGAAAACAAGTATTTATAATATTATATATTTATGAAAATTCTCATTTGAACTTTAAAATTTAGCGTTTTGTAAAAAACTACGCTATATGGGAAACCTCTATATGGAAGACTGCAGTATACGCTAAAGAAAACTTCTCAATAAGAGGAACGCTGTAGGAAATTTTCTTGTATTACATATTTATAAGCTCACGAGAATAATTCACTTTCATAAAATATGTTTTTTAAACCAGGAAAAGTTACTGACTGTATGGCAAATTCAAAAGGGCGACTCCAATACTTACAACAAATTCTTTTTTACTTTTATAACTAGGACAAAAAATACAATGTTGCCTGATGAAGCAGAGTCTGGAGCAGGACCTAGAAATATGTATTACATATTTTTTGACAAAATAATACTTACACCAAAGACGATCAGACTCCACTCATTTTTTTTCAAATATACATCAATAAAATTATACAATTATTTTAATTTATTATAATATATGTACAATAAAAAAACTATGTTATTTATAACAGTAGACTGTTGCAAATATAATATGACTGAAACTGTTTTTCCAGTTCCTGAAATGTGTTTTTAAGAAACCGGAATTCCGATACATTTCAAGCACTGGAAAAACAGTGCTGCATAACGTGCTTACAATGCCGCGAAAATGTTTGTTGTTTACAATCATAAAATATTATTATTGAATCAGTGTTTCATTCAGTTGGGTTGTGTCCGTGCTTCTTTTAAAAACGCACATGAACATATTTGTCGTTATCGTTGTCAATTTCACGCTGGTAAAAATAGCTATCGAAGTCTTCGATGTCTTCGTCGCTGTCGTCCAGGACTGAGGGTTCACGATAAGAGTTCGGAGACGTCGAAAATTTCACGCCCTTTTTTCGCAACTCCCTCGGGGTTGAAGCTGGGCCAACCGGCCGCCGCTTTTTACTGATATATCTGTAAAAAAATAATTATAACGTGTCAAAAAAATCTGTACAATTAAATTCGTCTTAGTCCTTCTTCAGACTGTAAAATTCGTTTAGTGTATGAAATGGTTATGACCAAGAAAATAAAATAAATTATTAGAATTCTAAGCCAAAATTATCTTCATGTAAAAATCTCTAATTATTGGTGAGTGCAACGGTCTAAAGAGACATATAAAATTAAGTCATATTGTTCAGTGACATATCTACAAACATTCCTGTAATTGATAAAATCTAGCCTAATTAATAATAAGTTGAGTTAATCTTTCCTTTCACCAACAGTTATCTGTAAAAAAAATGACGGAGGCTAGAGGCGTGCTTAAGCAGTGAACTCTTATTTTTTTCAATAAATAAATACACCTCAACCAAAACGAACTATTTATTTTTTTGAAAAATAGCACTAACGATAAGTAAAAGATTAATATAATCATTCTTTTTTTGACATGACTGAAAAAAATGTTGCTAATGTTTTTCGTTTTGTTAACGTATAGTAAAATTTAAAAAAAAAACAATAGGAAGTTTCGTTTTAGATGTATCAATTTATTGTAAAAAAATAATAAGCATAACCACGCCACTGTCTCCTTTTGCTTATTAAAGTCTCATTATGAATGCCTTTATCAACTGGCATGTTTTAAAAATACAAACATCTAGATTTTATCATTTAGACCAGCCATACTCAACCTGCGGCCCAGTAAGCTCTAAGCCGTAAGCTAAAAAAAAAGGTCTTTCGGAGATATTTGGGGAAAAAGTATACCAAATCGAGGATTTCAAATTCCTCGGTGAGCTAAAAAAAAAAGAAGTATACCATAAATATGTTGCGGCCCACGTATAGAAGCAAATATCGGAATGCGGCCCGGAGGAAAAAAAGGTTGAGTATGGCTGAGTTAGACGAATGATTGCAAATAAGTCAATTAACATTTTTTTCTTATTAATATGTAGGTGTCGCTGTAGACCGTTTTACCCACCCTTAAATGAGTTGTAAAAGAAACAAAAAGTAAAATATAATACCAACCTGTAAAGAAAATTTTTATGGTTCCCAATCCATATGACGCATGTCAGTTCGATCATATGTAACGCCATGCCAATGGCCAAAGCAGCGGTCAACTGATAGCCGTGGATCGACCCGTTGACTATCTCAAATATGAAGCACACCAAGCCGGCCACCGCTGCCAGGGCGCTGAACGCCGCGTCCACGTAGGGCGAGGCGGGACACTCCAGGAAATGGGCGACGTACAGGACCAGGCAAACAGTCCAGTTGACAGTTGTGTAGCATAGTACGAAGAACTCAAAGCCGTAGGTGATTTCCGATGACTTGATCGAGAACACTACTGCAAGGGTTGATATGACCTGATGAATTTGGTAAAATATTCGAATTACAAATGAAATCGAGAACTAAAAAATAATACAGTAAAACCTCCATTTACACTAAAGTCGGAACAGTGTAATTGGAGGAGTGAATCTCATACAAAATTAGGGATTTGGTTTTTTACGCAAAAAAAAGCAAAACTAAGATTTCCCTTAGTTTTTCAAAAGAAAAATATGGACGAAATATTTAGTTACTATGTGATAAAATGCAAAGCGCGCCAAAATCCAACTTATAGAAAGTCGTCCGGCTATACGTGTATAGCCTGGCACGTGTTGAATACACAGGCGCTAGCCAACATTTGACTGTATGCGCCGCACAGATGACCGTCTCGTAGCAACGACAATGGAATGCAACCGTGCAATTGGGGGATTTGCGGCGAATATTTCAAGCCAACGCGTAATTTGGGGTAGTGCAATTGGGGGTTCCACTGTATCCTGCAAAATAAGTATCGTATACACCCAATCTATTTTTACACGAGGATTTGGACGGCAACGTTTCTTTTTTTAACGCGATTGACAAAGGTGAACTTTTGCAAAGTCTTGGATTGATGACTTTGTTCTGAATCTTGTTAAAATACATTTAATAATTCGTAAAATAGCACGTTTCTACCATAAATTTCATCCAACTGTGTTTGGATATGTATTAAATCTACATAATAAATGCACCCTAGAAGTCTGTTCATTATTGTAAAGAGAAATAATTAACCCTCAGATCATCAAAACAAATCCAATATAATAATAATTGACTCAGATCACGAATCTAGGAAAAACGAGTCAGAGCAAAACTCAATACTTTCGTTCGAAAACACGCGAACGAGATTTAAAAGTTTATATAATTGTGCATCTTTTTCTACTAGTATTTAAGTATCAAATAAGAAAATTAATGGCTAATATGTAAAAAAACTTTTTTGCGCGAGTTTCAAGAATAAAATATATTTTTTGATGTTTGGAACCAATTTATTAAATTATATGAAAATTAGGTTTTTTTGCGCGTCACTTTCTGGAACCAATGTATCGCGTAAAATAAGGATTGGGTGTATTTGTTTCAATACATCAATAGCGTGACAATTCAGGACGGATTACGCATATCCTTTGATTTATACTGTAACAAGGAACGTATAAATTCAAACAAATATCAATAAATAAATCAATTCATTTCATCTTGAGCGCCTGATTTAGGTTTGAAATATATATTAAATATTGACAAATAATAAATAGCTTACTTATAGAGAATATTTTCTTCCATGTCATACATTCTTTTAAGACGCAATATTATATTATCGCGTCCTAAAAAAATGTACGATAATCATAAACAAGTGTTTTTCATAATTGATTGCTTGCTTTCAAACCCAGCTTGTGATTTATACATTTTAACAAGTATGCAAGTAAAATATTTGTCATTTATTAATTGTCCGCTAACGTGTGCATTGATTAATTTTAAGACCAATTAAAATTTAAAAGCCGCCTGTGTGGTCGAGTGGTCAGCGTTATTGGCTACGGGTACAGAGGGTACGGGTTCAAATCCCGGTGCGGACAGTTTTATAAATTGATTTTTCGATATATTTATGAATTTCTGTTCGTAGGCATGGATGTATGTGATGTCTTCAATCCCCCACTCCCACCCATCCTATCCTATGAACGGGCGATTTGAGAGTGATTAGCTTACCACTAGTCCTGTCCTAGCCTTATCCTTCTATCCATACTCTCTTCGGAAAAAGAGAGGTTGAGCAACTGAGTAATAAGCAGTTCTCGTAGAAACACTTCTGTTGAGATAAACTCCATTAGGAGTCCGTATGCTCCATAATGGGAGCGGACATTAAGGTGGTTCCAAAATTAACCTAAATTATCAGTCAGAATTATTGATAGTTTTTAGCATTTATAAAAACTAAAACTTTGGCCATTATTTAGGTGAACTACATATTATCTTCTTATATATGTTTATATGACACTCAAAAGTGCATGAAAGCAGTATTAGCCGGTTTTGAAAGTAAGTAATGTTAAAGTTAATAATCATACACTATTGGAGGCTCATCAATTCTGGAACTTGTCAATATTTATATGATCGTCAGCCGAATTAAAATACTTAAATTATTCGAGAAAGCAGTTTTATTTAAATATGTGATCGTTTATTGACACAGAAAATTCTAATTTGATTAATTTATAATACCGAAATATCGATTATTTTGTATTTTTATAGTCAGTATTTTAATATTGAAAAAACACCGTAAATACCTAGTAAATTTAAGAAATACCGGATTTGCAATGCTTCTCTTGATATGTAATGAATCTGAGAATTTTTCAAAAAATCGGTGTCATTAAACGTTTTCTTTACTTTACTCGAAATGGAATTAAAAAAATTGAATCGGTGATTAAGTTGTTTGAATACATTTGTTAAAAAAAAAAACTTTGCTGTTAAAGAAAATCTACCATTATAGGACCATGAGGAGCAAACATTCGAAAAGTGATCTATCACACAAATACAGAGCTTGGGAAATGATGATTTAAGACAGGCGTGAGGAACCTGTGGCCTTTTGGCTACCCTGGTACTGGCCAATTCTGAAATTCTGTACACTTTAGATTTGAAAATTCCTTAAGACCTTAAAAAAAAGGTGACACGCTGCTAATTTGGGTAAATCCGTAAATTATTGGGATTTTTTATGTCAAAATCTTTGACAGACCTAAAAAAAAGGTCCCACGCTGATAATTTTGGAAAATCCGCAAATTTCTGGGCTTTAGAAATTGGCATGATTTTTTTTCCGGCCAGGGATTACCTACTCAATGTGTTTACTGCGGCCGTATGTCGAATAAGAAAATTGAATGCGGCCTTTAGAGAAGAAAAGGTTCCCCACCCCTGAGTGTGTGTGTGTTCGAAAAGTTCCGATTTGCTTGAATGTGTCAACTTTATGATTTAATTAATATAGGAAAATAAACTTTATCTGAACACTAATTGTAGTTTACATTCATCGATTTTATTATGGACTGATAGAAAACGGCATTTTTCGAAATTTGTGACAAGTCACTTTTTGAATGTTTGTTCCTCATATAGCAACGGAATACCACAATCAAACGAAACGTATCAGTTTCGTGTAAGCTTTTTGCTCGTCACTAATTTAAATATTAATTTGATTGTATAACCAAATTGTTTAATATATAATTACAATCAATAAATTAACACGTCTCTTACATGGTAAAAAGTATTTGCTTTTGATAACGCCAATTTGAATTATTTGTTTCAAAATAATATATTTCACGATAAACACACTGCACGCGCTTAATTATCATTATCAGCTTGAAAGTCTTTCATAATTTAAATTTAATATAAATAATTTGAAGTAAATATAAATTATCAAAATTTATGCAAATATCAGCTCGGAGAGGAAACGATGTAATCGCTTATGTGATAATGGATGCTAACAAATTTAATATTTGATTAGTTTCGTAATTTGTGTGCAAAACAAAATAATTAAAATATAATACGTTCAACTAGAAACGAGAGAAGTAAAAAAAACAAGCAAAAATGATACAAACTAACAATGGGTATTCAAATAGTCGACAATGTTCAACACATATAAACTATAAAACACTTTTGATATTAACTATGTTCCGTTATATTTTTTTAAAGCGACGACAATCATATCGATGTGAGAGTTTTGATTTTAACTATCAATGCCATCGGTCGGTAACTGGACTGGTTGGTGAGAATATGTTGATGGTCCGTATAGTTGTTACTAAAGCATCCATTCTAGGTTAGGTTAGGTTACCCTTCCCGGATCCCGGGATTTCGGGACTCACATTTTTTCCAGTCCCAAGATTGAACATTCACCATAAAATCGTGAATAAATTCGGGATTTCAAAATTTTTTATTCGCCGATTTTAAAATCCTGAAAATTTACGAATTTGAAAATTTAAGATTTCAAATTTTTTTGTCACTGCCCGATTTTAAAAAGTCAGGAATTTGCTGATTTCGCTAAATGACAAAAAATTGGGAGCTTTTTTAGGTCTCACGTGGATTTAAAAAAATTTGCCTACTTACCTATTTTCAAAAATTTTCGAGAATTTCGCACTATCCCGAAAACCCAGGATTGGATACCCTAGTTGTTACACTAACCTAATTAATGCCAATCATTCCTAAACCTATTTCAAATATGCAGCAATTTTTTTTTTTATTGTATTTTAAGACATGTTAGCGTTCCGCAGGTTTCGAAAATGTGCGACAGTTGATGACCACTGATCTATGATTAATTTTATTATTTTAAAATGTTATTTCTTTTAACAAATATGGAAATGAAATTATATTGCATTAGAGAAATGGAAAAAAAATACAAGATTAATAATTATTCACTTCGACACCAAAAGTTAGCACCACTCGGGGAAAATTGATAATATTATTTTATTTCGCTACCTAAGCAACGGAAATCAATTTAAATGTTTTTAAAATGACTGGAAAAAGTGTAAATATAAACGTAGATTTATATTAAAGTAAAAGTTTTTGTTTAAAATAATATGAGAAACTTAAACGGTTTTGTCTAGTAACGCACTTCAAGTCGCCAATGAACTTCATAGCATCTTTTTTGTAGGAATTGGGTGAATCGGGCTTATTTTTTCTCCACCAAACAGTTATTTATTTGACATTAAACACTAGTATTGAATGTATTAAAAATCTGTATATGTACAACTTAAGTTTCACTTTACTTCTAATCAATAAAAATGTCGAATGACGAACTCGAATAATAATTAAAGATGAATTTAAAAAAAATATTTATCACGATCCAACAAAATGTTTTAAACATCATGACAACGTGATTTTAAAGGACACAATAACATCGTTACGGAATGTCTATGGTTGCCATATATCTTGGCAACGGTTGGAAATCTCAAGCATCTGAGTTGCGTGATGTTTACAAAGATGGCGGAATTAACTTTAAGGCTTTACGCTACCGGAAGTCAAGATGATTGGATTTGTTGCCAATAAGATACGTCACTGAATTCGAAACGATTTTTCATCTAAAACATTACCATTTTATTTTTTGAGATGATTTATTTAAGCGTGTTATATTTTTAAGTTTTCTTACTGGCGTGGCTAAACTTTGAATATGAACTTTGAAGGGAGGTGAATTGAGACAATGAGCTGTCACCTATTCCAAGATAATATATATATATATATATATATTATTTTTTTTACCATGTCCGCTCCTAATGTGGAGCATATGGACTTTTAATGGAGTTTAACTCAACATAAGTGTTTCTATGAGAACTGTTTGTTACTCAGTTGCTCAACCTCTCTTTTTCGAAAGAGAGTAGGAATGGAAGGATAGGGCTAAGACAGGACTAGTGGTAAACTAATCGCTCTCGATACGCCCCATTCGTAGAATAGGATGAGCGGGAGGGGAAAATTCAAGACATCACATACATCCATGCATTCGAACAGAAATTCATAAGTCGATTGAAAAATCAATTTTATAAAACTGTCCGCATTGGGATTCGAGCCCGTGACCTCCGTAATCGAAGCCAACAACGTTGACTACTCGACCACACAGGCGGTACAGACATATTTATTTGATATAATTATAATTTTAGCATAAAATATCGATGATTTATCTTCAAAGCTGAAACATTTTACTTAGAACTATCAATCTGTTATTTTTCAACTTCTGCTAGAACAGTGACAATATTGAGATTTAAATCAATTTATTTTAAATCGTTTTCACGCTTCAAATTTTTATCGTAAAAAAGAAGTTCGAATAAACAACGATCATCGTAAAACAACTTCTGCTGAGTTGCTCTATTAGTAGTCCATATGTTTCACATTGGAAATGAATACAGTTAACATTATACAATAAACAATGAATCTTACCAATTCAAAAAACTTCAATATAGCCCCGGTCGTGAACCAATGCATCACTATTTCTCCATGTCTCATGTGATAAAGGAAATTGCTTTGTATGAGTATGCCTTTCGGGGGCGACATATTTACACAACTCAATACAAATTGAATTAGTAAGACTACGATAAAACAGAACACTCCATCGTGAAATAACTTAAATGCGTCGTAAAATCGTATTCAACAGTAACACACATGGCTAGATAAAATAAATAATAAGCTTTGACGTTTCAGTACTAATTGAATATTTGTTTTATAGATCGTCAATTGTTTTATGAAACGTGACGGCTGTTCTTAATTCGAATTATTTCTGACACGGTGAAAAGTAATTATTTTATATTGGAACACTGATCGAATTTTTAACTGTGTTCATTTTGTTATATGACAACAAATACAAACATATTGACAGATGTCATTCTATGTCCACATCTTTGTATTTTTATTAAATCGATCTTAATAAATAATTGTTAAAATAAGCCATTGACTATATTTTTTTAATGATTAATATTGTGTAACAAAACACCCACTTGAAAATAATATATTATATTTCGTCTGTCTGAAAAGAAATCTTTTTCTGTAATTTTTTTTTTGTGGAAAAAAACATTCAATGATCTGTATGCTGTAAGATCATTAGGTAATTTTTTTGACCGCTCTCTTTCTATTTACACGTTTTTAGGGGACAGATTATTTTTTCTTATTATTTTAATACATACGAAAATACATTAATAAGTTCATCACAAGATAACATTTATGATGTTTACTTGTAGTCTTTAGTCCTAAAAAATATTTGTGTATCTTTTTTCAGGATATTTTGTCGTATTTTATAAGACTTGAAAATTTTGACCATTTTCGAAAATACCTGACCATAACATAATCTTCCAAGTGCTCGTTTGCTATTGGATGAAAAGCAATCTCATTCTTAATTAATATTTGGTCCATAGTGGTTTACTGTATCATACCCAGCTTTATCAGTGATTGACAAGCTTTTAATTAAACATCTGATTTTAATTTCAATTTTCCACGATTTATTTTAAATTTTGCACCTAGCACGAGGAAAGGACGTAAATCAGTCTATCGGGCATGCAGTGCTCAAAATTAAATCCAATAACCAGGTGCAAGAACGAGAGCGATAGTATAAACCAGGGGTGCCCAACAGAAATCACTTTATGGGCCAAATAAAATAATGTATGTCTCTGATAAACACCACACATAAGTATTTTAAAACTTAATAATCATACGATATTTATATATTAACAATAAACAAACAGCTCACAGTTAAAATATATTTTTTAAATGATTTTACCATTTATTTTTATTATATACGATATGCAAAAACTCAAGCAAAAACTCCAAAAACCCGTCACAAATTTAGTAAAACATTTTTTAGTATAAATTTTACATTTTTTTTTAAAAAGGTTGAAAACCTCGATAGGGCCACACAAAACCTTCAATTGGGTCACATGTGACCCGCAGGCCAATGTTTGGGCATGCTTGGTATAAACAAAATAAAAGAGTCTAGCTGTGATTTAGACCTCTTGTTATTTTTTGTTAAAAGTAAATTCGTATTGAATTTTTTGTTTCGGAAATAAAAATCACAAATTGGCATGCAGTCTAGCGTCCGTTTGTTGTTGAGCTTTTGACTTTATTTTTGTTCAAAAATAATGTTTCTTGATCCACTTGCTGTCTACACATCTAACAGAGGCTATGATATGGATTTGTTAAAGAGTAGTTACTAACTCAAAGTCTCGAAACACAGCCTTATGAAGCACATGTTGACAAATTTTATTATATGAACATGTATGTATCTGCTTTACTAAAATACAATAACAGTACTTGTTTAAGGAAAAATGGCTCGGCATATTTTTTGTCACGTTTTTTTTACTAAAACTTTTCCGCTCGACGTCTATCGTAGGTTGGCAAGCCTGTGGTTGAATTAATAATGGCCGATTTTATATGGCCAGCATAATGTTGTTTGTTGTGTAAAAAAACGACGGAGGCGAACGCAGAAGCCAAGTATAACTTTTTTAATACAAGATATGACCTTCCCCAAAATGTTTGGACACATTCTTATTGTTCCAAGCTTATTTTTAGACGTGAGGACAGAATGTTTCTATGGCCTTGGTAGTGCGAGAAAAAAAGTAATCGCGGACATGCAGCAATAAATGATTTACAAATATATAAAAATACATGTATAATTAATAAACATTATCTTAATTAATCACAGTCAATGATCGAAAATCCGGCAATCAATACCGTTTCCCTCTGATCCAGTATAAATTTTGCATCATTTGAACCGATTTAAAAAAAAAAAACTATGTAAAAGCACAAGGTTCTCATTAAATTTATTTTGTAAAAAGATTTAATTAAAAAATGAAAATATATTATATGTACTTTGTAATTTTGTGTTTTAACCCTCCTAGGACGAGCGTGACCATACAGTCACAGTAAACACTGTTGTCCCACATTAATAAACATTGATCCCACTTTTAATCCTTTTTCTACCTGAATATCGTTGCTTTCACTCATATTTGGTTAAGAAGGGTACAAAATTTAGTTAATCATCAGCCGCAGGGACAGAAACGGCTACCAAAAGCACATCCGATTTTTTGAATTTCCGTTTTTTTTAATGGACTTTTTGAAATTGTTAAATATTTTTTTTTAACACATATATGTTTGCTTGCCCATACGGTCACGCTCGTCCTTACTACTGTCCGTACACAATATTACACGCTAATAAAAAGATGAGCATGACCATATAGTCATGCGGTGTTTCTATACAACGACTTTGCGTATTAAAAAAAAATAATGCTAGGAATAAAAGTTATCCGTGACTTCAATATGGCCTAAAAAATATTTTTTTAATCTAAAAAAAGCTCTCGTCTCTGCAGGGTTAATTAAACTCATTTATCAGTTATATATGATAAGAAAACGAAATAAAAGAAACGTTTATTAAACTTTGAACGTATTATATAGAGTAAGTTTTGAGTTTCAGATAGTGTTGATGCATAGATTTATTCGTTTGAATATTTTTCATAAAAACGACAACTAAATACTACTTATTCATAAAAATACGGTTTCGGCTCGTAAAAATTTACCGGGACGTGACAACTTTATGTCTCGTATCCAAGGATATTAATAACAACCGAGACTTCAGAATCCCTAGTCATATGACATCTAGAATAGAAACATATTTTTTTCTCAGTCTAAAAGCGCAAAAAAATGATTAATGTCAAGCCAAGTAAACGTGAATTTCCACCCCGAAAGTTTGCTTGTTTACTTTACTGTGCTACGATGCTACGGCTGCTACGACCGCTACAGTCTACACCTTGAAAGTTTAAGACAGGCACAGCAATCACAAACAAAAAGCACATTTTTTATTCCTTACGCCTACGTTTGTTTATTTCAATACACACGAAAAATGGAGACTACATTATTTTGCTTGCGGAATGTCAGAGGTCGTATTGTAGAATGTAGGTCGCTAGCCACAATCAACCATTAAACACTGTCATTTCGTAAGCACCGAGTAATTGCTTTTAAGATTCTGATGGCAATCATACGAAAGCTCTTTGCGCTGTTCCACTTTAAGCTTACCGCTACGGTATATAACGCAAAGGGGTTTACTTACATCTGGTCATGATGATTGAGTTATCTTCAATTTGAGATCCATGCCTCACCTAAACACATCAGTTGATTTCTTTTTGCTTATCCCTGGGACGTCCCTAAGGGAAATAGGTGAGTAGGCGGTTGCCAAGGAGCGGCAAGTCTTTGGGAGTCACAAATGATCACAGATGTTTTAAATGTCTAAATATTTTTGACATTAATTCGGTTTAAAATAAATATGATACCTCAATGTCTTTGATAAACAAAATACCAAATCATGAATCGATACTTATTTAATTCACTTTATACATTGATCTACAAGCAAATTAACAAATACTACGACACTACTGCAAAGCATAAATTATTATATAATAAAATCAAATCTAATGTACATAAGTATGAAATAATAGAACACAATCTAGAGTATTATTGTAGGTAGACATTTCATTGTTTTATATTGACAGAGGAAAATCAAAACAAATATATAGTATAAATTAGCGAAAGGTTACTTAAGTTTAGAAATGTATTTATTTTGTTCAGCGGCTGAATTGCTGTTTATTTTTATTCGGCCATTTTTCAAGTTTTTTTTTTACACATTTTGGGTGAAAAATGCAGGTCGGGCTAAGCCCACCTAGCCCAGTACGTAAAACCGCCACTGATTGAATGTCAAAATCTGTCAACACTGTAATAATAATATTTAAATATAAAAGAATCGCTATATATTTTTGATTTTAAAATTTATATAATATACTAACGATGTGCGTTATGTAAGGATTAATTCTGTGAAGTTATGGCAACACTTGATATTTCAATTATAAATTCGTTAACAAATAACAGGAGTTTCTATTTAAAAGTTCGTTATTATTTTCCTGCAAACGAATATGAATTGACATATTAACTTTTGCCATAACGTCAAAGTATTAATTCATACAGAGCGAACATTGCTAGCATATTATATAAATATTAAAACAAAAAAAAGTGATCTAATATTATATTTAATTAATGACGGGTTTTGACATCTAATCTTTCAATTTAAATGTTGAAAAGTCCTGATTGACATGATAGCTCATTTTTTTTTTACCAAAACGATCATTTGCCGTGCTAGACTCGATTTTGTTACAATTTTGTTACAATTCCATTAATGGTATGAAATATTTTTACGTAACTTTCTTCAATTACCATGTTTGATTCATGGCTCATCAAAACCTTAAATAGCTTTGTGCGTGGTGTTGGTAATGTGGCGCCTATATGTCGTGAAATATTGCACAGGGTAGATGCCAGCATTCTGTATTTATACTTTAAAATCGTTGCATAAATGTCAAAAAGTAAATTATGTATCTACAGCTACCAGTGAAGTATAAATATATAACAAAGTTTGCTCAATAGTTAATCAATAAAATACATCAATGAGTTACAGTAATATTTATTCCACATAACAGCGCACAATTAACCCCCAGAAACGAGAGCTTTTTTTTCGATAAAAAAAATATTCTTTAACCATATTGAAGTCACGGATAACTTTTATTCCTAACAAAAATTTAAAAAAAAAACGCAAAGTCGTTGTATAGAAACCCCGCATGACCATTTGGTCATGCTGGTCCTTTTATTACCGTGTAATATTGTGTACAGACATTAGTTAGGACGATCGTGACCGTATGGACAGGCAAACATTTGGGGTTGAAATATATCTAAACGTGAAAATTTTAAAAATATTTACAATTTTACCTCTTTAGATCAACATAATTTCAATACAAATATATTAACAAAAAAAATTGTAAATATATTTTTGTTTGTTTTGATAAAAAAATAACTAACAGTTTCAAAAAGTCCATTAAAAAAAACGGAAATTCAAAAAATCGCATGTGATTTTGGTGGCCGTTTCTGTCCCCGTGGCTGATGACTAACTGAAGTCTGTTCCCTTCTTAACCAAATATGAGCGAAAGCAACAATATTCAGGTAGAAAAGGGATGAATAGTGGAATTAATAGACAACGGTGTTTTGTGTGACCATATGGTCACGCTCGTCCTTGGAGGGTTAAGCATATTGAAATAATGTATTTTTATTTTTGTTAAATTTTTTTAATATTAAAAATACAAATAATTACCGAAGTAAAATATTTTTTTCCAATCATTTCTGCTCTCAAACTTCAAACATGTGACCTCCTAATGTGTTTTGTCTCAGGATAAGTATTTATACGAAAACTGGTTGTTGCTTAACCTCTCAATGAAATATAAGTTGTTAATGAAAATAAATATATATATATAATTCAAGCAATTAAAAAACATAAAACAAAAACAAAGTCAGGATAAAAAATCACTAGTCTTGTATGAACCCAATCCATTCCATCTTACTCTCTTTGTAAAAAAGTTAGGTTGAACAACTGAATAACAAACAGTTTTCGTACTAAAAAAACTTCTGTCTGAATATCTTTTTAAGCATTACATATATTCAAAATTTGAAGGGCACATGGATCAAAAAAAAGTTATATAAATCAAAATTTAGCATTGAATTGAATTTTGATAAATAAGAAATAAACGTCTTTATCCAAAAACTCAAATTACTGAAATAGTGAAACTATATAAATATCTTCTTATATTTGTTTTTTTTTTAACTTTATATACATACTATCTGAAAGCTAACTTATAAGAATGCAGAGTAATCAGTCTTATCTCAATCATTATTTATTGATTTGGCATTTACCTGGTAGAACTCCATTTTAATAGGGTAAAAATATCAAAATATTTCAGTTTTACAGTTTTTTATATGTTATATAAGTTATATATGTTAGAAAGCCGAAATAGCTATCAACGTATAACATATAAAAAACTGTAGAACTGAAATACTTTGATATTTTTACCCTATTATCTCAATCAGACTAGTGGTTGGCAAACTAATCGGTCAACTGAGCCAACTATACAACGATTAAAAATTCTTTTCGTAGCCATTTTTTTAAACTAAAACTACACAGGTAGGTACGTTATTATTAATTTGATAAGAGTAATTCTGAGCTGGCTTTTGTTTAATAGATCCTCAATCTGATTGAGGTACGTTCGCTGAGTTAGCCGCTTCCAACTCTTAGTTTTAAGACCGAAAACCAACTCCTACGCGTAGTTTTAATCGCACTGTATGTTGTATTTTGTGGAAAAGCCACACTCAAAGAGCCAAAGAGACGTATGTGGCTTGCGAGCTGCAGTTTGCCGACCACTGTACTAGACCATTGTCTCAAAAAAATTCACTTCTTACTTATTATTATATACTAGCCGGTTCCCAGCAAGCGTTGCAATGCTACTACTCAAAGAAATAAAGTGTTTAAATTGTGTTTATTGAAGTGCATGTTTTCTTTTTCTGTCTGTTTGACGTTTGCTGCCAATTGTCTATAGTACGACACACGCTTCACCTACTGTAAGTTAATTGTACTACAACCTTCGCGCAAGTGCAAGCATACGTTGTCAAAATTAACTGTATGGCAGACATACAAAAAATGATTTTTGTATACAAGACATACTGTAAGTTAATTTTACTATGCCTATAACCTTCTCGGAAGTGCAAGTAAAAAGTTTGTCAAAGTTTTATTGCAATCGGATGAGCGGTGTGGCTACGCATAAAATACGAACAAACAAACATTCATTTTTTATATATTAGATATTTATCTGAATAATTAGCACACGCAATATTTCTTCCGTCCAAACAACTGATGCCACACCTGAATTTATAGTACACGTGTAAGGAAAACTTGTATATACAATGTGCGACATTATGAAGTAGGTACATACTAGGGTATCCAATCCCGGAGTCTTTTTGTAATCCCGGGATTTCAGGATTGATTAATTTTCCCGGGATTGGGTACTCAACGTGAAATCGTGTATAATTTGAATGTTTGGTGAGTTTTTTTTTATAGCCCACCGAGGAATTTGAAATCCTCAATTCGCTATACTTTTTCCCCAGATTGTCTCCATAACTCGTTTTTTTTAGCTCACCGAGCTATTTGAAATCCTCAATTCCCTATACCTTTTCCCGAGATTATCTCCATTGCTCTTTTTTTTTTTTGGATCTTCCAATTTCAAAATCCTATCAATTTTCGGGATTTGCTCAATATTTTTCAATCCTGAAATCCCGGGATCGTGACCATGTCAATCCCGGAATTTCTGGATCAGAAAAATGGACGGGATCCCGGGATTGGATCCCTTAGTACATACTGTCAATTTTAGCAAGGTGAATAATTGATCGTTTGGTCACATTGTGGCTTTTAATCTAGCGTGTCTTCTGAAATGGAATTAAAAATTCACTACTCTAGCCAATGACTCAGGGATGGAAATAATCTATAGCGGTGTTGCGGGACCAGGGGTACTCGATCCCTGGAGCATTGTTTGTAAACACTCTCAAACGAAATTATAATGGAAAAATGAGTTTTAAATCAGATGGGAATATTACAAAATAAAAGTTTTACATTTAAAAGTGTTTTGATGTTGTGTTAATTAATGCAAGGGCGGTAAATATTTTTTTCCTTACCACTCACATTTGTATATTATGTTTATACAATTTCCATACCGCCCACCCGTATCGCAGTAATTTAATCCAGTGTAAAGGCGATATAGTTTTTTACAAAATCTTAATATTCTCAGGAAACTTTCAATTTCTAACCCAAATTTAAAAATTCGAGAAAAATTTTGGGAAAAATTCCAAAACACTGCTTGCTAAAAAACAGTAAAATATTTTATATTCTGTTTTTGGAAACCTCTTGAAGAAAAGTAATTGTATTTTATTTCATGAAATACACTTAATAGGCGGGAAACGACAAAAGTCGTTTTTAGCGTATTGTCGGTAGAATGCGGATCACGGCATAATACGTTTTTTTATATTGTCGCTTTTTTGCGGGACACATAATATCACGGGTTTGTTTGTCGGCATTAAATAAAATTCCGCAAATAATTAACATTAGTCCTAATTCTTTGCTAGAAAGGGTGACACATGTGTTTCGAATATTTACGCTGTAATTTTTACGGCATTAGATTTTACACTTCCAGTGGTAGTAAAGTTGTAGAAATGGCGATTATATATTATAATTATTTATATAATTATAAAATATTGATAAATATGCTATTTTGTTTTATAGAATGTTTTGAATATTTAATATTTATATCATGCGGAGTGCTATCTACTAAATTGATAACAAGTTTTATATTCAGCTTAGAAACATAGTAAAATTATGATGTTATCGAAATGTCCTAATTTTATTTTTAATGATTAAATGTCACGTATGATTTTTTTTAAATTTCAATTGAAAATATCATTTGGCTTAGAAGTTGTGTTGATTTTAAGAATGTCATATATTTGTGCGCTATTCACTAAAAAACGCCCGCTACAGGCTTGAGTCTATTTTTGAAACGCCCGACTAAGAAGTGTTAAAACAATATGACGTTATGTATAATTGAATCAATCGTCTATATTTAGTCATGTATTTTTAGTGCATCTACAAAAACAGCTCTTGCCAAAACTTATTTAATTTTATGCAAAGTTGGAGTAAACAATCAATGGGGTAAACATGTTTTTTTCCCTAAGGAAGAACCTCAAATTTACCAGGGATGAATAATAATGAGCAATCAAAGTTTGGTTGGTGCCAGTCAGCTATTTTGAAAGTATTGTGATTCTTCTTTTCATCACGTGGAGGATATATGAGATATATTTAATCAGTTTGGAATCCGCACCAAATCGATACAGAGTTCAACTTTATTTTTTTAATTAAAAATACTTCACAAAGTTTATTCATCTCTCGGTTGGCATTGTACTCGTTTATCGCGATGTCACATTTCGGTGGTTTAGAAAAAATAACATTTAAAACAACAATATCTCCGATAAAACACATTTTTTTCTCACACAATTAGTAAAGGTATGAGACTACTGTAATATTAATGTAATTTTATTTTGTTGTCTACAGATGTACGGAGTTTCGCTGTTCAATAGTCCTTCTGTTCGCATGCTGGCCTATATAGGCTTCTACATATGCTATATGTTGCTCGGAGCCTCCGTCTTTTCGGCAATTGAAGGTCCTCAAGAAGAACAGCTTGTCTTGGACGTTCGCAGAGCCAGGCACACGTTCCTGATAAAGAATCCATGTGTATCAGGTGAGTTTATTTGATTATTTCAGTGCTTTTTACCTGAGGAATTTTGAGGAGACCACAGGAAAAACGATTTTTTTCAATATTTATTTTCCAACCGTCACCACTTGAATCTAGTACGTATATGTATATAATTTTAAATCTTAGGAGTGAAGTATTTGAATACAATGCATTTTGCGATGACTTTCTGGTAGACGATGTCCTTTTTCATAAAGAGTAAGTCGATAAGTCTAAATTTTTGAAAGGTGTACTTGATGAAGGGTTGAAGGAAAACTAGAATACATAAAATTCAAAGCTAAGTAAGTAGAAATAGACAAAAAAACATTACGAATATCAATACCATTGGAATAAAAATCTAAAATCATCTCTAAAATGAGCATTTAAATAAGATTAAAAATACCTATGTTTTGAATCTATTTCTGAAAGACGCCATCTTTAGAACTTTGCCTCAGGAAGTTGCGGATTAAGCACTTTGGAGGCCCTAGGCTTAATCAATTTCGGAGGCCCTGTTTTTCGAATAGCACACAAGTGTTGCAATACTCTTCATAGAATAATAATGAATATTGAAAACTGAAAATAAAATATAAGGATTTCTATAATTTATACTACTTTTGAGGCCCCAATAATTTGGAGGCTCCAAGCGCGCGTCTCTTGCGCTTATAGGGTATTCCGTCACTGCTCAGGACCCTTCCAACGCCTCGACGATCAAGACAATCGCCTTTCTCGCCAACCTCTAGCTACGTCCTTCTGTCTTTATCATAGTATAACAAAGTTCTACCATTTATATGCTAGTTTGATCAATCAACGTATTAAGAGTCTATAAATGTCCAGAGGCTCAAACGTTCGATAATGTTACGAACTATTACAAAGGTAACAGAGAATATCAACACTCGGCATCTGCGATCAACTAACTATAATAATTGTCTTGAAATCTACTATATATAACATGAGAACTGAAAGCACGACGTTTTGAACGCAGCATTAAAGTCAGTCCAACAGAAAGCCACGTCTACACACTGTGAACACCACTTACAATAACTACAATATAAAACAAGATGGCGGCAATAAAAATGACAAGCAGAAGAACATCGAATAAAATTATCATAAATATAATATACATTTTACAACGAGAACAAAACCTTACAAATATTTTCTTAAGAAAGCGTTTACTTTGATAAATATCTTATTCATAGTTATTTCTGCTTACCGATGGTAATTTATTATTTCCTTATGCCAAAGAAAATTTTATTTAAATATTTATTTACTGTAATATTATAACAGCTTTCAGAAGTGAATGGTAACAATTTCTAAGCTGATTTCTTTGATAAATAAAATAATAATTTGTTATATAGAAAGATTTTTCCTTTTTGGCTTGTTATTTAAAATTAAATTTACGTGTTTTGTTGCTAACATAAATTTTCCGGGGTACATACTTCGTGGAATATAATCATATACATGTTTTCATTAAAGTATACATTTAGAAAATGTATAAATTAAATAGTCAATATATGCATTGTCTATTTAAGCTAGTTACAGTACATACAACTCATTAGCACTTTAACGAGCCAGTGTGTGTATTAACTACACGAATAAGCGCATAAGATCTCTGAATTTTAGGAAGCTCGAAAATAGCATATCTTATGTGTTTTTAATTGAGTTTTCAATAATTATTCTTATTTTGCGTAGACTTTTGCAAACGATTTTATGTTATATAAATAACGTGACCTCCAAAATTTATTGCGCCTGGGGCCTTTACACATATATTAAAAGTAATCACGCCTGTACTTGTAGTTCTGCTGGTCACTCTCCACTGCTGTACAGTGTGCACGCGCAATCATGCAGCAACGACCTGTTAATTACTGACCAAAAATACAAACAGTGTGAAGTCTTTGTGATTTTCAATTCCAGTTTTCAACTTGAAATGAATTAATGATAATAGATAATAAGCATACAATGTTATTAAAATGAGCTTGCGGGTTACTGTGCTCAGAAGATTCCATTGATAGCAGTACCTGGCAGCTAGTACAATTATTAAAATGGCAATATTATTAAGCACGCATTTCTAGAAATAAGTAACATTGCACATGTTGTTGATAACTTAATATGTTTATGTTTTCAGACGTTCCTAAATATTTATCGTTTTTGCATAATTGTATCTGTTATTATGGCAAAGGTGACCCTGCAATGACAAATATACTATCTTATAAACATAAAACAAGATACAGTTATATTCTATTTTTAATTTACATTTTTTATACCAAGAATCACAGTAATTTCGTACTTATTTATACTTTATATTGTTTTTGAGAAAAATAATTTTGCCTAATATACACTCAAATTCGATATTTTAAAAACCTATATTGACTCAGTATAGATAGCACTACACATATTCATCAAAATATTGCTTATATTCTATTAGAATACCAAGTATTTGATTCATTTAAATATCTTGGACATCCGTGTTCGCTTGCATATGTTCCGGACACTTGTGTCCACTTGGTATTCAAGTGGTTAATACAGTATATATATATATATATACCTTTAATTAACACCTTTAATTGTCACCTTTAATTAACGTATATATTTTATGAAAGTTATTTTTTAAATGATTGCTAAAACAGACATAAGTATTATATCGGATTGCGATTATAGATCCCAATCAAATATTCGTATATATTCGGTATTTTTTGACTATTCGATATTCGAGTATTAGGACAGCTATTCGAATAATATTAGTAATACTTTGTTGAAGAAATATTTAAAAATTAAAAACTATTTTGAATATAGATTTGGTTAAAATTCAAGAATAATAACAAATACCCCAGTTGTATTTTTTTTGTTGTACTCAATTTGGGCGCATTCAATATTGTATAACAATACTTCCGTTTGTTGAAATAGTTCTAAGAAAATATTGTAAAACAAATGGTGTCGTCGACGTAATCAATCAATGGATTATGTTTTCTTTAAAATGAAAAATAAATCATTATGATTAAATCTTAAATAATCTGGACAAAGTCTTTTGTAAAATATAATTTCGAATGAAATAATATTTGCCGAAGATATATTATATTAATACAATAATAATTGAAATCGATTTAATATTATGTTCATACTTCGTCAACTATTCGGATACACTGAACTCCCAATTTACACGGTAGATACGTTCCACGCGATACCGTGTAAAAAGTACTAAAATACAAAAATATGGTGGATAGGTTTCCTTGTATAAAAATCAATCTAGGATAACAAAAAATAAAATTCATGATTGTATCTTAAATTTATTTAAAAAATACTTTTAAAAAATCGAAGAAAACAAAAAATATTCACTATCAATACGAGACAATCGACGAACCTGTTTACGGACATTTGATACGACATCGCTTTCATCATTTGAGATATCCAGAGCCTGTGCAATATGTGATGTTGAAAATTCTAAATTAATGAATGTTCGACTTTATTTTCTCTTTTTTTTTACACCGTGTTATTTCGAAATCGTGTAAGAAGGGAGTTCAGTGTGTATTCGAATAGTTAAAGTCTTACTATTCGATATTCGAATAGTTGATAATAACGAATAGCTGAGATCTCTAGTCGAGATACCACACTTGATATCTCGGTGTATATTTTCTATTATAACATTTGCGGTATCGATTCCGGGATTGCACAGTGTGACTGATACTTTATAAAATAAATCATGGCATAAACCCGTTATGTTCGGTCAAAACTAAACCCAAAAAGCCTTTAAGTATTTGCCATTCGTGATGGCTTCACGTAACTTATTTTCTGCTTTATTTCGACATTCGTAGTCTGCGCATCTTGGACGTTTGATAAACTCGCAAGGCCTCGACAGCTTCCCGCGAACCGGCTCGCGTTTTTTTGTTTTGTCGAACTTGACAAATATAATATCAAATTAGAATTATTTTCATAATGTACGTTTCCATAATAATCTTGGCCGAACACGACCCGGGTTTCGCCTCTCGACATCTTCCAGTGGCGGATCCAGAAATTGTCCCAGGAGGGGGCCATTCAATTTGAAAATAAGCATGATACATAAATAATACATTAAAAAATAGATGAAAGCCTTTTTTTATGCGATTTTTTTGCGCGATTTTGAAATTACGCGATTTTTTTGGACGGCACCGTAAAAAAATATTTTTTTCGCTAATTTGAGGAACAATTTTTTTTTTCATCCATTTTTGATACTTTTTTACGCGATATTTTGATTTTTGGAACCGATTTATCAAATCATACGAAATTGAGGTTTTTCTTTACCTTCCTCCAATGTATCGCGTAAAAAAAGATTGAGTGTATATAAAAATAGTCAATACATAATTAAGTAAGTATGTATTCTATAAAACATAGTACACTAAACAATCAAACAGCCCATTTCAAAATAAATTGTAAATAAATAAAAAATGGAAAATAAATTCTCCCAAGGAGGGGGCCATGGCCCCCATGCCCCCCCCCCCCCCCTTGGATCCGCCAATGGCATCTTCCAGTATGAAGACTGTAGCCCTGAGGATTAAATCCTTATTCACTGCTTACTATACATTGTACACATACTTCTTTTCTGACCGTATTACCTCCATATGTGGAACATATGGCCACCAGTAGTCTCTCTTATGGTTGCCTGTCTCCCATCAATGGTTTTGCTTCTTATGATGGTTTCCCAGTATCGCTCAGTTTTGCTGAATCCTAGTTAATCCTATAGACAGTCCCTGAAAGTCCTTGTCAGTCGGAGACAAATACGCAGGATTCCAGCCAGTTCCAATGTCTCTCCATGTTCACTGACAAAGAACCGTATGTCAAACAAAGTAATTTTGACATAAATATCTTCTATAAATACAGTAGTAAAGAAATATTTAAGATTTTTGTTTCAGCGACTCAAAAGTAATTTCTTTGGCAATGTGAATTCGATTGCTGTTTACAAAAAAAAACGATAAATTATATCAAATTATATTTGAAGCAAATGATAAAATATTTTTCATACAGAAAGCAACAATCACAAAAAGACGATGTTTGATTTATCACGAAGAGCAGCCATTTCGATGTCAGAAATGTTCAATCAAGCGTTCATCCAAAGAAATAGTTTTTTTTAAGTTTTTTAACTGCGTAACCAGTGAACTTGATATTGTTGTTATAACTCAAAGTGTGGTACTTCGGTACTAAAAAATAGTCAACATGATCGCCAATTGATTAATTTTCCAATTGTTTGTAGGCCGCAGAGGTTAAAAATGTTGTGATCTATGACGTAATCTCTCCCAAATCTTAATATATATAATGCTTTATTTTCAAAAACCTACACACTGGTTACTTATTATTTAGTATGTGGGCTGCAATAAACATCATTTAAGGCCGGATACAACTCGCAAGCCACGGTTTGTACATTACTGATAAACACATTTAATTTATCCATCTAAACGTTAAAAAAAATAACATGTAAAACATCAATTCTAGATAGAACGACATCATATTTTAAAAAAAACACTCACACATTTTTTGTACCTTTTCCACATTTTATACAAATGAAATATTTCAGGATCAGCTTAGCCGATTCACAAGCATTATTAACTGAAGATTTAGTAATGCTCGTGTTTTATTTTTTAAAAACCCAGACACATAATAAAAATCACTCGATTTCTTAAAACATTCCCCACGAATTTCTCAATTACAAAATCATGTTACAAAAAACGTTTATTGAAATAAGGGCTCAATTCTTGTTATAACGAAAACACCTCAAATTTAAATTTCGAATATTGCCTGTACAGCATATTTCTCTAGCAGAAATTATTGCTCGGGGGACCACTCAAACTTGCCGGGGCCGTGAGTTCGACCCCGATCCATGATTTGGATACGACTGGGTTAAGTTAATTTCGTATTGCCAGACATCTCAACCTCATAACGCTACCTCAATGTCAATTATTATTCTCGATATAATTTAATTTGAATTGTGTGTTCAATTTTGAATTAATACCACGTTGATGCATACAATGATGAAAATGTAGAAGGACTGACTTTCAAGTATCAAGCATTTATACTAGCCTAGATAGTATAGAAGTTACATATTATATTACGTTTCAGAAATATTTATTATAATTTTAAAACACAGCATGTTTGTATTTTAAAATATGAAGAATTAGGTCTACATATTATATTTAAGATATTGTAAATATATCTTATAAATTTCCACACATTTTTAAGTAACTTTGCTTCCTTTATCGTTAATGTCTTTTCTTATTACTGCTGTCAAAGATACGGCTTTGTATAAATTATATTAGTCTATGGATTTAATAGTATATTGTCTATGGTGCATACGCTGTCACTGTGGACTATTAAATGAATACGGTATTATTCTAGAGAGGTTTTAAATATTATATCTAACCTTTTCTCCCATAGTTAAAGTCAAATAAACGTTGGTTTGAACGCAACATTGAACAACATAACCTCAAAGGTTGACGTTTCTTCGACAAATATGCGACACCTCGTGTGCTCAAGAAAATGTTCAGGATATATTATACATGTATAAATATTACACTATTTGTTTTCTTTCGTTATAAAATTAAGTATATATTTTCATAAAATTGTTCGCGATAAATTGAAATAATTTTAATACGCCAAGAGCTTTATCAAAATTGACAGGTTCCAGAATTGATGAGCCTTTGAATGATATATTATTTCTATTTTAAAAAAATATTACAGAAAAATCACTTATTTATGATTATGATATATTAAAATTAGACGGTAATTTATAGGAAATATCGGAATACCGATTTTTATTTACTCGCCCGGTACCGTGGTCCTAACTGGCTATTCAACTTTATTTAAACTTTTTTTTATTGATATTATACTCGTCCGGTATTGAAATTTCAAATAAACTTTATTAATTTCCAATTAAATAATTTTCAATATCAAAATAAACCCCTAAACATATTGTACACCATCGGCTTAAACCGTAGACCGTTATTAAAATACAAAGACATAATCAGTGACAATAAACTAAAAGCCAAAATTAGATTATATTACAAGGGATTTATTTTATTGGACCGTTTACGTAAGCGTTAGTTTAAAACACATGTTTTCGCGGGTCTGGGTATTTCCGGACCTCTGCGGCCATTACCGGAAATGAGGAGTAGCTTAAGTGAAACTGCGAGGCCGGAAACGGAGGGATCCGTTTTAATCTTGTCGCTAATTGAACTTCTGCAAATGCGGATATTAACCATTCGTAACGGTGCCGAAAGAGATACAGGCATATCAATAATGGTATATTCTTGATTATGTTAGTATACAATATTGTTTTTCTGAATAAGAAACATTACTTTGAACTGAAAGATTGTCAAAGTAAATAAATTTCGTGTCTGTGGTCGGGTCGTTATAATGTAATAAGTTTGTATGTCAGATATGTGGGTAACGATCAACGGTGAATTTTCCGAACACGATTTCTCCGTACAAGAATTTACCCTTTTATTACTATATGAAATAAAGAGTGGGGAGGCGCGAAGATATTGTTTTCTTCAAAGGTAGGCGTCGTAACATAAAGGTTGGAAACCACTGCCGTACACCGATTCTTACGAACACAGAACCTTCCGCACGTAGAATACTCCGTACATTTTAATATTTTAAATATGAAAATCATTGTTTTATTGTAATGTGTAATGTCTTATATCAATTATGTCAAATATTTTATTATAATGTATATGAACAGTTTATCATTTAATACGTATTTTGGCTTATTAGCTTAGAAAAATTGTGCTGTATTGTAAAAGAATTGCCGCTTTTGTGTTCGAGTGGTCAACATCGTTGGCTACTGCAACGGAGGTCCTGGGTTCGAATCCCAGTATGGGCAGTTTTATAAATAGATTTTTCAATCGATTTATGAATTTCTGTTCAAAGGCATGGATGTATGTGATGTCTTGAATTCCCCCCTCCCACCCATCCTATCCTATGAACAGGGCGTATCGAGAGCAATTAGCTAACCACTAGTGCTGTCCTAGCCCTATCCTTCTATTTCTACTCTCTTAGGAAAAAGATAGGTTGAGCAACTGAGTAACAAGCAGTTCTCGTAGAAACATTTATGTTGAGATAAACTCCATTAGGAGTCCATATGCTCCATATTGGGAGCGGACATGGTAAAAAAAATAAAACTATAATAGGGTCGATATGTTTGATTATATTGAAAAGAAATATCAGTGTTCAGAGCGGACAACATCGTTAGTTACTATTCGAATTCCAGTGTGGACAGTTTTTATTGATTACTCTTTTCGATCGATGTATAGTTTTCTGTCGAAGATATGGTTGTGATTAGTATCTGAAATTCTCATCCATCCATCCGATTTTTAAAACTAATGCTAGCGAGGTCGATTAGTCAACCACTGGTCCTATCCTAGTCCGATTTTGCTATTGCTTACTCTCTTCAAAAAAGGTTGGATGACGAACTGAGAAACGAATGGTTACTTTGAAAAAACTTCCGCTGAGATACCTTCATTAGGACGTCCATTTACTCCAAAATGGGTACAAATATAGATTTAAAAACACTACTTAATAATGTTTTTTTTATTCCTATTTTGTGTCACATGACAGGCAACTTAGACAAGTAGTGGTTTGGCATGACTTAAAAAAAAGTAGAGCATTTTTAATTACAATAGATATCACAGGAAATGCCAATCAACCTTTTTAGTGTCAGGCCGCCTTGTCTTTTTACTGGTGATATTCTATATGTAATATTCGTAGATAACCTTCAAGTTCAATTCATTTTATTAAAAAATATACAAATTAAATATATTTTTTATTTCGTGCAACCAATTAAATGAATTATATTTTTATTGATATACTTCTTAATCATGCTAACTGCCAGTGTATAAAAAAATGTTTCTAACAAGAACTTTGCGTCTAAATTTGAATCGTTCAAATTATGTACACTCCCACAGATTTTGTCACTAACGACCCGGGTTTCGCCTTTCGGCATCTTCAGGCGTTCAAGTGCACGGATGAACTTGAACTGACGTTGACTTGACTTGAACTTTGCGTCTGCAAATTAATATCTTTTAAAAAATATAATATTACAAACCTGAGCTGTGGCTGTAAACTGACTCAGTTCAAGTTCATCCGTGCACTTGAACCCCTGCAGATGCCGGGTCGTTAGTGACAAAACTTGTGTGAATGTACACCTTCAGTCGAAATCTTTAATTAGCTGTTTGAATATTGTTTTTTCTAATTATTTCAACACGGATTATTTAAATCTGTGTGAGTAATGAACTGACGATCGATATACACACACATACACATATATATTTACAATAGAATCCTTTCAAGTGGAATCGAATCGTGTTTTTTGTAATATGAATAATTATCTTTGTAAGTATGTGACATTTCGTAAAATTATGCGTATACGAAACATAGTCATAGATAAGATATGCTTTTAAATAGGTTTATTATGCGTGTGGTAATTTGATGACATCAAAGAATGATACAAGACATGATTGGATAATGGAAACCTGCATACAGACATAATGACAATAACTCAATGTGTGCGTGAGTGCCAGTGTACTGTCGACCGTTGGCCGTGTGATATCGTTGTGTTGTCGAAATAATTATCTGTTGGCTATTTTTATGGCAACACACTCGCGTTCGAATTTCGAACAATAAACACAAACGTCATTTTAAAATGCATCAAAATGGTTTTCGCGCTGAATAACAATCACATTAAAAACAATATGGCGAATGTCGCTGTTAATTTTGTGGCCAGTGAACATTTGAAGTGGTGTTTTAAGCTCAGCTGACGAATATATTTATAATTAATTACGCTAGTTGGTCAAAGTTGTTTGTTCTTCATTATAAACAATGACAGTGCCTATAAATGAAGTTTTTATTTCAAAATATTACCAGTTATTCAAATTATGATTTTAAATTCGTTTGTCTCTATTAAATTATGAATTATTGAAACTTTTATAGAATTGTGAGTTGAATAGACATTATAAATAATAACAAATTTATAAAAATAGTACAATTAAATAATTACCTAAATTAACGTTTTATAATAACTTTGAATATTTTTTTTTTCAATTATTTGATTAATCAAAAAGTGTTTTTTTTATCTTAATCTAAAACTGAAATAACATTGAGCTAAATATAATGAAATTAAAAATATATTTACTATAATCTTATTTATCTGTCAAAGCTACCGAAGATAGATAAAATAATCCAGAGGAAATAATCTTATTTGATAAAAAAAAAATACCAGCACCGATACATCATTTTATCAAAGATCAAATTGATAATGTCGTCTGATAATAAATTCAATCAATCATAAAAAAAATCTCAAGACGAATAATTGATTTATTCTTTACTGTCATCGATAAAATAAATAAGTAGTTATCCGTGGTTAAAATTTAAAATTGGAAACGCGTTAATAATAATAATTATCGTCACGTTGGTTTATTTTGAATCGTACGAAAATGACGGAAAAAAGCGCGGTAACCTCGGCGTCGGAAAATGTGTCAAAATGGCCGCCGCAATACGGAAGCATTTCCACGACATCAGGCTGTGAAGACAGCATGAGGATACACAGTCAATTGACAGGATATTCCTCAAAGCTGCCATTAGAATCTGTAAATAATAATAATTCAAATTTTACTGAATCGAATGACAGTATTAAACGACTGTTTGGTGTGAGCAGATGCTCTTGTTTGTTAACATTTTATGTGGCTTTCTATTTCCTATATTTGACGACTGGCGGTCTCGTGTTTTCAGCCCTTGAAGCACCCGTCGAAAATGAAATTCGTCAAGGATTACTGAGGTCAAGAGCCAAGTTTTTGCAGAATTTTCCAAGTGTCGATGGTAAAAAAGTTTGATTAATTAACATTTTTTTAACCATGTCCTCTACCAATGTGGAGCATATGGATTCCTAATTAATTTTATATCAACAGAAGTGTTTCTACGAGAATTGTTTGTTACTCAATTGCTCAATCTCTCTTTTTTTTTAAAGAGAGAAGAAATAGAAGAAAAGAGCTAGGGCAGGACTAGTGGTTAGCTAAATCAATCTCGATTCGTTCGTTTTTAGGATGGGATGGTTGGGAGGGAATTTAAGGCACCACATATATACATGAAATAAAAAATCGATTTAAAGAAACTGTCCTTGCCGGGATTCGAAACCTATGACCTCCGTAACCCAAGTCAATAACGTTGACCAATCGACCACGCAGCTGGCAAATCAGCTTATAGTACGTGGTAATTGACGATGTTACCTTCAGACAACCTTAATAAAATTAAAATTTTAAATCATTAATTTTAAAAATAATTATTACTATGCGCTGGATAGAATAAAAAACCCACATTGAAATATGACATATTTATATCGGGAAACAAAGACGCCAGTTTGCTCTACCAAACAAGTGTGTCTGGGTTCGATTCCCAGTGTGGTCAATGTCAAATTTAGATTATTTAATTGAAATTTGAGACCTAAGACGTGGATGCTTGTATGTCAATTTACCTCGAGTTTTTCTCGTATGATCTTTCTTTCAACTTAAAAATATTTGGTGCATTGGCATTAGCTGTACAGTAAAACCCCCATTTACACTATAGTCGGGATCGTTTAATTGGGGGTTGTGTAATTGGAGGTGTGAGTCTCATACAAAATTAGGGATTTGGTTTTTTTCCGCGGAAAATGCAAAACTAAGATTTACCTTTGTTTTGCAAAAAAAAAAATATAGACGAAATATTTAGTTTTTGTAGTAGTAAATATCCCGCGCACAGACAGAAGTCCAGCTATGCGTGTATAGCCTGGCACGTAATTGGGGATTTGGGGCGAATATTTCAGTAATTCGGGGTAGTGTACTTGGGGGTTCCACTTTAATGCGAAATATTAAAAAAATATATTTAGACTAAAACGGAGCACTTATTTTTTTCGAATAAAGTCAACACTGATGATAAGAAAAAGATTATAATCGACATTAACTGTGAGTCACTAATAAAAATGAGTTTGACATTGATTACTCAAACAATCATTTTTTGTAGTTAGTCCCAATATTTTAGACATCGATAACTAATTGACACGCTTCGATAAAATATTTATTATAGACAATAAATACATGAAGCATTTAAAATGAGTGAATGGTATAAATGTTATGTTTAAATATTATTTCATGAAATATAACGCGATTGCATATACAAGGGGTACCAAATTGATCGGCCAAAAATTCCAATGCCAAATTGACCGGCCGCCACTGGTTAGTCCCCTGTAATCTTAAGCCCTCGATAGTATCAATGTGACCTGAGTTTTTTAAAAAAGGCTGAGTACGGCTGGTAGGGTTTGGTTGGCTAGATGGAGCAGGTAGATATTATTAAAATGGCGGCATATATGTCTATTTTTGAATTGGGATTCTGTACCGGTTTCCAATTGCGCGTGATAGCCCAAAATCGAGGCGAAGTTCCCGACTTAATTCACGAATCAAGTCACGTCCGAGTTTTGGCTCTTCTAACACAAAGGGTTCTACAAAAAAACGTTCTAAAAAACTAAAAAAAAACAGTTTTTCTCTTAAATGATGTCTGTTGTCTTTTGGTCACGGACCTGACGAAACTCCGAATATTATAAATTGGCCGATGACCTTCAATAAAACATGTAGTTTGTGTAATCTTAGATACTCACATAAATTATCTAGTAACTATTTTATTTTATTTATATAATATGATGAGATTTTAAGTAGTTTACTAAATCAAATAAATTGCTATTGCCATAAGGTATATTTTCTGTGGCCCAGTTGGTTAGAGCTTGCTCTATCGATCACGCATGTCTGGGTTCGATTCCTAGTAAGGTCACAGTGAATTTGAGAATTATTCAATTCAAAATTGTGATCGAAGACTGAGTGTTTGTGATTTCAATTCAAATTATTTCCTCTCCTCCCATCCTTCTGATCATTATATAACTGGGTGTAGCAATAGCCATTAGTTAACCACTAGTCCTTATCCTTCCTTCCCTACTTACTCACTTTGAAAAAAGTGAGGTTGAGCGACTGAGTAACAAACAGTTCTCGTAGAAAAAAACTTCTGTTGAGATACCTCCATTAGGAGACATTATGCTCCACATTGGGAGTGAACATTGATAAAAGTAAAAATAACACAATCTATTAATATACATTTTTTTTCCTCTTAAACGATTCCTAAAAACAAAAAATTCAGAAGAAGACAACAAATATTCTAATAACAGGAAATCCAATGATACAAGACAGTTATGATAAACAAAAGCCTTCATAAGATTCTTACACATTAGACGTGTCAAGAAATTTTTTAGCGATGAAAGCGATTTATGTCCGGTCCTTCATAAAAGTCCCCATATAAAATTAAGTGCAGATGAAAAGTATTATGTTGTCTTAATTAAAATATGGACATGTTATGAATAATATTTTGTGTAATTTACCTATTGGTTCTTCATTGTTACCTTTTTAACACGATTTTATGTACAAAAATGTTGATCTTTGTTGAAGTCATTTTTTTTTATATTCAGGGAAACAATCTCAATCTTCTTTGTGAATTCTATTTCATTAATTTGTTTGCACGGTTTTTTGTGGAAATACGTTCCACCAGATCACCAGTTCAAAATCATCGACCATTTGATCAGTTGATAATGCTCGACATGAACGAAGCCGGTCCTGATCTTAATAAAAAAAAGTGAAAATAAGAACAAATGCATATTATTTTTTTTTAATACTTAATTAATGTACCATTATAAATTAACATTTCAATAAATTGCTTCTTTACAACTAAGCCGTGTCATTCTACAAAGAAATTCAAACAGCTATTCCTATGAGATTTGTTAAGCTAACAAAAAAAAAAAAGATAACATTCCGAAGCCAATATTTTGCTTGATATCAATGTCGCTTTATATATAATATTATACTATTTTAAATTTATATCACTATGCCAAGTAAAAATAAAATACAAGTATAGCAACATTAATTTTATATCAATTTCTTACAATACAAACATTTTCTCACGTAAGAATTTATTTATAATATAGAACTGATAACGTCTTATAAACAGTTCATCATGGCTTTGAACGTTTTCATGAGGTCCTACACGTTCATGTTATCGGATGGAGATTGTGTTTATCTTTTTTATCCATAGATAATAAAGATGACTTGTCAATCAATAGACAATGATAAAAAAAATGAGTAAGTTATGAATTACTAAGTATCACAAGGTTGTGTTATTTACATGCAGCGTGAATCAGCTGACACTAAACCACCACAAATGTAAACAAATCAGTGACCCTCACACGCGCTGTGATTAGGGATTGTAATAAAAAGACGAATATATTGATACTGGTGTTTCATATTAAAAACCGGTATTCCAAATATCCAGCCAGTCAAATATTCTTAGAACATTGAGAACACAGTTTCGAATACCAATACGGACAGTTTTTATAGATTGATTTTTCAATCGATTTATGGATTTCTGTCTGAAGGCGTGATGTATGCATGTGATGTTTTGAAATCCCTTTCGCTAATCTTATCACCAAATAAACGGGAATATCGAGAGCGATTAACTAACCCAGTGATCGGAAACCTTTTGAGAGACTGGGTAAAAAAAAATGGTTAGTGGGTAAAAGTTAAAAATATTTTTAACTTTTACCAATATATTCGTCTTTTTATTACAATCCCTAATCGCATCATTGGATTTCTTGTTATTAGGATATTCGTTGTCTTCTTCTTAATTTTTTGTTTTTAGGAATCGTTTAAGAGCAAAAAAAATGTGTAATAATAGATTGTATTTATTTTTTTTATCCATGCTCACTCCCAATATGGAGCATATGACCTCCTAATGGAGGTATCTCAACAGAAGTTTTTTTCTACGAGAACTGTTTGTTACTCAGTCGCTGAACCTCCTTTTTTTCAAAGTGAGTAGTAGGGAAAGAAGGATAAGGCTAGAACAGGACTAGTGGGTAAAAGTTAAAAATATTTTTATCATTTATTCTTTTACAAGATCATTTTTAGAAAATAGTATATATATTTATATATAATATATTTACATGATATATATGTGTTAATACAAATCACACATATAATATTGTTATTGGTAGCTTCCTTGGTATTATTAAATAAGGAATTTGATAGAAAAAATATTTAAAATATTATAATTAGAAAATTTTAGCGGACCCCCGGGGGTCCATGGACCCCAGGTTGGTAGGCACTGATATAGACAATGGTTTTCAACCGTTGGCCAGGTGGCCAAGGGGGGGCACAGAGAAAAATAATTTTAGGGGAGCCACAGAACGGTGGCCAGAGTTTAAAAAAAAGGATTCGTGTCGATTTTGGGAATTCTGTCATTGATTCCGTAAAAATTTAAATCTGCCAGTAACCAAAATGTCTAAAGAATTGAAGATTATTTTAAAATCCTTCAATCCCCGAGTCTCGGAAAACTTATTTGTACGGGTATGGGGGCCAAGGAAAAACATGAAACTCAAGAAAGGCAAGTGGACATTGTTATTTTAAAATCGTGAAAAAAACAGTTGTACTCTGTAACAAATTGCGTAGGAGGTCTTACATGACGTTTGCCAGGGACTACGAATTTCTAGTTACGCAACTGTCCATCCTGCTTTAAATAAAAAACGATGTCCTCGGTAGCTTCCATATTGCACCAACGAGATACATAAATGGCCTTTGTATTATGAATTATTAAATTAAATTGTTATGTATGTATGTCAACCTTAAGCGCAAGCTGTTAACCACTTATCGTAATATGCAGCTTTATCTTATCAACTATTACTATCGGTCTGAGTAAATTATCACTTAGCTTGCATATAAAAAGTCATAAAGTGTCAAAACATGATAACTCCTGCGGTTTTTATGGCGTCCATATCATTTCTGTAGCTTTAATATAATATTTAATTTATTATATCAAGTGAAGTGGCAAATTAAATATTATTATTGTTTAACGAATATATACGATAACATATAACGTTAGGTTTTATTTATATCTTTAGGTACTTCACGTATTTGCCAGCAAATACGTATCTATCGAATGTTTGCAGATTTTATTAAATAACTGAATTGTGTGTATACTTTCATTGGTATAAAAATAGTCGATCAAAATTAAGAGTAGAGTTCTTCTTCTTTTTCTGGCGCTACAGTCCGAGGTGAATCTTGGCCGCCTAAATAAATCTTCTCCATTCAGCTCGATCGTCTGCCTTCCTAAGCAAGTCGCTGACATACAGCACTCGCAAGTCTTGTGACCAATGGCGTAACCACTAGGGCTTGTCGGTTTTCAAAAACCGGTTATTTTCCATAATTTGTGACATTCAAAAACCGGTTATTCAACTTCGTAACTGGTTGTGCCGAATTTTCCATGAACGAGTTTCCATGGGTCTTTTATTTGGTGGCTTAAAGACCATATGCCCAACATCATTACCCAGTGAAAGGGTATTTTCGATATCAGGAAATTTTGTTACAAAACGATCAGTGGACGTTTTGTATTTTCTGAAATCATATTTTCTGAAGACTAACACCAAATAATTTATTGTTGTGTATTAATAATGTATATAAATAAACAACATAAAAAACTAAAAAACTTTTTCTCTCTATTTTAATTGAACTATCCATTTTTTGTAAAACTTCCAAATCCGGATAAAACCGGTTTTCAAACAATATTGACATTTTTTCAAAAGTCGGTTTTTTTATAAGCCCTAGGAACCACCATACAACAGGGCCTATACGGCGATTGGGATGCCCAAATTGATATCCATATTCAAATTTCCAAATAAATAAAAGAAAATTAATCATGGCAAAATTCCCTGCCCAACGAGTGACCTGTACGTGCGAAATTAGAGTGACCATTTTTTGTGATTATCGTCAGCTAAAATTTTTCAGAAAAAAACGTATTCTGTCCCTAAACCGTCGAATTTACAACTCGAAGTCGTCCTTTTCTTTCAAATTTTTTTTTAAGAAATGTTAAGATTATTAAAACTCAATCAGACCTTATATTTCTGCTAATATTTCTATCCATATTGATTTTTTTGTAACAAAAAAAAATTGGGGCCCTTTGATAACTTTTGCGTATTTGATAACTATGGTCCAGATTTTTTAGTTTCGCCAATGTCTGTGACACATCATCCATCCAGTCACCGCCTTCTTCCTTCAGAAGTATCAGATGTGACGTGTAATGGATTCACTCTTATCCATGTGCAATTTTTGTCCGGCCCAGATTAGGCTAAGCAGACGCATTTTTTTTTTAATCCATGTCCGCTCCCAATGTGGAGCATATGGCCTCCTAATGGAGGTATCTCAACAGAAGTTTTTTCTACGAGAACTGTTTGTTACTCAGTCGCTCAACTTCACTTTTTTCTAAGTGAATTATAGGAAAACAAGGATAAGGCTAGAACAGGACTAGTGGTTGACTAATCGCTATTGTTACACCCAGTTATTAAAGGATCAGAAGGATGGGAGGCGAGGAAATGATGTGAATTGACATCACAAACACCCAGTCTTCGATCACAACTTTGAATTGAATAATTCTCAAATTCACTGTGATCTGACCGGGAATCGAACCCAGACCTGCGTGATCGGTAGAGCAAGCTCTAACCAACTGGGCCACAGCAGGCGACAAAGCAGACGCATTTAGGAAAGCAAAATTGAATTTATTGAGAAATGTTGAAAGTGACGTTTATCTTGAATGTATTAGTATCATAAAAGAAGGTCTTTAAGCGATTTTTAGACACTTAAATTTTACCGAGAATATGTGAGAATATGTACATAGCTAGCTAAGCTTAAAAGAATATACGATAAGATACGACGGTCAACAGACGATTGATTGTAAGGTTGACATCAAAATACATACCGATTATTCGAGAAACAGTTATTCCAGTTATGACTGAATAATTAAGTGTGCTGGAAGAGAAAATAAATACAAAGTTTAACGTCACAGGTGATCTGTTTTTTAAAGACTTTTTTTACTATACATTCGCCATTTACAGAAACAATTTAATATTTTAACTTGTTTATTATATTACTTCTATCGATTATTTCTTTTGATCGGATAAAACCATAGATAAAAAAGACACTAGATTGATTTCAGCTGTTGCTAACATTCCATGCTTACCAAATGAATAATATCAACATAAAGGTTATCACTAACTACTGTCAACGTAAGCAGGTTAGAAATGATGGTATAATAGATACTGCGACCGATACACTTTGACACTCAGTTTTTCGTTTTATCTTGACAATAATATCAACATCATGTATAAATATATCTGTCAATACAAGAGTCTTTCATGTTATATTTGACAGATCTCGAGATTTTATGAATTTATAGAGAAGTATTTTAACAATTTGTATTTTTCGAAGAGTTATTAAACATATGTGAACAATAATGATAACCTTCTTCGGTGATAATATATTTAATATAAAATTAAAATAACTTAGATTATTCCACGTATTGTATTACAAAATTTGACACGTGTTTCGCCTCTTTCAGAGGTATCCTCAGACAACTACTTTCGCAAATGTTTGCCTAAGTACGAATGTTACTGCTTCGTATGCTGTTATGCTTCGTACTTAAGCAAACATTTGCGAAACTGAGGATGCCTCTGAAAGAGGCGAAACACGTGTCACATTTTGTAACACAATACGTGGAATAATCTAAGTTATTTTTATTTTATATTAAAATGAACTTCCACAAAGTTACCGCCAAATCCATCGAAAGTATTATGATAATATATATTTTCATATCCTGAATTGATTTTCATACGTGGAAACCTGTCCACCATTATTAATTATTTTTGTATACTTTTTACACGGTTTTTTACACTGTATTCCGTGGAAAATTTCCACCGTATATAAAGAGATTCCAGCGTAGATTGCTTAGGTATATTTAAAAATAAATTCCAATCGCTACCGATTAATAAATTAAACAATTAACTAAACTTCTCTGATTTCAAATGTTTTTCTTTCCCCTTTTAAAAAATAACTTTTTCCGTTATTACACAAAGAAAGACTTTATTTTTTATTCATCAGATAAAACTGATTGATCAAGACGCTGGACGAGCTCCGGCAGGAATATTAAACTCCTTAAAAAAGAAAAATAACGAGATTTAAAAAGCTTGGGGCTCGTTCACTTTTATTAAATCTTCAAAGGACTATCTCGTATTATCCTTTTTCAGTCGTATTTGAATAAAGTAAACAAAAGGCTTCAGAATAAATTTTCTTTTGTCATTCGTCTCTCTTTATGTGATTTCAAAGCGTTTGGGTCACCCGTATTGAAACGTTGGTAAAAGAAAACAATAATATAATAATAATAATACTGCATCAGTATTTCCTAGGATACATCGTATAATTGAGTTATCTTTTATTAAACCACTTTACCTTATCTTTCACTTATGATTTTTTTTAATTTTTTAAGTGAACTTATTGTTTCTTTAGTATTATGACGGCGGCGTAACAATTCATCTTCGTTAAAAAAACAAAAAGTAAATGTAGGGTTCGGGTAACATTCTCATAAGTGTTTATTTGTTATTTTAAAATAATTTACATTCTTTCGTGAAATCCGCTTAATAACTGCCACATTTTTATACATGCTTATATAAACTGCCGCTTTTGTTACAAACTTGATATTCGAGCTTTTTTTTTACTTCTGCACTATTATCTAACTCATTTTAGAAAAAAAAATGTAGACTACCGTTTTTGTTTCCAGACCCCTCAAAAGCGTCGACTGTATTTACCTAGTAACGTTTAAATTCAAAACACCAACGCACAAAACGCAAATAAGGTAGAAATATTTGTTTACAAGAGAAATAATTATTGCGACTTACAACCAGTTATCTTATAAACATGTTGCGTTAAGAGCCCACATGCATCATAGTAGGCGCAGTATGGTTAACCGATAATTGGTTGGGATTCTTTAGGCGATGGTAAACACACAACCGAGATATCTGAAAAAGGCTATTTGTTGAATGACTGTTCACTTTACGCGTCGATCTAATATGGCGGATGATTATCCCTCGCGGCTCGGAGACTAGAAAAATACTTCTCATCCGATGGGGATCGTTTAGGGACTCCAGTGGTTTCCTCATTATAGGCCTTATTCTTATGAATTTCAAAAAAAAAAATAGTCTAAGGGCTTTAAAAATATTTCTTTGCATCATTCCTCATACATTTTTTTTTATAAAAGTCCGTGGTTTTTTAATAAATAATCATATTTTAAGATGAGCTTAAAAAATACGTCATTTCAGTACAAATATGAATTTGCAATTGACGCGTCAGCCCAGTTATCTTACGAACGATCGCTGATACGCGGACGCTTATCTCGTTATCGCATCGCGTTATCGCGTATTTATATAAACTATAAAATGTCCAAAAAAGTATGATATAGGAATACCTTAATTATAAACATTGTATCACCCATATTAAAATAGATATTTAAGAAAATATGGGTATTGGGGTCGCATTTCTTGAGCTTAGAACTGGAAAAGTTAAATCCAAAAAAAACACAAATCCAAAAAGTTTACAGAATAAATGAATTTATCAAATACTTCCAATTACTAATGTTCGTTAACTGCCAGTAAGAAACCGCTGGTTTTGATTACATTTGTATTTATAAATGAATAATCACTACACTTTTTTTTCAAAATTTATTATTCAAATGCCAATTAATGAAACGGCACAAAAGTTTCGATGAAACTGCCCTGTGGACAAAGTTTTGATTGCGGGGTTTCTTATGAGCTTGTACTTTATAAGTGCATATTATATTTCTTGTTGTTTTTACTGATTTTCTGATTTATATTATCACGAAAAGATTTTATTATTTGCGCCTGTCAAATTCAAATGATATAATATTGGTCAAATGACGCAGTGGTTAGCGTTGTGGGCTTCCATGCCAGATGTCACGGGTTTGATTATCAGTACGAACAGCTTTTTTTTCAATAGATAAATCGTTTTCTGCTTGAAGGCATGGCTGTTTGTGATGTCTTAATATCCCTCCTATCCTTCTTATCCTTCTATGCCCATTTGGACATAGCAAGAGCGATAAGTTAATTACTAGCTCTTTCCTAAATTAACCTTGTATCCCTACTACTCTCTCTTAAAAAAAGAGAGGTTGAGCAACTGAAAAACAAACAATTCTATTCA
Source organism: Himalopsyche anomala (assembly GCA_031772345.1). Taxonomy (NCBI): domain Eukaryota; kingdom Metazoa; phylum Arthropoda; class Insecta; order Trichoptera; family Rhyacophilidae; genus Himalopsyche; species Himalopsyche anomala. Next base: position 23,192,340 of record CM062832.1, on the reverse strand, counting down.
TAGAACGTCTTATGCTCCACATTGGGAGTGGACACGGAAAACAAAAAATGGGGTGTGGCTGTGTCATGGACACGGCCGTGTGATGTACGTGAATACGTCTCGTAATAGGTGATATTACGACCCATTTTTACGTTCCCGGCACTGCTTGACTCGGTCATATGGTGTTTTAATGGTACCATTCAATTGCTCTTGAGAAACCCTTTCCAACTGTATACCATCTCTGTATTTAGATTTGGCTTTTTGACGCGTATAGCCCGACATTATATATTTTTGATATATTTTTTTTATATTTTAACACCTAATTATAGTCACAGTCACAATATTACACTAATGTTTTATCTATAATCGATAGATTTTGTTGAGAGCTAACGATTGAAACTTGAACGAACATCGTAACTTCTCCGAGTCAAAAGTTATAGTAAATAGAAATCTCGATACGCAGCAAAATGACCTCAAAATGGCGGCGCTTCCCCCTCCGCCCCGCGCAATGTATCAAAGTTCTTAGCAATATTTTTTTTGATTCTTTAGCTATCCAGTGGTGCAATTGAATTTTGGATAACGATGATAGATATGAAGCTGCAACACCAAATTGTATCCCCCGATTTTGTTATCATTGGTTTTTTTAAATTGTCTCCATGTGGAAGCAATTTTAAAGACGTATTCACGTCAAAAAGTGGAATAAGTTTATTTTGCAAATACCCACTTCAAATGTATAGGGTATACCTTACGCAAAAGTGGCACCCAATTGTTTTTCGTGTAGCCTTTACCTCTTACAAAAGATTAGGTAATAAATTAATTCCGTAAAACTTTTAATTAATACGCATTTCTACCCCAAAGGTAGCGTTATTTAATTATTATTAAATCCTTTCCAAGGGAGTATTTTTCACAAAAAGTTACTTCTCTTAGGGTTGCCTTTGTACGTTTCAGTGACCATATATTATTTACCCTTAAAAGTTGACCGTCGTAGCCGGGAAATAATTTATTAAATTGTAGAACAATTTTCAACCCTCGGCTGTTTGATATTTAATTAGGATAAATAATGGTTAACTGTTTAAGCGTAGTTCACTCACAAATAACGTATTCAGAGTTGTCAGCTGACACTGGTTAAGATTCCGGGCAGAGTAATAATGTTAAATTTAACAACTGACAGCAATACGCTATCCATTTGACAAAAACTCGTTCAGAACACAAATAATAGTAAATATCTATCTTAAAAGTTAAATTTTTATACTAATTCGGCATTTGCAGCTTAAAATCTTTCTGATAGAATGAGTATTAAGTTGTATAAGTTGTGATTATCGAAGAAAAGCTGTTGCGTCCTTTTTCTTTTCCACAGTCGATATGTAAGAGTATATGTTTATATAATAATAAATATATTAAAAAAACGAACTACCTTATTATGTTCAGTGACGGTTCGTGACCTAAAATCTTGGGTGGGCTAAAGAAAAGTTTAACATTGTATACTATCTACGAAATTGTGCATGTTTCCACTTCACTTTATACATTAATCTACAAGCAAATTAACAAATACTACGACACTACTGCAAAGCAATAATAAAATTAAAGCTAATGTAAGTATAAAATAATAAAACATAATCGAGAGTATTATTGTAGGTAGACATAGCATTGCTTTAGATGGAAAAATCAAAAAAACATATAGTATCAATTTGCGAAAAGTTAGTTACGTTTAGAAATGTATTTATTTTGTTCAGCGGCCGAATTGCTGTTCATTTTTATTCGGCCATCTTAAGTTTTTTTTACACATTTTGGGTGAAAAATGCAGGTCGGGCTAAGCCCACCTAGCCCAGTACGTAGAACCGCCACTGATTATGTTGTATTATATTGAGTAAATATCAAAAGAAATTTTTCAATTTTTACAGTACAATACACGAAGCCACATCCAACCTTTGGAGTCTATTATATTTTTATTTTCTATTTGAAATAGTATACTCAAGTATTTTTTTTATGTGATAAAAAACGTATCCATTTGTAATTCAACTCAATAAAGAGCGTAGTTATTAAATTCCTCTTTTGCAATACAATTCATTGTGCTTTCAATATGGTATATACAATATATTTGGCACGTGTTGAGAAACCAAATAACTCTTAGGAATCATTGTGCCTTGTGCTGTGTTGGAAATTGAATTATTATACGTGAAGTTACATAGTAAACTTGGCCATCTCCATCATCATAAATAAATAATGATGACATTATAAATGTTAAAAATATTGTTAAAGTTTACTTAATTGAGAATGGTGACGTATTAGTTAAATAATACCTGTTTATCTTTAATAGTTTTATGGCATTTAATCTTTTCGTTATGAGTTATTCTTTTCATCCTCAATAAAGACTTTCAAATCTCTCGTTTACCACAATTTATAAATGAGCAGGAAGATTTATGTTTTTAATATAAATATGGAAATCAAAGTCATAACTACGAAAACTTCACATGAATTTATTTAGAACTGTGCATTATAGCGTTGCTTCTAGGTCTTCCTGTTTAATAATTGACCTGATTCTAAATGTAGGAAGAATTTTCAGGATGCTGCGGATGTCCAAAAACGGATAATGCAAATGAATAATTACTAAAGTCATTCAATTCCACGTCCAGCTTGGTTGAACAAAACCAACTTATTCCGTAAGAGAGAAATTACATTTCGTTTAAATTCTCTTCAGTTTTATTTGGAGAGCAAGGACTGCAAATCATCAATTCATTTTAAATAATCACATTTTAGTCTCTAACAGAAAAATTAAAAATTAAATATTTCAGTGATCTTAATTAGACACCTATAGCGTTTTAGGTGTTGTTTTTTTTTTATCTATGTCCGATACCAATGTGGAGCATTTGGCCTCCAAATAGAGGTATCATAACAGACTTTTCCTATGACAACTGTTTGTAACTCAGTTGCTCAATCTCTATTTTTCAAAGAGAGTTATGATAAGAGGATATAACTAGGCAGTGGCGTAGCAAGGGAGGTGTGGCAGGCACGTTCTTGGAGGAGGCATTTTCAAAAAAAAATACAATATTTTTCGAGAAATTGTATTTATACATAAAAAAAAATGAGCTGCATGTAGTTAAAACTCCTAGTTCGTAGTTAAAAATAGTAGAAGTGATTTAAAAACAAAATTAGAGGATATGTTGGGGGCGGCAAATTTAAGGATCGCCCCGAGAGGCAGGATCTCTTCCTACACCACTGTAGCTAGGATAGGATAAGTGGTTAGTTAATCGCTCTCGATACGCACGTTTTATGATAGAATGAGTGGTAGGGAATTCAAGACACCACATACGTCAATGCCTTCGAACAGAAATACATAAATTGATTTCGTTTTGGGATTCAAACCCGTGTCCTACGTATTCTAAATCAACGACGTTGCCACTCGACAACGCAGCCGAAAAAATTGCTGTTGAAATAGTAACTGTTAATTGGAGAATTTTTAAATGTCAAAAATATAAGTGATCATATAAATCTATTACTTATCGTTTGAGATGAAATAATTTATTGAAAAAAAATAAGAAGTTAATGCTTAAGCACACCAGTGGCTCCCTGTTCATTTTATACAATAAACTGTTAGTGGAGTAGAACATTAAGGAATGGTTTACTCAACTGGAATGTTTTTTAATATATTATTAAGGTTAATTGTATCAACAACACGAATGTTTGTAAATTTGTTATTTATAGATAGAGAAACTCACTCACCTTTCAATGACTTTCACCATTTTCACCGGGACAGCTTCGTATCCAGGTGGCATGGCCCGGTGTCTCCGAACGCAGCTTCAATATGCCCTTTTTGAAAAGAGAAAAACTCACAGTAACAATTTGAAAAAAAAAGTTTTATATTGTATTTTTTATATAATTTCATACAATATACCTAATACGAATTTTGTAAATAAATAAACATAGCAACACATTCACCCTTCATTGACTTCGTATTATTTTTTATTACGCCATAAAATATTTGCTTCCACTCGGAAATCAATTAGTCTGAAAGCAAATAATTAAGAATATAAGCTGCCGATAGATTTGTATTAAAAAACAAAAAAAAACAATACGCTATTAATTAAATTGACTTGCCACCACAAGTAATGGATAACGTACCATTAGTATTTTATTTTATTATTCAGCTTATATTATAATGTTGAATTTTATTTGATCGTGGGTTTAAAACATCCAACGGATTCTTAATAAATAAAAATGTTGCTATCGCCCCTATCCCGGAGAAGTCAAAAAAAATTTTTTTTACTCAGTTTCAAATTTTTTAAAAATAGTAAAAATTTTCACTTAAATCTGCTACGGGCCATAGAGAAATGTATAGAAAAAGTTCATACAAAATTTCAAATAAATCGGTTTTATAAAACTTGAGATATTATGCACGCCAGCTTGAAAAAAATAGTTTCAAGAAAAACGTGTTTTTAGTTTTGAGTTTCGATTTGTTCCGGTCGGACCAGTTTACTTGCTGCGCCACCAAAATCGCTGTAACTCGACAAATAATTAAAATTTTAAGAAATCCCTTTGAGGACATACTCTCAAATGTATAAATATTATAAAAATGTAAAAAAGAATGAATCGATTTTATCAATTTTCTAGACTAGAATACCCCTTAGTAAAGATTCTGAATTTAAGGGCGAGTAAAACGGTCTACAGCGACACCTATAATTAACACAAATTCTTAAGTGACTTATTTACAAATAATAGTTTAATTAATAAAATCAAGCTCAATAGGATTTTTAAAACATCACAGTTGAATTGAAGCATTCCTTATTATTCTATTCCAATACTGTCAAATATGAACAAGGAGCCAGTGACGTTTTTAACCTTTTGATGAGTATCTCCGTACATGTACGTCCAAGTATCCTTTCATCTATTATCTATCGCCATTCTCATATTTTTAAATATTTCTTTGTTATTTCTTCAGATATGGATACTAGACACATCCATCAGTGATTTTTGGTCGTATTTATTTTCAGTATGTGTTGCAAATGAATAAAAGATTTTTTTATTAAAAAGGTTAACATTTGTAAACAAATGGAAGTCATATAATATTGAGCGTAAAATACCATTTGGGATCGATTCCCTTTCTGAAATTGACGTCTGTAGAGTGTCACATGTACACAGATGAGAGCAAAAAAATGATCTAAACCAGCGGTCACCAAATTACGGCCCGCCGAAGATTTTCATCCGGCCCGCGAAAAGTTCTGGATTTTTGCATAGAATTTATTCATTTAAGAAATATAAATTTTCATGATTTAGTTGTGAATTCACGACAACTATTTATTTCAAATCATATCAATTGTCATACAAATATCTGGTAGGGCTCAAAGTGAAGGAAGTTGGATAGAAATTGGAGGCGAGACGATCAGATGTTCGATTACTTAAAAAATTCTCGAATATTCTCATTTATTGAAATTCTATAAATATTTTTATCTCAAACAAAATGTATATAAGCGAACATGGTGTGTTGTCGATAATGTATGTAAATATAACATTATTTATAAAAAAGTTGCTGTTATCAACCTATCCCCTGCTCCCCCCTTCCACACCATTCGTTTTTACTCAAAATTGATTATATTCAGTCTTAGTTAGGGCTTATACAAAAACCGACTTTTGAAAAAACCGGTTTTCGAATATCAATAACGCTCGAAACCCGGTTTAATCCGGTTTTTAAAGATTTACAAAAAATGGATAGATCAATTAAAATAGCGAGAAACAGTTCATTTTTTATGTTGTTTATTTATATACTTAATAATACATAACGAGAAATAATTTGGTATTACTCCTCAGAAAATATGATTTAAGAAAACACAAAACGTCCACTGATCGTTTTATAACAAAATTTCCTAATATCGAAAATACCCTTTTTCTGGGTAATGATGTGGGGCATATGGTCTTTAAGCCATCAAATAAAACATCCAAATTGTCTGTCCTTTTGTTTATAGACTCGTTAATGGAAAATTCGGCACAACCGGTTACGAAGTTGAAAAACCGGTTTTCGAATGTCACAGATTTAGCCAAAAACCCGGTTTCTGAAAATCGACAAGCCCTAGTCTAAGTATATTAAAAGTTCTTTTACTGCTGCCTTACAAAAATTTAGATTATAATATATTTCCATTTTGAACATTTTATTTATAACCTGGCATTTTCATTTGAAATTTTCATAGGCTTCGAATTTCAAATATAAAAACAAATAAACATCATTTCGCTTATGTCATTCTATAATATAATATTATATTTCTCGTGAACTCATGGTATTTATGACTTTATCATCAAGAAAACTATTTCTAGGGACACTTCAAAATTAATGCATGAAATTAAATAATATAACGGGTGATTCATTTAGAGGTACTTTTTCTTATTGGGATTTGATAATAGATAACACGTGAGTTGTGCCCAAGAGTTATTTTATTTTTGTTCAGTATTGTTTTACAATTCATAATGGAAAGACTTACGTCGGCACAGCGCCTACAAACAATTCAGCTGTATTACGCAAATCAGCGTAAAAAAATTGATGAAGATCCACTGTTTTCGAACAACATTTTGTTTAGCGATGAGGCCCATTTCTGGCTTAATGGATATGTCAATAAACAAAATTGCCGTATTTGGTTTGAAGATCAACCCAAAGAGGTTCAAGAGCTGCCACTACATCCACAAAAAACAACGGCTTGATGTGGTTTATGGGCAGGTGGAATAATCGGTCCATATTTTTTTTAAATGAGGCTGGCCAGAACGTAACCGTGAATGGCGCCCGTTATCGTTCCATGATAACGGACTGTTTGGTGCCTAAAATTCAAGCCCATAATCTCCACGACACTTGGTTTCAACAAGATGGCGCTACTTGCCACACAGCCCATGAAAGCATGGCTTTATTAAGAGAACATTTCGGTGAACAAATAATTTCACTCTTCGGACCAGTGAATTGGCCGTCTAGATCTTGCGATATAACACCTATAGACTTTTTTCTTTGGAGCTACGTAAAGTCGAAAGTCTATATAATTAAACCGACTACGATTGAGGAATTGGAGGCCAACATTACTCGCATCATTACCCAAATACCAGTCGAAATGCTCAAACGCGTCATCCAAAATTGGAACTTTCAAATGGACCATGTTAGGCGTAGTTACGGCCAACATTTAAAAAAAAAAATATTTAAAAATTAAATGTAGAAAATGGGTCTATTTATTATATTAAAGACTATGCAATATTTATTTTTTTATTAACGTTTTTTTGTCTTTTGAAAAAAGTACCTCTAAATGAATCACCCTATATAAAGTAACAAATGGTAAATGATTCACTCAGAAAATTGTTTAATACAATACTTGGATGGAAATCTTTTAAAATATTAAAATATGAAAAAATAAAAAAAAACACAGTGAATGATAAATATCTTTACAAATTCGAGAATTGAATGAAATAATAGCTGTTTTTTTGTATCATTAATCTTGCGCACAAAAGATATTTCCGTTTATTTGCAAATGTAAAAAAGTGTTTGTTAAAGAAAGATTAGCGATTTGCAACTGAAAAGAATGGTACGCAATGTTTCGAGGCCGAAATAAGCACATATTGTAAAATTTAAGCATAATATTAATATTTTTTGAAACACTGGAAACTTTTAAATATGTCATTGATCAAATGTTTAATGTTAACAAAAGGTGTCTGGAAGATATTGTTGAAATACTATTATATGATATAGTTATAGATTGTAGTATAGTTGATACCGAAAATATCGTTATATTAACACTGTATAGTAGTGGGAAACATTTTTTTTTTCGAAAACATGATGTAACCAACAAGCAACATTATCAGCTATTAATCTAATGAATATTGTCGACTTTTTTCATTGTTTGAATATTCCTTCGAAAGGCCGTCATACTTTTAAATTCTTTCCTTCTATCGAGTGGCGAATGGAGGTAACAAGGAGACTTACCCCCAACTATTGGACTTGCCAGTTTATTTCAGGACACGGCATTTCTGACGCATGGACATGCACATGTGGCGTGATGCAGGATGCTGATCACATACACTGCGATTGTCATCTCATGAACAATGAACGGGAGCAATAAACCAAGTCGGTCGCGCCGACTTGGTAGCTACGAAAGCAAACTATTTAGCATTCAGTAAGTTTGCGGCGTCATACGGAGAAAGAGTAGATTTACACTCATAGTACCTAAGGACATTTTTATAGGGCAATTTTTCGCACACTAAAGTGCAAGCTGCCAAGTCTTGATCAATTTTTTCCGAGACAATCCTAGCACAAGACTGAATGCATAAAGTTTGTCACACCACGAGAGACGTGTTTTGGACTCAGATGTATGGCCGGTCGTTTCCAGTAGCTGGTGGTGGAATGAGTTGCATAGTTGTTCGGATATTTTTTGTAGTAATATACAGGTGTGTAGAAAGTTGACTCCTGTATTTATTTAAACTATACATCTTAAAGCGAATCGCTCAAGATGGGTCTAATTTTCCACCAAATTTATTTTAGGTATGTTATCATTTCATTCTCTTAAAGCTCGAAGATCGTTTTCAAGTTTAAAGCATTTTTCTCTTCTCATTCGGGGCCGAGTTAATAATCCTAAAATTCTCATGACTATTAATTTACATGCTCTTAATTTTTTCTTACGTGGGCGAAACTATAACCAACAACTTTTGTTTCTAAAAACTTATACCTCGCTTAGGAGGTACGAGTTACCAGTTCCATGGGCCGTTCGATTTATCAACTCATTGCCTAGAGAAGTGGACAATTTTAGTGACAGTATTTGTGAACTGTTTGTTAAGTTTTACTATTTTATTTCTTGATTTTGATGTATTATGTAATTTTATTTTATATTTTGTCTCATTATGTTTGTCAAGTGCATGGCGAATTGGCGTCAGCTGTAATTTCATGTACTGTACTTTTAATTTTTAAACAATAAACAATACACAACTATCTTCTGTTGTCTGTAACTGTATTTGTCTATAGAAATATGTGAACTCGGATAACGAATACTCGAATAACAAATACCCCTGTATACGTCATTTCAACAGAGTACTGTTGAAAAATGTACGTTTCAAATAATGGTGGTATCCATCATGTATAAGGTACAGAGGCTAAGCTTCTAATCCTCTTGGTCTGTACAACTTTGATGCCCTTGTCTGTTCTAATGTTATTTATTTTAAAAATATGGAATGCAACATTATTTTTTTTACCATGTCCGCTCCCAATGTGGAGCATATAGACTCCTAATAGAGTTTATCACAACAGACGTGTTTCTACGAAAACTGCTTGTTACTCAGTTGCTACCTGTCATTTCCAAAGAGAATAGGAATAGAATGATTGGGCTAGGACAGGACTAGTGATTAGCTAATCGCTCTCGTCACGCCACGTTAATAGGATAGGATGGTTAAGAGGGAGGAATTTAAGACATCACATACATCCATGCCTTCGAACAGAAATTCATAAATCAATTAAAAAATCAATTTATACAACTGTCCGTACAGGGATTTGAACCCGTGACCTCCGTAACCGAAACCAACGACGTTTACCACTAGACCACGCAGGCGACATATTTACCAATCTTAAAATATGTTTTCTGTTGTATAATACATTAAATTAAACATATTTACCAGTCTTAAAATATACATTATTTGATCACTATGTTGACAGCTCAATATCCTAACATCGTTTTAGACTCCAATGGGATGGCATTGACAGGCGCGACATCAAGGCAAACTATCATTTGGCCCTCGTATCGAGACTTAATCTAAATCACGGACGATTTGCCTTCACGTAAACATTGATTTAGGAACCTAATGTTGTTTTAAGCTCTGATGAAGACTCTAGGTGTGTAGACTGTTATATATAAATACACGATGCGATCATAAGTTGGCCGATTTCAACCATAGACTAAGGATAGATTATTTGTTTTGCTGCCATCTTGTTTCTTAGATGTTAAATCTAAATATGCGTTAATTTATAAATCAATGTGCAAATACAACCGTAAAATTTTTAGTTATCACAATCTTTATTAAATTATTGTATTTTTAGTTGTATGGAATTCGTGAAAAATTTGTCTATGGATGACTGACTATCTTACGTGCGTTATTCATTATATTAGGTATATCAACTTTAATAGTCTAAGAATTGTGACACGTGTTTTGCCTCTTTGAGAGGCGTCTTTAGGCTAACATTCGTTAAGCTATTATTATTAACAAAATAAACATTGTTTTTAATTCTTAACTAATAAATTTCAAATTGAAGGTTAGGGTTTTTTTCTAGACGCTTGAAAGGGGTAAGATCAGGGGTTGGGAACATTTTTCATTCATTTTTCTAATTCGACATAAAGGCCGCAGTAAACATTGACTAGAAAATCTTTGGCCGGAAAAAAAATCATACCAATTTCTAAAGCTCAAAAATTTGCGAATTTACCAAAGTTATCAGCGTAGGACCTTTTTTTTTAGGTCTTTCAAGGATTTTCAAATACAAAATGTGTAGAATTTCAGAATTGGCCAGAAGGCCGCACGAGGGTAGCCAAAAGGCCGCAGGTTCCACACGCTTGGGTTAGATACAAGCAACAATAGTACTTATTACAAATAAATTACTTATATTAAAAAAGAGGAATCTCATAGAAAAATAAATAAATTTTACGGTGACGAGTTGCCTGTGCTATTTAATATTGTATTATGTATTAATAATGATTTTATTCTGTTCGTACTGGGATTTGAACCCGTGTGATACGTCACGTAACCAACTGTGTTATCTACTGCACTAAAACGACGCGGGTATGAGCTTTAATAAGACTAGAACCAAAACATTCATCCAGTATTATATTAGAATTTTTCTTTTGAATCCTGCTCCGAATCAACAGGTGACGTTGATTACGAAGCCACGTTATATTTAGAATGATACAGTTTTTCAAATTTTCATTTAAAATTATCTATAAACTACGATAATAATACAAAGAAATTTAATTTCAAATTAATCTGTTGGAGACCAATTTTTATTACTTTGGTATATTTTGTTAACCCTCTATAAAACAAATAAGGCTTATTTAAAATGTCTCATAGTATATTCAATGATAATATGCGATAACACGGGGGTAAAAGCTCGATTCAGGGGCTCAGTACTCTAATGCAGCAAGCTTTCACTTGAGGCCTGTCACATGCAGCCTTTTTACACGCAGACTTAAAGCCTCTTATCTTTGCAACGTTAATAGGTGGAAGCTTTCACGTTTTAAAACATCTGCTTCGGACGCCAAAGCTCTTGAAGGGACTAGGGAATCCAATCCCGAGCCTAAATGTCGATCCCGGGATGTCGGGATTACAATTTTATGATCCCGGGATCACGGGACTAGTCCCGAAATTGGGTTTTTTTTTTTTTATAGTGCTACACATTTCATTTTTATAAATGAAATTTATAATATTGGTCAAAAATTAATAAGACAACTTATTCTATATTATATTCTCTATTTTAGTATCTTGGTAAAGCGACCGTAGTAATAGTGAAATACTAGCTGTAAGCCCGTTGACCTCAACGGGGGGATTTTTGTTGCATTTTTAAGAAGTCAGAAAATTACAAACCTATTTATTGAATAAGCCAGAAATTCTAAAAATAAAATAAATATATCTCGGGCCATATATCGACAGCATGCCCTGTAGTATTTAAATTGTAAGTTATTTAATTTTTGGAATAATGTTGAGTTTGCTAACAATTAGTTTTCCTATTAGCAGAAATATACCTCGTAAATTACCTAATTTTTGGAATAATGTTTAAGTTTGCTGACAATTTTTTTCGTAGTGACAAAAATTTCGTAAAATATTAAATCTTTGGAATAATGTTCAAGTTTGCTAACAATCATTTTTCATAGTAGCATAAATCGACCTCGGCGCATATATCGACAGCCCTGCAGTTTTAAATTGTAAATTACTTAATTTTTGAAATAATGTTTAAGTTTGCTAATAATCATTTTTCACATGCAAAATGGTATAAATTAATTGCACATTTTATCAAAACAAAATTATCAATTTTCCATGTTACAATCAAATGCATATTTATCAAATTAATCAGAATAAATTAACTTCACTAATTCACCAAACGGAGCTTATTTTTAGGAATATATGAGTCTTTAAGGGAACCAAACATAAAAATGGTGAAACTTTTCCATTTGACTTTTAAGTGCAATTACGTTTTCAATTAATTTTTGTGGGAACTGTCATCAACTTTTAATTTTATGTGAAAGTTTTTTCAATAAATAAGCATAAAAAAGTAATACAAAATAACTTAGATTATTCCACGTATTGTGCTACAAACTGTGACACGTGTTTCGCCTATTTCAGAGGCATCCTCAGACAGACTTACTTTCAGTAAGTAAAAGTAAGTCTGTCTGAGGATGCCTCTGAAAGAGGCGAAACACGTGTCACAGTTTGTAGCACAATACGTGGAATAATCTAAGTTATTTTTTATTTTATATTCAAATGAACTTCCACAAAGATGCCGACGAATCCATCGAAAGCATAAACAATGTATTTTAGAGAAAAAATGATTGAAATTATGCAATAAAAAGGGTGGGTTCAGTTCACTTTTTCCCATCATCCTAACTTGGCTCACTTTGCCGTATTTTAATCTCGTTGACCCCAATCTATCAAACTATTTCGCTTACTTTATTTATATTACTATTTGAGCATAAATTTACCTTGTCCAAAGCATAGACTCGTTTACTCGTTATTTAAAACAAAAGATACAAAACTTTTAAATTATCGGGATAAATTCTAAATACCCTCTGTTAAAAAGTAAAATATTTAATAGCCGTCAGCATATGACACACATGGAATATTTGCATTTAACTGTCGAAACTATATTATGTAAAATATACCACATTCATATTTGACAGACGTCACAATCTTGAATAAAAACAATCGAAGTCAGTTTGTGAATCACAAATATCGTTCCATTTTCAAATGCTTGATTTATATAATGTATTTTTATCGCCTTGATATTTATGACGTTAGCTCAGTTGATAGAGAGCTCGACTGGTAATCCAGAGTTCTGTGTTCGATCCACGGTCGCGGCGTTTTTTTGTATGAATTTTTTTCAGCGATTTGTATCGTCAAATAATAAACAGTGTATTGGGAAAATATGTCTTTAGTATGAATAAAAATATTGCGTCAGCGGAGCTTTGAGAAGGGAGGGGGAAGGGGCAGGGGGAGGGGATATCGCGGACAATCATTCAGACGGACGGACATTATCGAGTATTAATATATAGATATTTTTATGAAAATGGTATTATATAGGAGCTAAAAGGAGTGATTTTTTGTTGAGCCTAATTTTAAAGAGTTACTCTATTATTAAATTTGAATCGTTCAAATTATGTACACTCCCACAGATTTTGTCACTAACGACCCGGGTTTCACCTTTCGGCATCTTCAGGCGTTCAAGCGCACGGATGAACTTGAACTGACTCTATTATTGTTTTACCACCTCAGCCAGAAATTTTATTTTTAAAAAAGTCATATACATACATATTTAGAACAATAGAAACACCACTCAATTTATCTACACACTGGATTTGACAGATAATAATAAACATAACAACTCTTAAAACGTAAAGCAAAGCCGAAATAGCATTAAAATAAATAAAAAAATCAATCAACATTGCAATATGTGAAAGAAACAAGAAACATTTCATACTGATAACAAAACTTCTTATCGCCAAAAGTGTCCACTTACAGTAATCTATAATATGCTTTAGAATTAAATATCTTTGGGATTCATTAAAACGTAATTTATTACCATAAGTGACTTCTGGTATTTCATTTTATAACTTTCGTCTGCAGAGTTTATTTTCGAATATGTTATCTTAATTGTGCTTTGTGAAACATTGAACAATGGAACATTGTTTGTTATATTTAAGGATTCGGCAATCAATTGGGTGCGTTTTATTTTACAAAACCAAGACGATTATATTTTATAATAAAACCAATCTCGAAAGATTCGGGATCATGCTTCTTATCGCGGGATTGAAATCTATCGAAAACTGTATGGGATCCCGGGATCCCGGGATTGGATTCCCTAGAAGGGACTGATCGGGGACGAAGGTGAGAGTTATAATAATATTCCAATGCCGTTTGAAAATACATATACTATTTACTATAACATAAACTTAAGCAAACTTAAACCTACGCTATCATAACACACGTTTTTCAATATAATATAAGTATCCCTTTTGTAAAATATCGACTGAAAGTGTTTAATTTTGTAAATTTTAAAATTTTGTAAATTTAACAAAAAAATAAATATGATAACTTTGTTATTTCACAGGCAATTTTCACACGTGTTTCACTTCATTGAGAAGCATCTACAGACACTATTGCAGGGCTACTTACGAACAAACTAAAACTTACGTCTTGTTATTTTTCTTTGGAGTTGGAGTCGGACTCGTCTTTTTTACAAGACTTCACAGCCCTGCTAAATTTCTACTCCACTATTTCAACTCTAAAATAACATGGTGTAGCGACAGTCATTAGCAACCACTAGTCCTGTCCTGCCATATCCTTTCTTTCTCTACTACTCCCTTCGAAAAAGAGAGATTGAGTGATTGAGTAAAAAATAGTTCTCGTAGAAAAACTCCAGTTGATATATCTTCATTAGATGGCCATATGCTTCATACTGAGAGCGAACATGAATAAAAAAATGTCCATAAACGTCCAAAGAATTAAACGAAATAAATGTATTGTCTCCATTATTAGACGAATATTTCTCAATGTCCTACTTCTCCACTAGACCTAACAACATTCTCTTTAAACACTTGTTGGTTATATGATTAAATTTCGATCACAGATAAATAATAATTAATGTCTGCTGATCATTAATTGAATATTGCTTTTAACATTATATCATAACAGGCTATTTGGAGCTGATTGATTTGTATCATATAATAATATTACCTACAATATATATACCCTTGTGCAGGTTTGTTTTAATTCAAAACGAATTGTTTGCATAACAATACGTTTGTTTATAATGTAATTATTTTGCCATAACAAAACAGTGTTATTCAAGTGGTTTGGAATTAAAAGTTTATTTCGCATGAAACCTCTCGAGGGATATTAATTTGTTTTCTAAATGAAATTTGTTTCGGAATGGACTGAAATCTGACGCAGTTACCTCACGAATTGTAGGCTTTGGGATTAGATTTAATCCAATTCAAGTCCCGCGGCTCGTTAAATAAGGTATTCAAATTGTATGACAATGTATTGGACTATAATCCGTATCTAACTCGTGGATAAGGTACTTAGTCCGTAACTCTTGTCGTTTTTACAATGTTTCATCAATTTTATCAGCAGTGAATTACCTTACAATTCGATCAATGATAATCAATATCTAGTAACCATAGAGAAGTATTACCTATTGTTAAAATATGTCTAGTTATAATTATTGCCGGCAGATGTCATCTCAGGCAACTTAACTGTCAACAAAATATGCAAATGGCTGCCGTATTTTCTAGATGACAGTTATTCATATACAATTATTTCCGAACAAATTTATATCTTTAGATTTATAAAAAAAATACTCAGGGAATTATTATGAGATAGAAAAGTAGATAGATCTCCGTCAAGAAAATTAGTTAAGTACTATATTTTGATCTCAAAAATAATGTAAAAATGAAAGCATCACAGGCATCGACGGTTTTGGATACAAATCGATAAATAGATTGAAAAGGTAATGTATACAAATTGACAATTTATCCAAGACCGTCAATATATTATGAAATACAGCTCGTAAAATGATATTCTGTCAAAATAGAACCAAGAAAGCATTAAACATTAAGTAAATACCCTGGATACTATTTGCGATCGGATATTTAAGAGATTATCGATACGCTGGACTTAAAATAGATTTAGAAATCTTGTGTAGGTGGAAACATACATTCGTCTTAGTCAGCGATCGGAAACGCAACTATTTCGAACGGACAAGACAGATTTATTCCGTATCCCCACGACGACTTGAATACGTAGGTAATCCATTACAGTTTATATTGTATAAGTTGTCTAGCTGTTGCTCTCTATGTTTGGTCAACACATTTTTTTTTACTTGCCGCCATTTTATCTGTCACTTATTTCGTTCGAACATATTTGAATCACATAATCGATGTTCCTTTGTTTTATATGTTGGCAGTTTTTTATAATCAGGATTGATATAAATTAAAAATCATCTCACTCTCATTGAGAAAACTCTGCAGCGATTTGAGGATGTTGATTGGACGTAGAGTTAGGTTTCTTCAAATTGCAGTCTAACCTAATTAATCTACAAAAAATAAAATGTAATCGAAGTGTGATTGAATGAAAACAATTTTATTTTCTTCATATTCAAATTTTTGGGTGGATAGCAAATATAACTTTAGATTGTTAATAACAATGGTCGTCACATTTGTACGCACAATTAACAAGACCCTAAATGCACAGTTTATAAATGTTTAAATCGTTTTATTTAAAAAAATAATATTTCTGACTATGAGAGCTTATTAGGATTTCAATGTCGCCGTAAGTATTTTAAAATAGAACGCAAATTTTTCGCACTGATTTCAAATATTTGAATATTAATGGATGTATTGTTTTAATTAGTTGATAATATTCGTGGTGAGCGAAATTGATTCTGACATTTAATAAATTGTGTGGAATTAGTACAAAAAATGTTTAATTATTAAATGTAATTCTTTTTAAACAAGAATTGACAATCAGCAACATAAAAGTGATAAGTAGTTAAGTAATTAAAACACATTATAAAAGTTGAAAAAAAGATGATTATAATCGATTAAAAAGATGATGTAATTGACAACCCTCCATTTGGCGATTTGAACACTTAACACGAAATATTAACAATATTGATTGCTTGGCGTAGAGTTTTGATTATAGCCCTGGACACGTATATTGAATATTTCTTGTTTATAATGTCACATTTAAACCCTAATGAAAGAAACACCTTTCCGTGATATTAAATATAATCTAACCGAACGGCCAAAGGTTTACTTCCCTTTGTCTAAACCAAACAACCCTTCGCAATAATATAAAGCTTATCTTGTGAGGGAAATGAGAGGTTTGAATCTGGCAATCGATTCACCAGTTGGGGAAACTACCCGAAATAGCTCGTTGTTACTATACGCCCTGCCTACCCTTGTTTCCGTCTGCGATGATTTGGATCACATAAATTAATACTAAATGTCAGTTAGTTCTGCTTCAAATATCTATCAAATGAAATCATGCAGTTACTATTCGTAAATCATTTGCACAAACAACTTAGTGTTCTATAATTGCCATTAGGCTTTCCAATCCCGGGATCCCGTCCAATTTTGTGATCCCGAAATCCCGGGGTCGTGAATGCACCAATCCCGGGATTGAGATTTTTTTATCAATTCCGTAATTTTATAGGATTTTAGATTTGGGAGAGCTAAAAAAATACGATTCATGCTAATATTCTGGACAAATCGGTAGATTCCTGGATTTTAAGATTTTGAAATTCTTGGAAGAGAATTATTACATATATTTTTAATGGATTTTAACAATCCGATTTTGTAAAAATATGCACATAGCGGATTTTGAAAGCGCAACAACGATATATAATATTACGAAACTATTGAGGCCTAACAGCGCCAAATAGTTGGGATGAGATGTGACACCATTACAAATCATACCTTGTCATTTGTGTATAATATATTATAAATCAGGAAAGCCTATAACATCTACCAAGGTCCATACTTATGCGTGGACAGTCGTTTCTTGAAGGTGAACGAATTCTTCCGTTCAAGATTTTTCCGAGATTGTGAAATATCTTGTAGCCGAAGAAAAAACACTCGAGCTGTCACGCGCTACCATTTTTTTTTTTGACGACGGTAACGACAAAAACAACTGGATAAACATGCACATAGCAGTGAACGTGTTACGTACCGTAAAAACCAATGCCAAAGATCACTTTCGGTTTTTAAGCTCACATTTTTTAATGAATTATTAATATTATATGGTTAGAAAAAACTAATAACGATCAGTATTTTTCATGCTGCACATTTCACATCTTAAGAAAATGCTACTTTTCACTTGCAAATTTAAATATCCATGGTAAGTTATAACATGTTTTATTATTAAAGAAAATTGTGCAGTTGTCGTTTTTTTGCGATTTTCTCAAAACACGCTATTTAGAGAATGTGAGTTATGATACTTGGCTTCTCACATCACAGATATTAATGTCTGCGAGCAGAAATCGATTAATTGTTAATTAAAATAAATCAGATTTGAACACACAATGAAACAAACGACGTTGATCATGAAAACCATGTCCCGTTTCCATACATTAACAAAGTAAGCCAAATTTGGCTAATTAGTGTTTAAATTGCGGTTTTCTCACACGAAAATGTTCCCCGTACCTGTAATAAGTCAATTAAAAATCTAAAAATTCTTTAGTGGTGAAAAATCTTAAGTATCCTTTATAAGTTTACATGAAATTGAAAACATAATCGCAAATACAAAATTTCTCTATCGAAATATTCTCAGAAAAAATCTTTTTATAAAGTTGATTGCATCAATTTTGCGTCGAACGTTAAATTAGCGCCAAAGCAAAAATGCTGGAATACCTAAAAGCTTCATAAATTTGATAAAACAAGGTAAAAAAAGCTTCGTACAATATTTCGCCTTCTATGAAGTGAATATTCTTTACAATATGGAAATAAAAGCAAGGCGATATTTTAAAATGAAAAACAGCATAAATATGGAAAATAGTCAATATCAAGTTATATTCATAGATCAAGTTGTATTCAATATTCATAAATATTGTAGATCGAGATAATTCTTCTACGTTAGTAAAAATAAATTCTACCAAGCTCAGTTTGTTAAATTTTGTTATTTCTGCATTTTCCCATGGATTGGCAGTATTATAGTGATGTTTTTTTTAAACTTTTCCGGTTTTAACCTCAAGAAATGCGACCCCAATACCCACATTTTCTTAAATATCTATTTTAATATGGGTGATACAATGTTTATAAGTAAGGTATTCCTATATCATGACGAGATAAGCGATCGTTCGTAAGATAACTGGGTTAAACGCGTCAGTTGCAATTTCATATGTGTGCTGGGATGACGTCTTTTTTACGCGCAACCTAAAATTTGATTATTTATTAAAAACCACGGATTTTTATAAAAAAAAATGTATGAGGAATGATGCAGAGAGATATTTTAAAGCTCTTAGACTATTTTTTTTTTGAAATTCATAAGAATAAGGCCAGTAATGAGGAAACCACTGAGGTCCCTAAACGACCCCCATCGGCAGAGAGGTATTTTTCTTGTCTCCGAGCCGCGAGAGTTAATTCAAGTTATTTAAAGAGATTTTTGATTTACTAAACGATGGCGATTAAAAAGTAGTTAAATACATTTTTCGTCTTCTTTCTAGCAGAAGTTGCTAAGTAACAAAATTGAGAATAATGAGTTAAGTATGCCAAGAGATTCTTTATCATCAATTATTTATCTGGAATAACATTCTTAGTGCACTGATTATTCCAGTTTGACAAAAAAAAAAACATTTACTTTTTTTATTAATGCTGATTAAAGACAGACAATTAATTGTCCCTGTGTACTCATTTAAAACTATTTGTGTCAAATCGGCATTTAAGCATCTATATTTTGATATCGACTGTGGAAAGGAAAAAGGAGGTAAATCACAGTTTTTTCAAAACAGCTTTTCACAATTTATAAAACTTGATACACGTTCTATCAAAATGATATAAGCTGTAAATGCCGAATAAGTATCTAAATTTTGCTTTTTAGTTTGAAAAAAGATGAGCTTGTGAAAATTGAAACCAAGAAGAAAGATTGAAAAAAAGGTTTTTCCTACACAATTTCTTAAATTAATATTAGATTATGTCAATTAAACACTAGCTTAGAAGTATTCGTGCACTTCAAGGTTGGGTATATTTTATCATTTTCAAAATCATCAAAACACGTTTTTTGTACTTCCTGTAAAATTTACTATGTGTGGGTTACGTCCTTTTTCCTTTCCTCAGTCAATATTATAAGTATATTTGCAACATAGCATATCGATTTTAATAGCTTTATCCTAAAGGTTGAATTTTTTATCTACTGTTTACTTACAACTATCAATATGTTACTTACCTTACCCACTTCTGCCAGATCAGTGACGATTTGTTTATATAACTCTTTGTTATTCATTTCTTCCAGTAAATAAATACATTACGGAATTGAATACGGTTCCTTAAGGTATATAGATCACTTTGGTAAACCGTGACAGCCTTGAAATTTCCGATTGGCTCGTAAAACCGCTTCAAGGTTTTGTTTTGTCAATATATAATTCGATTTAAAAGCTTTTAAACGTTGCACCAAGCTTTTTATGTTTATATAGTATCGATGCTATAAAAATGTTCACTGCTGATATAATACTCTCGCAAACGACCGCCCTACAAAATTAATCCAGTCGGTCTGTACTTAGGACCTTCAATTCTAGGATCCCGTCCAATTTTGTGAATTCTGGGAAGAGCTAAACAAATAGTTTCCTGTGTTTTTAAAACCGACAAAAAATTGTTTGAAAAATCTCAGGACTTACAAAATCGCCGAGCAAAAATTTCTCAATCCGGTATCTACATATACACTATTTTATATTGAATGTTCAATCCCGGGATTGAAAACAATTCTCAACCCCGGGATCACAAATAGGGTTTGGATGCCCTAGCTGTACTACTGAGCAATATGACGCCACCTCATCTCCGGACTAAGAAGGTCGTTTAAAAAACAATATCGACAAAAGTTAAAAGAAACTTTCGCATTTTGGGGCGAAGTGAAAAAAGTTTGCAAGATAATCGGTATTAGATAAGAACGTATTGCTTCTTTTGCTTGTTATTACAATGTTTCGCAGCTCTGATACTTTCAAAACAATAGCCATCTTTACACGAAGGTAATTTCACTTGCGTTTAAGTAAAATATATGCTTTAAATTGAGAAAAATGTGTAAATGAAGCGTGCTTAGAGTTTTTAGAGCATACTGTAAAGTGTTCTTCAAACAGTTAGTTAGTTTTAAAGCATACGCAATCATTTAATCGCATGTGTAGGGCCTGTGAATACAACCCACTAATAAGACACCTTCACACTCTTTCAGAGTGTTCACTATCAATTCTTGGTTTATAAACCAAAATATTCAAAAACCCACTCTACCACACAGGCGACAAAAAATAGTTTCCTTGTTGATTTTTCAATCGATTTATGAATTTCTGTTCAAAGGCATGGATGTATGTGATGTCTTGAATTCCTCCCTCCCACCCATCCTATCCTATGAACGGGGCGTATCGAGAGCGATTAGATAACCACTAGTCCTGTCCTAGCCCTTTCCTTCTATTCCTACTCTCTTTGGAAAAAGAGAGGTTGAGCAACTGAGTAACAAGCAGTTCTCTTAGAAACACTTCTGTTGAGATAAACTTCATTAGGAGTCCATATGCTCCACATTGGGAGCGGACATGGTAGAATTTTTATTTTATTTAAAAAACACTTTTTTTTAATAATTTCGACCTAAATTAATACCTGATTTTCTCACCAAGAGCATTAATTACACACTAAGAACAATTTATATCGTTATTTTACTAGTTACTAGTTACCAAAGTTACACCCAATATAAACTTGTATGTACAAATCATTGAAAAAAAGTATTTCGTGCAATCGATATATGTATTAATGTTCTGTAAAGCATTCAATACCAGCTCAAATGCGAACATTGACCGTTCCTATTCGTAGCAGTGCACCGTTGTCCATAAAAACTGTGCAAGCACGAAAGCTCAGAGCTACGTCGTAGAGCTTATAATGTAAAACTACGTGCTCAATATCTACGCGGAAACGGAAATATGGAGCGCATCGTGTAAACCTGGTTGCAAGTGCATCCGCTGCATCTCGTGACCTTATCGATTCAGATGCAGGCAGGATGAGTGACCCGCCGGGTGGTATTCGACCCCGTTATCGGTGACTGCATTGTTCTCTGTTAAGGGTAGACTAGGTTCTATTGTTTGGCAAATATAATAATGCTAACGTTTCGTGCGTAACATCAGTATGTTTATTAAACCTCTTGTTTTAAAACAATTAACAAGCAAATCGTGTTAATTGATTTGAAAATTCATTATCAATAAAAAAGGTTGATAATTTTAACGATTCTGTTAGTTTGAAGATGTGTCATTAATATAATACATGAACACAAATGTGCTATTTATTAATATTGTAGTTCAAATATTAAGTCGAATTCTAAAAAAATAGTTTACAATTAACACTGAAAACGATTGCATTAACTTTTTAATTATAAATATACATTGCAATGATTCCACCAGTATATACAAATAAAAGTAGAATTCGTACAAAAAAAATAAAATATGAATACAACATGAATACCTAAATATTTCGCAATAAGTAAATGTTAATAAGTACACCTAATGCTCCTTTTGCACGGTTTCGTAATAGCACGTTCAAATATAAAGAAATCTATCTTTCGTTTATCAATATTCACTTTATCTTTTTACACGGCTGTTTAACCTGGAGTGTATCCCCCGTGTAAAAAGAGGATTGGGCGTACTTTAAATTCACTTTTTGTTTGCGACCCGAAACCATTACAATTTGTTTTTATGCGGCTCGCTAGAAGAAAAAGGTTTCGTATGGCTGATTTAAATGATAGAGAAACAATTTTCCACTTACATACAACACAAATTGCAGTATAGAATTCAGCACATGAATACTAGCAAAACAAAGTCACAGCAAACACGATTGGAACGCGGTTTAAAGAGAATCAAAATATCAAATGAACTGATCGCGGCGTGCTTTTTGTCGCGTAGGACACTATAGCGCCGGGGAACATTTGATATTTTCGTACCGCACCGAGTCGCTTTGCATTTGCTTTAATTTCGTCCACGTAAGACATACAGTAATCACTTATTCACCTCTGTAGAAATAATAAAATAATTAAGAATCTCATTTTAACACAATTCTGTCAATAGAGTGCAAAAATGAGAAATCAAATCGAATTAGAATTCAATGGTGAATTATTCGTTTTCTCATTCTAACACAGCCTTGTCAGTAAGTAGCAAGTACAGTGAGAAAACATATGACTCACACATAATCTAATAAATATACGCTTACACATCCAGAATTATAGCATAAATAAAACATAATGAATACTCCATACGCTGTTCTTTATATCGTTTAGTCTTGATGGGGTAATTTACAATCTAAAACTAATCAATACTTTTCTTGTATCATTTGGTGTAAGAAGCAGCACAAGTAATTACCTATGTTCGATGTACCAACCATCATAAGCTTACTTTCTCCTAACTTTGTAAGCTGCTCTATTGTATTGATTGCGTTTGAGATTGCAGTTGTTAAGTACTTAAAAGTAGGGATGTAAATACCGGTAATATCAGTACCGGGATTCCGGTATTTCAGCTGTTTATTTAATATCGGTTATTAATATACAAACTGGTAATTAAATACATTTCAGTACAAGTATTTTACTTGGTCTATAGCTGCATGTTCACAAGTAAAAATCTCATTTTGTATGCATTTGTGTTATAAGTTATGGATGTCTGTTATGTTTAAAATTGTATCCCACTCAATTATCCCAGCCGCCTGTGTAGTCGAGTGGTCAACGTGCCGCTACGGAGGGCACGGGCTCGAATCCCAATCGACAGTTTTATAAATTGATTTTTCAATCGATTTATGAATTTATGTTCAAAGGCATGGATGTATGTGATGTCTTGAATTCCCCCCTCCCACCCATCCTATTCTATGAACGGGGCGTATCGAGAGCGATTAGCTAACCACTAGTCCTGTCCTAGCCTTTTCCTTATATTCCTTTGAAAAAGAGAGGTTGAGCAACTGGGTAACAATCAGTTCTCGTAGAAACACTTCTGTTGAGATAAACTCCATTAGGAGTCCATATGCTCCATATTGGGAGCGGACATGGTAAAAAAAAAAAAAAAAAAACAATGTTTCAAAAGCGCTTAGGTAACTAGTCCTCTCTTTGCTACATCATTTTGTTCTCACTCTCATTATGATGTGAGTTGGTTAAAAAAAAGTTAAGCGATTGAATAATAGTCAATTATTTTTTTAACTAGTGATGTTGGTATACGCTGTTAGGATTCCAAATATGCTACTTATACATTGTAAGCGGGGACTGTTAAATTGGTGGTATATTAGTGAGACACTACTCTAACGATCAGATATATTTGACAGATTCCAGCACTGATTAACTAGCATTTTTGAGGTCATATAAAGCACCAATAAATTTAAGTTATTCGTGAATTTAGCCTTATATTTCTACGATATAAGAAGATGTATTTTTTAATTCTGGTGTTATATAATATGGTCATGCAAAAGATCTTCGGCCTTGTCTGCGAAGATGACATTTGATGACGTTAAAACAACCATGAACTGAATAGAGTATCGATTCGGATGTATATTACTCATTTCAAATGTGTGGAAACCTACAAATCCTCTCATATTTTCTACTTCTGAAAGA
Organism: Himalopsyche anomala; assembly: GCA_031772345.1. NCBI lineage: Eukaryota > Metazoa > Arthropoda > Insecta > Trichoptera > Rhyacophilidae > Himalopsyche > Himalopsyche anomala. The sequence continues at coordinate 23,167,833 of CM062832.1, read as the reverse complement.
AGGCAAAGTGTTGAAAGATCACAACTTTGCAGTATGAACAAGGTGTCACACATTGGCGGATCCAAATTTATTTTCCACTTTTCTAATTTATTAAAACTTTATTGTGAAATGGACTTTTTAATTGTTTAGATTACTTTGTTCACAACAGTGTATGGTTAAAAGATATGTCCCGTGCAGCTCTATATCGGGCTAATAATATGATGAGTAAATTCTTTTATTTTCTTAATCGCATTTCGTTACGAAAGGCGGACGTGAAAATGAGGCTGCATGCACATAGCGGGTGGTTGTGGGATACTCAACAACCAACTTGTTTGTTTTATAGAATAAATACTTAAGTATGTATTGACTATTTTTATAAAGATATCCTATTTTTAAACCATTTATTATTGAACGTATTATTTATGTTTCATATTTATTTTTAAATTGAATGACCAAGCCACTGGTGTCACAATATTTACCAGTGCTGGAGGTCAACGATTGGAGTATTAAAGCAGAGGACACTAACTGAGCCGGTAAAGGTTCAAATTGGACCGTAGAATCATAAAACAATAATAAATAAATAATACGAAATACCGGTAGTGATACATACATTCGGTTGATATTGCCACCCCTGGTTGAAAGTAAATATGCAAGTCAGTGAGCAAACACGAACGCATCGCAAACAGTAATGGCGTCTCTTGTTTAAACAATGTCGCCTGTAATTTGCAAAGCTCTTTGCTACGAAGCTTTTTACTTCTAAGGAAATTGCGAAGCCTTGACATAGAACGTTGGAGAAAGTAATCGATTGGTACGAATAAAGTTTATTTATTAACCAATACGGAGCCGTACTGGGCATGTTAGTTTTTAAACATATTTAAAAAAACAATATATTATTGGATTTAGAGAAGTCGTTAATAGTTATCTTCACATCGATGACTCGACTCGAATCTCTGTACGGAAAGATTCATAAATTGATCAGTGAATCGATTTGATGTCGATAAGTGAAAAACATTATCATTTTTTACGTACTTTCTAACAGTTCTTCAAAAACACAGCTAAGTAATGTTTTTTTTATTATTTTGACACTTTTGTTATATGTTCCGCTAAGGAATTTTAATACCTACAATCACGGGTGGGCTCGGAGGGGCTCGCGCGAGCCCCTTGTTTAATTTGACCAAGGCCGGCGAGCCCCTTGTTAATTTAAAAGAAAATAATATTCTCAGATCAAATTAGTAAATAACTGCAATTTCTGTCTTATATTATTGACGACAGCTTCAGTATACATAGTAGTACATTTTTAGCCATTTACAATGATAATTTTACGGCAAACTGCATATTTTTTTCATATGTAAGTGTATTAAGTAACAATCGATTGCTTATTTAAGTATTGCATATGATTAAATAGGAGTGATAAAAAAAATTCACTCATTCTCTAGAATACCGAGAATTGCTTTGAGATTAAGCGAGCCCCTAGTTAACATATTGGCAGCCCACCGCATCCTACAATTCAATATATGTTTCAGTTTCAAAACCGTACTACAATACTGTGAGAATCAACATTAAATAATGATTTTACTATCAAAAGTTGTCTCGACAAAGTCATATTGTTATCATGCCAGCTAAGTCAATCAATTGGCAGGATTCGAATCAGCTGACTGATTGGTATTCAGTATTTTGTATGAAATGTTAATGCTTAACGTTTGATAAGTTGACGTTCAGTGTTTGGGTTTTTCTTAGTTATTAAACTTTCGTTAAAAAGTTATCAAACAAACTTTCAACACTCCTGAAAAATAAAGTGTAACTGACATGGTCTCGTTTGCTACTGGACGCCTCATTAATAAGCCACAAAAGCGTTCAAGACTTAAAAAATGAGTGTTCTTAACCTTTTGGCTGCCGTAGAAAAAGGTACGTTTGTACCTAGCACGCCGGCTATAATTTGCAATTATTAATTGAATTAATCATTGACGAGTTGAGCATTACAAATTCGGCGAGATATTTCGTCTGTGGCAGCAACCCAGTTAAAAACTTTATATTTAAAAAAAATCTCGACGATTTTGTTGCATTCGTTGAGGTAAACATAATATGTAGGTGACAGCCAATTGGTAAAACCTCTTCATCTCTCGTCCTACACAGCTTCAAATACCCTGGATGCAAATGGATACTTTCGTAGATTGGTTGCTTAATCATTTTACTATAGATGCTAAATAAATTATATATTATATATATATTATATATCGGATTTTTTTGAGGTTTATTTTTCGAATAAGCAACACCTTTTCCAGCTACTGCCAGTTTGACAGCTGATTTGTGCCCAGTTTGTTTTGATATTTAACTTTGAATAGACTTACTCCGGAACAATGCCAAACAAAATGTCAATAAACATAAGCCAAAAATTAGCTGTCTGTCTGCTAATAATTCGAAAAATAAACCTCTAAAAACAACCGTATTAATTAAAGGACTTTCATTAAAAATTCTTTATAATCAGACATTAATGAATATTAAAAATCACCTAATTTAATATAAAGTATCTTGCAGATGTAAAATAAATAATATTTTTGTTTGTAATTTGTTTTATTAACCTTTCTAGTGAATGACATCTATAAAGTTAGTCAATTGAATTGAATACATGTGGAAGAGCTCTGGTTTTAACAAGATGGCGCAACATGCCACTCAGTGCAAGCCGAAAATTGGCTTTCGCTGCTAAAAGTTTTGCTAATTCTAAAAACAAACCTCTAAAAAAATCATATATAATGATTTTCATCAAAAATTCCTTAAAATCAGATATTAATGAATATTAAAAATCACATCATTTAATATAAAGTATGCAAGATGTAAAGAAAAACAATGTTTTTGTATTAAACTTGCAGTTAGTTATCGGGTCGTTGTTGATGCGGTTTTCTAGTAAATTATCTGCTATATAATAATCATAAAATTGTCTAGCCGGTTATATTAAACACATTATAACTTTCTTTAGAGCTTTATCGATTTCTCGCAAAATAAAACTGTTTAAATACGAGACAAGCTAATAAGAAAATAGACAGGTTCGTTAGGCGACTAGACGATAAACCAAGCGGTGGAAAACTTTTGACACAAACATCGGTTTGAAAATGTGAACTTTTATTTTATTGGTTCTTAAGTGAAACTTGAGACAGTTTGCATCTTACTAAGTGGATTTGAAAAAGACGAAGAAAACTGAAAAGAAAACGACGAGAAAAGAAAATGCGTTATTTTTTTCATCTTTAATCGATAGACTACGTGAATGATTATAATAAACGATTTCATTAATTATGTTGCGTTTCTTTGACAGATTTTTGTTGATGTTTTCTACAGTAGAGTTTCCCAAAAGAAAATCTGCAATTTCGCCAGCAATGGCTTTAAACTTAGTGATACATTTATTTCTTATATAAACACGAAACATTCATTTACTAATCGTCAGTTCATTCGTGCACTTGAACGCATGAGGATGCAGAAAGGCGAAACCCGGGTTGTTAGTTACAAAACTTGTGTGAATGTACATAATTTGAACGATTTAAATTCATTAGTCTAACTTTATTTTATTGACGTGACAACGTCTTATAAATCGATGAACGCCCGCTGCACGCACGAAAAAACATGACTCATTGTCCCGTTTGTCGCGTTACGCCAAGACAAGCGTGCGAGCGAGAGCGCGGATAAGCGATAGAGAGGCACGATCGGCCTACCGTTCGGATTGTGCCGCATCTATCTCTCTTCCACTCGATTGGTCGATGCGTCTGAGTAGAAAAGAGACAGCGGCAGCACACAACTTTACTTGTAAATAAACTGTTCATCAAAGTAATAAACATATTTGAATTAATGAGTGCGAATAAAATATATCAATAAAAAATTGTAGATTTCATTTCACTCCTTCTTCGTATCCATACAAAATAATGATAATTCAATAAAAATGATTCCATTTTATTCATAAAAGTATGCAATCATTTCATCAACGTTTTCTTATGACGTTGTCACGTTAAACTATCGTCCGTAAACCGACTTTACAGATAACCAATTTTTATTTAAATTTAATCCCTACAATCTAAAGTTTGTCAAGGTATACTGATATTAAAAAAACTTTGAGTATACAGCATATTCAATGCAATAAAAAATGCCCGCCCTGAAAAATACCTCATCATCCCCAAAGCAATCACTTTTTATCTTTCACGTTGCGCTCGTAAAGTGCCGAGATGTTGAATTCTTTTTACGGCTCGAGAATTAGGTCTCTACAACGTAGAGAGGTCTACGAAGAAAAAATCCTTTTGAGGACACAAATTTACAATATTTTTATGACAATTATTCTAAATATACACTATCCGTTTTACTATGTTATAAAACATTTTTGGTACAGTTTATAGCCACTTGTGTAATCTTTTTTACTTATTCTATAATATAATAAAATGTATCACGTATTTTTATTTTTTATTAAACATTTTTTTAGTTTTGAGGAGAATTATTATAATATTGCATTCTTTCTTTCATTCGTTGGTCAACGGTGTCATTGAATGCTTACGCTTCAAGTCACCACTTTGTATAAAATGATTTTTTATGTTATTTATCTATCACACTTAATTCTTTTTTTTACGCGTCTTTTTAAACAACACGGTACACTTAAAAGAACACATACTATATTTTTACACGAATTTTTTGAATATCAATAAATTCAACAACACAAGACAGCAGTAACAAATAAAATACTTTATTAGATCTTAACAAATTAGATATTTCTTGCAATGAAATCGATCTGCATGGAAAGCTTTTACGGTGTTTTTTTTAATTGTCTCTCCATTATAAGAATACAAGCGAAACCACATGATTTTTTTTTTTGAAAAATTTGCGGTCTTAAAAAAATTATTTCATTTCATTTATCGTACCGTACTTTATGATATTTTCTTCGAAATGTAGCAATCAACGCAAACAACACCAATTATTAATTGTACGGTGTTTTAAAAATCATTTATATTATAAATAGCATCGTTAAATTTGTGTATTTTAATAGTTTGTTTCAAGTGCTAATTGTTGTAAAATATTTTGCGAATATTTTTTGACAGGACTCTCTTCTCTGCCAGACATTTTTGTTTTCAGTTATTTTCGCAGTAAAAATCTCATTAGACAAAAAAATAGATTGACAGCTTTAAAAAATAAAAAAAAAGCTTTTCAAAATGGCAATTTATTATCGCTAATTAATCCGTCAACTAAATAGGTCAATGAAGTTGAAGTGACACAGAAGAGAATTAATTAAAATAAAAAATGCTTGAACGGATAACGTATGAATTTTTATAATTAAAATATTTTTGTACAACACAAAGCCAGTAGCTTTTAGATTAATTTTTAAATATAATATATCTGTAGTATAAATTTATTACGCTCTGTTGGGCATGTTAAATAATACGGCATTTTATCAGAAGGTTTTTAACGAAAGCTGGTAATAATTTTAATTTTATAACTCCTTAAAGATTTGAAACAAGTGTCATAATTAGAAACACGCACGTGTTTTATTTAAGGGTAAGAGTCATGGTCTACAGAGATACCTTTAAATCAAATTGCTCATATACAAAAATTCGTTTAGTTATAGAATCTAGCTTAAAAAGATTTTTAAATCATCCCAGTTGAGTTAAGCATTCCTTATTATCATATCGTAATAATTTTATTTGTAAACAATTAAAAGGGAGCCAGTATCGTACTTAAGTAGTGACTTCCTATTTTTTTCAATAAAAAATCGCATATCAACCAAAACGCACTATTTATTTTTGAAAAAAATATTAAACATTAGCAAAAAATTCAGATTTTAGTATTGTGAATATGACCTCCTAACGGAGATATTTCATCAGAAGTTCTTCTACGAGAACTACTTGTTACTTAGTTGCTCAACGTTTCTTTTTCGAAGACAGTAGGAGTTGAAGGATAGTGGTAAGACAGGGGTAACTAATCATTCCCGCTAATCTCGTTTATTTTTTTAGAATTGGAAGGATGAAAGGGAATTCGCCACATTACGTATATGTTATAATATAACACATAAAATAACTTTTTTTATAGAAAAATAAATGTTTGCTTAAAGCTATCTATATGTAATATATATTATGTAATGTAACTTTATGCGCTATATACAATAATCATTATTAAAATACTGTGTTCGATATACAGTTTTCAATGATCCTTACTCAGTCGTTATTAAATTCCTTTGGCAATCGAATATTCAAATACGATCTCTCCCGAACAAAAGAGCTTTCTTACGCCTGCGGCGAAGGAGGCTGCACAACTGCGATAAAATTAAGGCTTTGGTTACTTCAGTACCCATATTAGGGTCACTTATGCAGCAATTGTTTCACACAGTACACAGGGAGAATCTTTCAATTCCAATTTAATAATCTTGAATAAGTATTAACGCATTCAATTTATGAATTTCTGTTCGAAGATATGGATGTATGTGATGTATTGAATTCCCCCCTCCCATCCTATCTATGAACGGGGCGTATGGAGAGCGACTAGCTAACCACTAGTCCTGTCCTAGCCCTATCTTTATATTCCTACTCTCTTTGGAAAAAAAGAGAGGTCGAGCAACTGAGTAACAAGCAGTTCTGTTGAGATAAACTCAATAAGGAGTCTACATGCTCCACATTAGGAGCGGACATGGTAAAAAAAAGTATCATAGGCAGTGTTTTCAGTGACGTTCCTAGGCTATTGACGCCCCTAGGCAGAGTTAACACTAGCACCCAACAAATAATAAATGCAGTCATAAGAGTATAGATGTATTTTTCCAATACTTCTCATTATTCTAAGATTATGTGTACAAATTCGAATCCTCCACTCATCTACATAATCAAAACAATGTTTAAGTTTTCCCTTTAGGTGCTTTTATGACCCCGATCATTTACGCTCGAATTTATGCCAAAACTGTAAATCAACTTTCATCGGTAAATGTCATTTTTTTTAACCATGTCCGCTCGTAATGTTGAGGATATGGCCTCCTAATAGAGGTATAACAACATAAGTTTTTTCTACGAGAACTGTTTTTTACTCAGTCGCTCAACCTGACTTTTTTTCAATGTGAGTATTAGGGAAATAAGGATAAGGCTAGAACAGGACTAGTGGTTAACTAATCGCTATTGCTACACCCAGTTATTAAAGAATCAGAAGGATATGAGGAGAGGAAATGATGTGAATTGACATCGCAAACACTCAGTCTTCGGTCACAACTTTGAATTGAATAATTCTCAAATTCACTGTGATCTTACCGGGAATCGAACCCAGACCTGCGTGATCAGTAGAGCATGTTCTAACCAACTGGTTCACAGCAGGCGACGAAATGTCATGTTTAAAGAAGGTTTTTTGCGATAAAGTTAATTTCTGTGTACCCATTGTTCATAATAATATTACAATCAATGCATTATACTTTTTTTTTAAAATTTTCCGGATTTTTCATTATTCGGACTTCTTTCATCTCAATTAGTCCGGAAAATCGAGTTTATTGTGTATAATCATTCAAAATATTATTCAAGTATTCACCAAGAGTTACAAATGCAATTTCAAAAGAACCGTTTGAATTTGTAAAAGCAATTCAAATATCAGTATTCAATTTATTTCAGATTATTTGCATTTTTAACGAACGGTAAATTGTTTTGACAGAGAATCAATTCTCACAGACATTCTCTAATCTACATATCCAGCGTTTACGTTGGACTTTTTTTAGTGAAGGTATAAACATAGTTATTGAAAATCGAGTGGTTGATTACTGGCTTAAAGACAAAAATAGAAATTTTAAAATGGCTGCCTTAGCAACCGTTATTTTTTACTGCAATACAAACAAACCAAATTAATTAATCTCTGTCGATAATATTTATATAGAATTACTTGTATTGATTATTTTGTTTTGCATTTTTTTCCTTTATTAAGTGGAGCATTACAGATATTGGCGAATTAAAAAGATTATTCCAACTTGAATTCCGATCAAACTTATCGTTCTCCATAATGTTTGGTAACCTATCAGGCTATCGAATCCTTAAAAATGATAGTTGAAAATTTATTAAGAAAGTGTAGGTTCTTTGATCAATAATTTCAATTTATATCAATTAAATTAATGAGATTATTTAATGAAAATTCATTATAAAATAACTTATAGCAAAATACAAAAGAAAAAAATAAGCTCTTTGTTTATTTTATGTCTTTTTTTACCGTTTCCGCCCACAGTGTAAAAAGCATGTGGACTCTTAATGTAAGTTATCCTAACCGCAGTTTTTCTAGGATAATTGCTTGTTACATATTTGCTTCACCTCTCTTTTTCGAAGAGATTATGTATAAAAGGATTGGGCTTGAACTTCACTAGTGGAAGAACATCACGGAAACCATGAATTCGAACAAACATCCATAAATTGATCACTGAAAAATCAGTTTATAAAACTTTCCACCCAGTGGAGGATAAAGCACTTTGGAGGCCCGAGGCGCAATATAATTTTGAGGCCCTGTTTTTCGAATAACATAAAAATGTCGCAAAATTATATGTAAAACAAAAGTTTATTTCGTAAATTGAATTTAAAATACAAGGACCTTTTATAATATGGACTATTTTAAGACCCCTAAGATTCGAGGGCTCCAAGCGCGCGCCTGTTGCGCTTATGGGGTAATCCCAGCGGTGGGCTGCCAATACAGTAACAAGGGGCTCGCTCAATCTAAAAGCAATGCTCGGTGTTCTGGGGAAGGACTGATTTTTTTATCACTCCTATGCAATTACATGCAATACTTAAATAAGCAATCGATTGTTACATAATCCACTTATAATATGTGACAATATGCAGTACACTGTAAATTTATCAATCTAAATGGCTAAAAATGTACTACTGTGTATACCAAAGCTGTCGTAGATTATATGAGTCAGAAATTGCAGTTATATACTAATTTGATCTGAGAATATTGTTTTCTCTTTAATTAACAAGGGGCTCGCCGTCCTTTATAAAATTTAACAAGGGGCTCGCGCGAGCCTCTTCGAGCCCCCTCCAGCCCACCCCTGGGTAATCCGTCACTGGGTCTATTGGATTCGAGCACGTGAGCTATTAAGTCAATACAAAACGACGTTGACCATTTGACCATGGACCTGGATTTATATTTATAATAAACATTAATCAATCATGTATCCACTGCTAACGAAAACTAAAATCATGTCAATACGTTTCTATCTGCTTCGCCGATTTAACAATCGTTTTCTATTTATATCCGGTAGTGGCGACCATTTTGTTTCACCGTTCTGTCATTCACACAGGTGTTACCAATGCTCATTTACTTAATTGATATATTGTTTTTTCGCAGAGGAATCTCTGGAGACATTGATCGAGGAGGTGGTGCGAGCTGGTAACCGAGGAGTTTCAGCGTCCAGGAACGCATCAGGGGAACCCAATTGGAGCTTTGGGCAGTCTTTATTCTTCTCGAGTACCGTTGTTACTACCATTGGTAAGTTGATTATTTTTCTTAAGAAAAACTATTCATTCGATATTATTAAGGGCGTCTTCTAGTAATAAATACTTCCAACAAACTGCCCTTTTAACAAAACCTGTATAAGGCAATAATTCCTCTTATAAAAGAATTGCTGATTTCAAGTTACTATAATATGACTTCCAAAGAACGTTACAAACTGCTGGCACCTGGTCAAAAAATGAGTTTCAAAGTAATATTTTCAGCAAAACAAAACTCCCGTTACAAAAATATCCTGCTCTAAATTTCTCTCTAAAAGTCTCTTGAAATTTCTTGAAATAACTTTATATGAGAAAAGTTTACGACGACTTCCAATCGTTAGGTAAGTCGGTAATGTAGCTATCTACTTCAATACATTATGCGAGATGCAGTTTTCCCGCCATCGCTGCAGTGGCCATTTGCATTTTCAATAACAAAATGGAGTACCGTGTGAAATGGGCGGAGTAAAGAAGTTTTCTGAATTTGAATGTTTTTTAATTATTTTTACGGCTAGTAAAAATTAGCCGTTTATTTTTTATCAAAATAAAAAAAAAATCTCTATGGAATAAAACATAATTAGAAAGGTATTTGTTTCAAATGTCAAATAATTTGGGATACTCGATCAGAAAAAAAACGACAAATCATTTCCCTGAATATCAATTTATAATAATAATATTTTTCAAAATACTCGAATATCGAGTATTAAAAAAATGGACGAGTATTTTTGGAGTCTCTAATAGCAACGTGCATATTTGATAATTAAAATAACTAACAAAATTGATACTTTAATGTGGTTGTGAATATATCAAACAAAAACGACTGCAATTTTCTCTGTAGAATTTTCAAGCCTCATTTTGTCTTACAGAATATGCACAATTTCCGTTATTTTCATTGAAGTTTTCACTACACCCCGCTGGGTAAACTTTTTACCCTGAAGTAAATACACACTTGCTAATAGAAACAGCCTCCACGAGTACTTCTTTACGAGGCTACCAGACTCACAGGGAAATTAAGAGGGAGTTTTTTTTTCACTTCGCAACTTTGCTAGTCTCGCATAATTACATTGTTTTTCTTCCGTTTTTTTATATTACTATACTGGCAGAAATTGTTAATTAAAAAAACCTTGTTTTAAGGTAATCGGCTTTGTCGAATGTCATTAAGTGAACTGTTTGTTAATGTAGGTAGCGTGGCCGTAGAAAATAAGACAAATTAATAAATAACAATTGACCAACATATCGACCCTAAAATAGAAAATCGTAAGATTACAGAAGAAGATTGTTTTTTATTTCCTCTCGTAATAATTTCGTAAAAATAAACTTTAATTAACCTAATATTGCTAAAAAATGAATCGTTCATATTATTTACATTCACTCAAATTTTGTCACTAACGACCCGGGATTCACCTTTCGGCATCTTCAGGCGTTCAAGTGTACGGATGAACTTGAACTGAATTTAACCGTTTGAATACCGCGCAAATAAATCATTAATATGTCCCAGAGATACTGCATGTTTTTGAGAAAAATAATTTTGCCTAATATACACTCGAATTCGATATTTTAAAAACCTATATTGACTCAGTACAGGTGGCACTACACATATTCATCAAAATATTGGTTATATTCTATCAGAATACCAAGTATTTAATTTTTTAAATGTCTTGGACATCCGTGTTCGCTTGCATATGGTTCCGGACACCTGTGTCCGCTTGACATTATACACATACATACTATACTTTGCACGAGTTTGGATTGCGTTAACTAAGTATCAAACAATTAGCGAAGATTCGTTGGTTAGATGATGTCATATTATGACGAGAAAACCGCCTGTACGCAGTGACGGATTAAGCATACGAGAAGCCCAAGGCGTAATAAAATTTGGATGTCCTATTTTTCAAATTTCAAAAAATTCCATGTAAAATAATATTAAAATCTAAACAAAAAGTATATATGTTATATGAGTCCTCGAGAGGTGAAGTGAGCCAACTAGTAAAATGGTAAAACTTTTTCTTGGACTTTAATTTAAGTACAATCACGACATTGCTTGTTGTTTTGGTGGATTGCATACTTTTATTTTACGGAGATAACATTATTGCAATTTGTATTAATTACCAGAGTTTACTTCACTTTTACGATACTTTAAGGCGTGTAGAATATTACAACGCATCTAACTTATTGTTTTCTACAATACCACTTGGCTCACTTTTATATATTTTAATATAAGCTATTTTTGAAGCCCTTCATATTCGGAGGCCTCAAGCGAGCGCCTCATTCGCTTATAGGGTATTCCACCCAGTACCGGCGCGAGGTTCTTTGGCGCCCTAGGCAACGGTTATTGGCGCGCCCCCTTTTTAACAAACTGTGGAATATTTTTTAAATATGCATGTCCACTCTCAATGTGAATCACATGGCCTCCTAATGGAAGTATCTCAAAAGAAGTTTTTTACGAGAACTGTTTGTTAGTAAGGCGCTCAACTTACCCTTTTCGAAGTATATATAATACGATACATAATTATAACGAACAGATACAAGTATAAACTATTATTTGTTATTAGAATATAACAAATAATTTGATTACTCAATTTATGCGCCCCTTAATGATTTGCGCCCTAGGCGATTGCCTATTTCGCCTGTATGGTAGCGCCGACCCTGATTCCACCACTGCCTGTATGTAAATATTCAATAATTGTTTCTTTTTTCTACAGGCTATGGTCACGTGACTCCGCTTTCGCGAGCCGGAAAAATTTTCTGCATGGTGTACGCTGCTGCAGGTATTCCTCTCACCCTCGTTCTGTTGGCAGCATTGGTGGAGCGTCTCCTGACACCAGCGACGGCCCTCCTTAGAGCCCTCAATGCGAGACTTGGACATCTTTACCAACCTTTTACTATTAGGCTACTGCATCTTTCCATTATCGGTGAGAAGCGTTTTTGTTAAAATTTAATTATTTAGGATTGTGATCGAAGCAACATGACACATTACTTAGTACTTTTTGTAGACAATTCAATCTAAGGAAATCAACCACATATATGTCATAGTTTGATGGTGAATATTAAGAGTGAGATAGGGTAAAATATCAAGGTATTTCAGTTCTACAGTTTTTAAAAAAGTTAAAGGTTGATAGCTATTTCGGCTTACGCCATCGTCAGAACTTAGTTCTGACGATGGCGTAAGCCGAAATAGCTATCAACCTTTAACTTTTTTAAAAACTGTAGAACTGAAATACCTTGATATTTTACCCTATTAAAATGGAGTTCTACCAAGTAAATGCCAAATCAATAAATAACTTAAGAGTGAGTGTAAGTGTCTTCAGCGACACCTACAATACCATTAAGACAAAATATTAAATGACTTGCTTACAAATTGATAAAATCTAGTCTACTAGGATTTTCAAAATATCCCAGTTGATGTAAGCATTCCTTATTATTATACTCAAATAAAATGTATCTGTAATAAAATGAACAGGTAGCCAGTGGCGTGCCTAAGCATTTAGCTCCATTTTTTTTCAATAAATAATCACATCGTAACAAAAGTGTACTTTGATTTTATTAAACGTTGTCAAAATAAAATACATTCATTTTTTGTTTGCTTTTCAGCTTTTATTGGACATTCATAGCTAATAAACTGTCAAATATCTATATTATAATTTGAATAGTTCAAACTAACTAAATGCCAGTGCTATCAATAGTGTCAAATGTATGTATATTAAATCTTCAAAATCGATAGTCTAGTATACCATTAAAACAGGAATGGGCTGGAGGGGGCTCGGGGGGGCTCGCGCGAGCCCCTTGTTAAATTTCGGCGCGGCCGGCGAGCCCCTTGTTAATATAAGAAAATCATTCAAATCATTACATAACTGCAAGTTCTGTAGATTGATAAATTTGAAAATGAGTTGTTTCATTTTTTTCATTCAGCGTTGCGGGCGTCCGTGAGTCCCAGTACGAAAAAACATTTTTTCGATCAATTTATCTGTTTTATGTTCGAAGGAATGGGAGTTTGTGATGTCTTAAGATTGCCTTCCACTCTTCCGATATTTCAATTCACCTGGGCGCTACTATTAGTTAATCACAACTCCTGTCTTATGCTTATCATTTTATCCCTACTTTGGAAAAGAGAGGTAGAGCGACTAAGTAACAAGCAGTTTTCGTAGAAAAATAACTTTCGTTGAGATACCTTTATTAGGAGGCCATATACTCGACATAGGGAGCGGACATGGATAAAATTTACCGAGCCCCTTGTTAAGATATTGGCAGCCCACCGCTGCATTGAAATCACATGTGAAAAGTCAAAAACTAATTTATTTGTTTACAATTTACTTCCAGTGTCGATTCTAGCAATATTTTTCGTGGCAATACCAGCTTCCGTATTCAGTGGTCTGGAGCCAGAGTGGGATTACCTGGACTCGCTGTACTATTGCTTCATATCATTGACAACCATCGGCCTCGGAGACTACATTCCAGGAGACACTCCTGATCAGCCCCTGCGACCCCTCTACAAAGTGGCTACAACTTGTAAGTACAATTAATGTATCACGCATTATTACAACTTACTGAGTATTTTAAGGACTAATTTTAAATCAGGTATACATGTAGAAAATAAGATAAAGAAATTGCTTTGTGATTTATTTTGAGTATCTGGAACATGTGTAAATACCTAATGGAATGAAAAACACTCAGTTATCTATGGATACAAATTCAACTTCAGTTAAAATTCATGTTACCAAACGTGCAGCTGGAGATCTTAGAGCCAGATAACAGCTTTATCTAATAAAAGGCACAGTATGTATGTCAGGTTATATTATAGGATAAAATGATAAGGTTAAGAGGATAAAAGAAAACTATAAATTACTTCCTTTAACTGGATGGCTACCACAGACGAGATATCTAGTGAAATTTGCCATGCTCAACACGCCAGAGACGAGTTATCTCGTCAATAAATAATTAAGAAATAATTGCAAATTATTGCCAGTGTGCTAAGTACAGACGTACTTAGCACTTTCTACGGCAGCAAAAATGTTAATACAAGTAATATGTAATTTTTGTAGTGACATCTAGTGTTTGGAATAGTTATTAGTAAAAACAGTGAATAGCAAAAGCTTTTATTTTTATTCACTAGATGTCTACTTGTATAGTATTATAATAAATTAATAAAAATAAAATGCTCTACATAAAACAACATAAAACCTTTACAATGTTTTCAACTATTTTCTTAATTTATTGACACTTACCATACATGAATTCTATACTATTGTAAAATGTGAGTTGCTAAAATAAATTAATATTGTATTTTTTCATACAAAATAACATAATTTGGATAATATTTTTTAATATTTTCAGTCTACTTACTGGTTGGCCTAACATTTATGATGCTAACCCTGACGGTCTTCTATGATATCCCGCAACTGAACGTTGGTGTAGTCTTCGCCGAGCAGAGCATGCCATCCAGCTACGACCCTGAAAAGATGAGACTCAGTGACGGCGCTATGATAGGGCCACAGTACACCGTCGGATCCCTAAGCATCCCGGGCCAGTTTGCTGCACAGTGTGATGATCCTACCTCTTCCACACGCCGCTCTGTCGTCCGGGTGAAGCCACACAGAGATGACAGCCCCAGCCCTGAAGACACCACCCCGGTGCATGCGAGGGATATCAGGGTCCACTAAACACCTGTGGGAATCCCTCAAAAATAAATTGACGACCAAAAAGGCTATTCTGTAAATGTGTATATCTGGAGTAGAACTGTGATTGAACCTAGTTTTTATTGTGACTTATTAATATTTTACTGATAACGTTGCCGTTGATCAATTTTGTGATAATTAATTTGCCTCAATATTATAAGTCATCACTTATCACAGATAATACCAAAAAATATCCGCATTTCGTCGAATGTCATGAAAACAGAACTGTTTTCAAATATTTTAATTCAGATTCAAGTATACCTAGATGTCACTAGTGAAACTCAAAGACTAGTATTTGTCATAGACTAACAACTCTTCATAACATCATAACATTCATGTTAACCTCTAATTTGTGCTTAGAATAAGTAATACATGTCACGCTTTTAAATGTTAAAAATTGTACACAATTATCAGTTACATATAAGATATTCCCGCATTATTCGTTGATTTATTACGGTCCCTTGGAAAACGTAGAATCGGGGTTTCACTGTACTCTAAAAAGTATGTACAATAATTGTATTAAGTATTAAAGATCCCCTTTATTATTTTAAATGGCACGTTATCAGTATAAAATTAATAAAGTATATTGAAAGGGAATTTAATATAGAAAAAAAATATTTAGAGTAAGTGAATATGTGAGAAAAGAAAATGGAGTCCAGTATCACAAATAATAAACATGAAGTTTATTTAAAATCCTATTTTTTGGGTTCATGTTAACCCCTATTCATTTTACCATTAATACTGGCAAAGATTGAATTAAATTGATTATTTTACATTCTTGATGATTTATTAAATTTATAAACTTTTGATTTAAAATGTAAAAAAACGAATAAATGTAGTTATTAATGGTGCTTATGAAGAAAAATATTTTGCGTTGATTTTGAGAGTGTCGCAAGAATATAATATAAAATATATTGAGAATAATATTACTCTGAATGTTTATATGAATAAAATTTAAATCATGGTTCTACTGTGGATGTAATTATTTCAAATTGATTATTGATATAGTTTTTTAAATAATAATTGACATATTTATTTGACTTAGTTTATTTTTAAATAGTCTTAAACCTTATTTTTTATAGCGCAGGTTTTGCACCAAAAATATGGTTTTTTACACATAGAAAATATTTGTATAATATAATAACATGTAAAACATATTGTAGGTAGGCGACACCTTTGATTTTTTTGATTAGATTTTAATAGAGATCTTTATTATTTCCATTAAACTTATAAAAATAAATAACACAACTGAATATTGAATATCTCTAGAAAATAGAATAGTTTTTATTAAAAAACGTAGAAACCTACATATATATAAATATAATACAAGCTTCAAACAAATACTTAAAAAACTACTATTTAAATTATTCACTGTCCAACACAAAAATATGTTAGGAAATCAATAAAATAACATCAACTCAAATCAAGAAAACATAACTTCATTACCAGATTTTAAATGTAATGCTGGAGCTATAAAATGTGTCACAATAAAGAGAATATACATTTTTTTTTTGTGATGAAATGTGACAATTTCAAGGTCAAAAAATTACAAAAACATTTCATGTTTATCATAATGTTCGTAGATGAGATGTGAAATAGTAATCTTCAAATTATTCAATTATTTGAGTGACAGATATATTGAAAAAAAATCTTTTGTTTTATATTATCACAAATTGCTATTTCATATGGCACCTTATACCATATATAATTTAATTTAAGTATTTGATTGAAGCTAGGTATTTTAGTATAAAGTACTTCTTCTACAAAATTTATAATATAGCAAAATCTATTGCTGATGTTTTATGAAAGCCGCATATTAATTATGGTTTATATTTACGTCAAGAATAAAAACTCATGACTGTCTAGTTAATATTTAAATGTCTGATAACCCTTTAATGTTAATCACACCTATCAATTAATGTGTATAACAAAATATATGTAACAAAACGATCACAGCTCAAAGCATATCAGTTGATACTGACCACACCTTAGAACGAGGTTCTTTTTGATTGATTTTGTAATTGTTTAGCCTAACGTATTTACCGTCCTGTGGATAAATATGATAGATGAATACCTATCAAAAGCGTTTCTACATTTTTGCACTTTTTCATTGAATTTTCTATTGATAGATTTAATGTGAGGAAATATAATATTATATCCCACTCAAAATGATTGTAGAATAAAGATCAGATTGTCTGTAGTTTATGGATAGATGTCG
The DNA here is from genome assembly GCA_031772345.1 of Himalopsyche anomala. Classification (NCBI taxonomy): domain Eukaryota; kingdom Metazoa; phylum Arthropoda; class Insecta; order Trichoptera; family Rhyacophilidae; genus Himalopsyche; species Himalopsyche anomala. The sequence goes on along the minus strand of CM062832.1, from coordinate 23,150,509 downwards.
CTACGTATAGTTTTTGGATTTTTTTTTTAATCTTGACGTCAATCTGTTATCTTCTGACCAAGGCTGATATTTATGCCACTTATAATACAGCAGTGATTATTTCACGTTGCCTGTTTGTTGTTTGCTCCATCAATGCTCGTACTTCACGCTTATTTGAAAATGATTGAATTAACGCATATATGCATGTAATCTAGTGGTCGGCAACCTGTTGATTGTGAAGCTTTTGGTGGCAATTCATATTAATTATCATTTTCTTCAGAAACTTGATAATGTTATTCAGTGGTTTTGTTTATCATCCTATTCCTGTGAATAAATTGGTGGAGATTTAAGTATTTTTTTTTTTGCAAACAAACAATGTAGCAACTGCAATTTTTGAAAAATCAAGAGATTTGTGATTGTGCATTTCGTAAAACCTTAACAAAACAAAATTTAACCTGTCAATATGGGATCAAGAATTACTTGCTTAAATGAAGTTTTCTTTTATTTAATATCCTATTTCATTGCTACACAGAGCTAAAATATTGAAAATTTTGTTACTGATTGAAAATAGAAATGGGGCGTAAAACACAATGAGAAATTCAATAAAGTTCATCTTTTAGACATCATTTATTATCACACTCCATTATTGATCAGTTGATCAATAATGGTTAGCTAGTTAGCTTTTAACAATAGATTCTTTGTTTGAAAGGTTGCTGACCAGTGATCCATTGAACTTGTAATTGTGCTGATTAGTTATTTGCTGGGTCGACAAAACTCCGAATCTGTCAAGCCCTTCGTTGAAGTTTACGAGTTTAAAATATCACAGTGTTAAAGAATTGCAGCTCATATATAATAATTATTGTATCAATGTTAATACATATGTACCTTGTAAAATTATTATGATTATTGTCTTCCCTGAAACCACACCTCTATAAAAGAAAAATGTTTATTAAAATAAGAAATTTATCTGTAAATTTAAAATTACTGTAACATAATTTTGAGAAGAGTAATTTATCAGAGACAGTTTATTTAAAATTATGGAGCGTTATTAATTCTATGAGAAAGCATATTTATAAAATGGAATTAAATTAAGAGATTTTAGAAGATGTATAATTTTTCAATTTAACAGTGTGTAGTGAAGACTGTAGGTCTGAAATGTATTTATATAAATCACACCAAGATGGCAACACTGCACCTGCACAATATTGCACTACGCTAATGTAATGATCACAATATCGACAACATCATAACAACATAGTTTTCATCATACTTCTTCGAAATTTTACATTGTTTTAAATACTCACTAACATTCCTTGTAATATATCAATATTGCCATATCAAATCAATAGTTACTTATTTAAAAATCATGTATTCTTTTTTGTCATGAATCATGATACAAACATGTAGCAGAAGTAATACCAACAAAAGTAAAAAATATATATCATAAAAAAAGATGGCTGAATTAATGTCAACAGCTGCTGTAGGTCCATAATAATATTATTATATAAATGATGACCTAGAATAAGAACATATAAGGTTCAAGTCACATGTTATTGCATTGTTTTTATTTTGTAACGTAGCATTATATTATATGTTTTATCCTTTAACAGTATTTGTTTTCTTAGATACATTTTTAAATGTTACAAAATAAAAAAATACAAATTTTGTCACACAGTAATGAAAAATGTTGTAAAACTGACATATCAAAACAGGTATTAGTTACCTTAAGATTTTTATATTCTCACTTCTGCAATTATAATATTGTTTATCATACAGATCTAACTAAAGGGAGCTTAATTAGCAATATTATATAATATTTTTCGTTATTTAATCCATAAAAATGATGTTCTCTGAGAGCTTTTAAAAAAAGCACTCTGCATTTTTATTGAATTAAGTTTCATCATTTCTCTCCATCACATTTTCCCCATTAAACACAATATTACATTGTACTTTTACCATAAAATTTCATTTTTCATTAATTTTAGTATTAAATTAAAAATGAAGCGCGCTGTTTTGAACAGGGTGAATATTCGTTTTGCTTACAGTCATCGTAAACAGTGTTTCTTATAAATAATATGCAAACTTATCCAGGGTGACAATTACCAGAGCTTCTCCACCTTTCTTGCGATGATAACTTTACTGAGACAAAGCTTCGAGAAACACTGATTTGATAGTTAGCGATTTAATGTGACGTAGATACCTTACAAGTGTCAATTTCTTGTGATAGGAGACCAAATATGTGTACAAGTATATTACAATAATACGCATAGATATTTAAAATACTTTTTATTTGACTAATTAAAGATTTTTAAAATATAAAGTGATTAAGAGAACACCATGGACATTGGTTTTAAAGATTGTGCTGTTTTGTTTGATAATAATTTTCAATGCGGTGGTGTCTCGATCTATCATTTTTCAAGAGACCGATAAATGTTAGGAAAATGATAAAAAAAAATCACAGCAATACATACCTACCTCTTTTCTACAACGATTCATTTTTAAGAAAAAAAAATTTTGCTCACGAGATTCAAAACATGGTATTATTTAAATTTGTATAAAATTCAATTGGCAAAACCTCCAGATGAATGAAGTTAAAAAATAAAAATACAGCAAAAATAAGTTATGTTTATATGTCGAACTGCAGTAAAAAAAATGTAATACCAATCAATCTGGTAAAGATTCAATTATGAAAAATTCTGTTCATAGTTTGCAAAAATAAAAATATGATCGATCGAGGATCCACTGATGTATATTTTTTTGGAAAATTACATAATTCATTAAATTGTTTTATTTTAAATATTGTTAGATATACTTAGTTTTTTATTTTATAATATTATTTTTTAAATTTAAAATACATTTTATTTCAAAATAAGCTTAAATCTCATTTTTACTATCAATATGTCAAATGAAAATGAAGCTATCTAATTAAATTATTATTCTCAAATTTTATATCATTTAATTTATCCTTTCACTTAAATGTTTTTTTGCCATCACAAAGGATTATATAATTGCGATGAGAGTTAGTCAGGGTCTGAACACTATAAGTCTAATTTCTACATTAAGAATTATTTCCCAAGAGTCAGCGAGACATTATATTTCAACAGACACGCGTTCACAATTCACGATCAAGTACATCAACTGTTACTTTCTGTGGACTTACATTAAGTAAAGTTGATGACATATTATCTTAACCACACGGGAAATATTGACCAAGTGTTAGTAAAATGTTTTAACATCTTTAATCAATCTAAAGCTCTTTCATTCGCTCTTTTCTAACATTCCTGGTTTAGTTTTTGTAAGACATCAAACTGTTTTATAAATTATGTCAATGATACAATGCACTTGGCTACTTTCTCTTTTGTTACGAAGATTTAAAATTATATATACATACACATGCCCACATGGAGGCAGACTCTAGTGTCATCTTTACATCAAAATGTCTATTTAACCTGTAAATACATTTCATTGGCTATTATTTATGCTAGTAAAGTTATTGGCTGACTTCAGTTTTAAATTAATTAACTCAATTTATAGATGGCCTACACAGCGGCTATGTTATATCAAGTTACATATCGAGGTAAAACTGATTATATTAGCTGTCTGAAGTATTTCAAAACATTATTTAAATTTATATTTACAATGAGACCCAGTTAATCAACGACAATCAGGGAAAAACAATATTATATAGGTTATGGTTTAATTAAGCCCAAAACCTTCTTTGAATTCATAAAACAATACAGTAAGAAAACTATTTGATCTTCGGCCTCGAGTTTTATAGTAAGATACAATGTGTCTGGATATTTTTACAGCCAATCGGTGAAAGTGTATTAACTTTTAAACTGTTTTGAACGGGTGTTCATAACATCATAATTTGTAACTCATAATTTTAGCTGAGTTAAAAAAATTGTCCTATTAAATTCCATGTTCTAATGCCATAAATTTATTTATTATTCTTAAAATAGCTTTACATCTGACAACACCAAACATACCGATTGATTCATTATATTTTATTCTAAGACAGGGGAACGATAGAAAAATGGTTTTAGACTTATAGAGTGGAGTATTCTTATTTAATATACTGATTTTGTGTTGAAGAATTATATTATATAAAAAATAAATATCTTTATATTTCACTAGACATAAATTATATGTACTGAAAAGAATATAAATATGTATTCAGTTTTATCAAGTGTATACAAGCCTAAAAACAATGTAAGCTGTAATCTGTATCCGACAAGACTAAATAAATAAACTGTCAATGTAATCTGTGTTTTTCTTCTTATTTTAACTTTATTCGCATATAATTAGAAGAGCATAGAAATAAATACATGGAAATTTCATATTTGGATCCCTGAAGAGGTGTCATGCTCGGCTTCCAATACGATTATACGTGGCTAGCTTTATCTCAGAGCTTCTTGCAGTATTTCAGGAAAGGGTGATTTTTTTGTTACTCTTATACAATTTAATTTAACAAACTGTTTTAAATAATATCTATGTGCTTTCGATGGATTTGGCGGTAACTTTGTGGAAGATCATTTTGATATAAAATAACTTAGATTATTGCACATATTGTGCTACAAACTGTGACACGTTTTTCGCCTGTTTCAGAGGCAGTCTCAGACAGTCTTACTTTCACAAATGCTTGTTTAAGTACGAATGATTTTAATTTTACTCTTCTGATATATTGGTCAACGTCGTTGGTTTCTATGCCGGACTACACGGGTTCGAATCCCAGTACGAACAGCATTTTCTCAATCAATTTATTGATTTCTGTTCGAAGGCATGGATGTTTGGGATGTCTAAAAATTCCCTCCCACCCTTCCAATTCTACGATACTACTCATGTTGGTACAAAGTAGTCCCAGAAAAATTTGCTTCATATTTAAATCGCATTGATAGAAGTATCATTGTAGATTACGGTAAATATCAGCTAGATTTTATTGGTATTTAGCGAATAGTTGAAATAAAAATAATTTTGAAATGCAAATGCACTCCAAGGAGCCCGAAGGTTAAAGGACATAATAGTTATTGTGGGTCATCATTTGTATGTCACTTGTGTGACGCAGCTGTCACAGCATACGCTGGTCACATACGTTTGCTTCACTAGCTTGCACCTATGTCTCAGCATATGCTTTTTGGATGCCCCAAATTGCTGATCACTGTTAGCCTTTTAGCTGCCGTAGATAATTAATAGTAATTACCTCGCACGCCGGCTATATTTTGCAACTATCAATTTAATTAGTTATTGACGAGATAACTCGTCTCTGGGGTGTTGAGCACGAAAAACTTTACGAGATATCTTGTCTGTGGAAGCCATCGATTTAAAAGCAATACAACACTTAACCACAACCATGCCTGCATACCAGTAGCGGTCGGTCAAGTGGCAGTCGATCAATGCTCCCCTTCTATTTGCAGGGGCAGTTATATTTCATAAACTAATATTCAAACATAACATTTATACCATTCACTCATTTTCAATTCTTCATGTATTTATTGTCTATAGCACATATTTTAGAAAAAAATATTTTATTTAATTTAAAAAAAAATGTTTTTTTATTGAATTTAAAATGAGGGTATGGTATAAATGTTATTTATGAATATTATTTCATGAAATAAAGCCGCCCCTACATATACAAGGGGTGCATTGACCGGCCGCTACTGCTGCATACCCTTGGTGGCCGATTACCAGCATAGATCTTAACACTTCATCAAGGCGTCCTTCATTATCCAAGCGTTACTCACCACATACATAGCATTGGCGTCTTTTTACAAATTCGACATTGCGGCCAAAAATAAATTCGATGTTCAATATTAGTTTCGAATATTCGTCCAAAGATGTTTAAGCAAAGACTCAGACTATGAAGTAATGGTAAAAAATATATTAGTTTCATATGTTTTAACAGATGTCAGCCATTTGAGAAAATCGCCATTTTATGGTTGACGTAAATATTTTTTTGGAGGATTTATTTGCTTTCAATATTTTTGTAGGCGTTGGTTACATGTGTCAATGCACTCATAAGTTTTATATTTACGACCCATTACAGTGGTAGTGAACCATTGATGCAGATGTACATTTTTATCAGGATATCTTGATATTATTTCAATAAAAGGTGGTAAGGTTTATGGTTTCCCATATATGAAAAAATATTTCGAGTCTGGTATGCATTTTCAATATGCCATAAAAATTTCTTTGAATTACATTAACGCATTCAAAAGTTACGGAAATTTTAATTGAACGATCAAAATTTGCTGATAATTTGCCAGTATTTGGCGTACAACATTGTGAAATTCGTGCATTAAGTAAAGTGTTAAAACACAATTGGTCACCGCGCTGTGTACATTTAAGGCTTGAAGCGTTAATAAAAGAATGTGAATCTGTTTTTAATGTATTTTTATTTAGAAACATGGCACAGAGTACAATACAACAGATAGTATCTTGAGAAAGCCAGGTGGACAAATAAATCTTTTAAGATACTGAAAGAACCTGCGACAGCATTCGGAAATGTCTAACACAATTGTATTTCATAAATCCACAACAAAACCAATGATCCTAAAAATCATAAACTGAACAATTATTCATACTATCATCTCTCCTCAATGGAAACACCTTTCCTCTCTTATCGATAATACAAAAACGGTGATATGTACCACAGAACCGTGCCATGGGCTCCGTTAAGACACAAAAACGTGCAGAATGAATTCATTTTACATTTGAAATCAATCAGTTGTTGATTCGTGAGATATTTTATTTAAAAAAATTTACACCTCTACACCACAAATGAATCAACTAATTATAATTTTACACAGTTAAAGTGGAAGCCAATGTATTATAAAACATATAACCGCCAGCTTATAGTAGTTGCTTTAAAAAAATCATTAAAAGTTTGTTATTGTCTGTTGAACACTTACCACTCTAAAATTAATCAATTACAAATAATGAAATGAAAATGCCAACTAGATAGGTTACTGTCAGTAAAGTTGATAGTAAGTGACACATGAGCTTGCGAGGAATGGAAGCAACCAACTTTAAAGCAATATAGAGATGTTAAAGTAGCATTGTCGTCAGCTATAAAAGATTAACAAAAATTATCGAATAATAATTTTGTATCAGGCGTAGTCAGAACTAACGATAGCCTGTATCAAAAGTATTTGACAATCGTTAAACATTGCTAGTTTTAACCCTATTATAGTGAAGTTCTACAAAGTAAATGCAGGATCAGCGAGACAATGCTCACAGGCACATGGTTATAACCTTTAAGTTTCCGTTGGGCATTCTGCGATCGCTTGAACATTCCATTATTTCATTGCGCATGTCAGCCCCTTTTATATTAGGCAAGCCATTTAGAGTTCCCATTTCAGTGAAAGATTTGATGTCCTTTGGGTTATAAAATATTTTGACACTAATATGAACACAACGGAAAAACTTAATATTTATTTTTATAAAAAAAAGCCTTGTTTGTATTGCCCTACAATGTTTTCAGGCTGAAGTTAATTATACATGAAATTTAAGACTTATTACAGTGACAAAATAGAAAGGGGCTCTGAGCTAAATCGAGTTTAATACAGAAATTAACAACGCAATACGAACACTAATAAGTATCTTTCAAGTGTTCTACAAAACTTAGGTTATGTTAAATGATTCTCTTACCATTTCTTCTCTATTCACATAATTGTGTATACAGCAGCTGTTGATAATTTTAGCATTCTTGAGAAACAAAATCGCTAAATAATATGTGGCTTAATTTTCCAGCAGCGTTTCTTGAATGTAGGTTATATACAAAACTCAATAGTATTTTAAATTGATTTGTTTCAAGAGTGGCTATTGTAAAACAGATGTTTCAGTTTCAGGATTAACGGCAGCGGAAGGCATGTAGAGATATTGACAGTACATTATAAGAAAAGTAAATAGTTGAATATGATTAATTTGAAGTACAAATATATATTTTTGTTTGTTTTATCTTGTCAATATTCATTGTAGTATTTTTTTTAAATCCTGTAGACTTGGAATTGCATTTTAATGTGCATGTTTCCTTATAAAAAAACATTTTATGTAAAGCAAGAGGTCTACATCAAGGTGAAGGAATAAATTTCGCGACGCCGGCTTGACGACGCCTTTTCATTTTAACGATGTAGCTCATGCTATGGCTTTAACTAAAGGTATTTCTCTCTTTCAAATTAATATTATCAATATAATATAATCGAAGAAGAGACATTATCAAACAAAAAATAATGTCAACGACCGTAATGTAAATTAAAAGCAAAAATCAATGTTGTCATATAAAACAATATAATATCTATCAATACACAATATAATAATTAATTAATTCATAAATGTTACAGTGAGACCAACTAAAAATACAAAATGTCAGCACGGAATATTCTCCAAGGCTGAATACAGTACATCAGAATAAACGATGAAAAATTCAATCCAAATTTTCTGGATTTAAACAGATTGTGATAATAATATAAAATATGAACATGTTGGTCCAAATATACTAAGTTCAACGTTTATATAACAAAATAAATCTTTTAAACCATTTGATTACATATTACAAAATCATTTATGTATTATCATAGTTTTGAAAACCTATAATTGACACGTTATGAGATCTTATTTAACATGAAAATGTTGATGCTTTTCAGTAAAATAAACAGTTACAAAATAATATCAGAACGTGTATCTTTTTTACAATGAGCATCAGGATAGTAAGTACGGCTTAAGTTAAAAGATAAATTATTATAGCCAGGCTATAAATGAAAGCAGGTTTCGTCAGATCAACAAAACATTCCAGTACTTAATAATAAATAATGGTAAACCACTTACATTAATGAATATAACCAAGAGATATACTGGGATTTTGTAGTCAACTTTCAAGAGAAGATGGCAACAAAAAAGGTATAGTTTGTATTTTACTTAGAAACGTCATTGTTGATGACCAAATGGTTTAAAAAAAATACCTTGATTAATGTTCAGATAGATAAGTCCCATTAGGCGTTTTATTAAATACCCTATAATACAATACAGAATAAACCCAGTCCTCTTTATGCGCGATTTTGTTTTTCGCTTTTATGCGATTTATTTATCATGTGAAAATTCAATTATATTTCGCAACCGACAGTGACAGCAGCTTATATTAAAAAGTGAATACAATTATGCATGTATCTGATTCCCACTGTATTTTTATATGAAATAAAGAAAATAATGTTTAAAATGTGAAAAACACATCTTGAACATTGTTTTGATTTTTGACACTTTTTATACAATATTTTATTTTTTGGAACCAATTTATCGAATTATATGAAATTTGAACTGGAACGAATTGTATCAAGTAAAAAAAGGATTGGGTGTAAAGCCACATTTCAACGGAAAAATTGGACAGGCAGGCAATATAAAGGCTGCAGTTTCCCATTGACATTTGTTTTTTATCTAGTGGTAATTTTATTACTATCAGCAATATTGTAAAAATATCAAGAGTAAGAGAGCGAGATTAACTAATGATATATAAATTGAATGATTACTCTTCTAATTATCAACGGAAATAATACTAGAAAGATTTCTACGTATTTGAATAGTACATTCAAAAATAGTTTCGTAATTAATACTTCTCTTTGAAGTCTTATGTTGAGGAGTTATCATTTAATGTTCAGTCATTCTTCTGCATGTGATAAGAGAACTGAGTATATACTTTTTCTCAAAATCGTGAAATAACTGATAAGTTCTGTCCCTTTTCTGTATTGTACCGTCTGGGTATATCATATCGTAACGCCATAAAATAACATTAATTTAATGAATACAGAATAATGTTTGGATAGATGAGAAGTCAAAGTAAACTATCAATTCACACATTAATTTTAAATATTCAACATTTACATAGTGATAGTTGTTGCGAGTAGATAAAGAACGACATTAAACAACAAACTGCAAGATAAGATTATTGTTCCTTTGTCACGCTTTTTGTATGTTTACTTGACCGTCCATTTAAAAATAAAATGACTGTGCAGGGGAAAGGATTTCAGTATTGTTTAACAGAATTTCACATTGATTAAAACACTCAGATCAAATATTTTCATCGCTTATAATTCAGCCGTAAAATTAACTTAGACAAAAAACAAAATTGGACAGAACTAATTGATAATTAATATTACAGAATAAAAAGAAAAGAGTGAAACTAATGCTAATATATATCATACCTTATGCCTCTTAAGATTCTAGAAGAAAACAACACATGACGAATACACAATTACTACAATGTTTAGACTTGTTTTGTGGATGATTGATTCACTTGCATGTTTTTAATTATAATATATTTCAACACGTAGTAATGAAATATTTATATTAAATGATCTAATTAAAACCTAGTCTTTATTTACCTACAAAGTCCAAATAATCCATAATGAAGAAGACCGATTTGAAGATGTGTAAATAAACATTTAAAGAAGCCAATTCAGTTTTGAGATTTTTTCTTTTAATTATTTTAATGACACCATTTTTTAAATTAAACTCTCATTTTATTTACTTATATCTATTTTTGATTACGACCTAAACTATGTCAACCCCGTTCGTCTGTAATTATTTATTACTAGTGCTCTTAATACGTAGTATTTGATAATTTTTTGTTAAAATTTTCGTTATTTCGAATGCACACGTCGTCAACGTCTCAAACCTCGTTCGTTTATAAATCTAAAAACAATTAATATTTTACACGTTTCATGAAACTGATGTTCGTACGGAAACTGACAATGATTGATTTTTACACGTCGCGCATCCAAGCTTACACCGGACAGAATAAATCTATAAAATTTCAATCACAATAAATAATAACAATCGTGAGAAACATTTTTTCTTACTCTATATGCAAATAACTAACTTTAGTTTGAGATTATCCGTGCGCTTGAATGATTGAATGGCAAACCCCAAGTCATTAGTGACAAAACTTAAATTTGATATTGTAGTTCAATAAAACACCTTCAATCAAATAAATTAGTACTTAAAATGTTTTAATAACTTGTGTGAAAAACAGCTAATTCACATTAACCTTTGGAGGAATATAGATCTATATGTACATCGGCAACATTTTTCTGTAAAGAAGTACAGACATACTTCTAACTCAACACAGTAGTGTCTGTCTGTGAGCATATTTGAGACTATTATTTGCAAACACGGTTCGTTCAAAAATGGTTATAAAAATGAAATTTCAATTTGAAAAACAATATACATTTAAAAAGAATTTTTATTTTTACATAATTTTGAATATTTTTAATATTATCAAACCATGTTTGAAACTGATAACTAAAAATACTTTCAAAATTTAGTTTTATTTAATAAATTACATTCATGGATCATGTTTTAACGATTTTTGAACGAGCCGGGTTTGCAAGTAATAGAATTTAAGTATGAATTACATATATTATTTGGAAAAAAGTCACACAATTGTCATGTTAAAAAAAAGCCAGCAAAGTAAGATTAAGCAAATTTTTAAGACACAAAAAGTTATTAAACACAAGAAATTGATAGCAGATACTCAACAAATTTCTCAATACAAAATTGCTATCAATACCTAGTTAGTACGTTTACTGTACTGGTTTTCAAAATATCAGAATTCACTTTTACCCAAGGACATATGCAGAATGCGCATACACATATGCAGAAATAGCGTATTCAGACTAAATAATTCAATTCAAATAGAAATTTATTTCAACAATTACATGCCTTACAAAATTGTATTGGTTTTATTGTGAATGAAATATTCTTTCAGTATCCTCAGTATTTGCGATGGCTACTGAAGGTGAAATGAAATTATACCACAAATTGAACATATGCTGTTCCTACTGTCAGTATACGGATCATCAAAAGATTACTTCTAGATTTATTACAGACCAATGCACTGTTATCGATTGTTTCACCCAAATTCGCAACACTTAACTGCACCAAATTAAAACACATATTTAAAATATTAATGTATTTATAATATTATAAATTCGGTTAAACATAATAATTTACGATAGTGTTTTCAGCCAGAAATTTATCATTTCAATATTCTGGTGATTTTGAACTTTTAAGTGAAATTTACGATACCCAACATTCTACTATAAATCATCAAATAATAATTTTCCAAAGGCAGTGTTTCTTTACGGTGATAATTTAAGGTGTCTGAGGGGGTTTTCATTTATCCTTTGATATTGGAATGCATTGTTGACTATGAACCATTACATTTTACTGTGATATAAGTAATATCATTGCTGTCAATACTGATGGGACAGTCACATTCATTTCTTTGTGCCAGTTTATCCGAATTAATCGATACTATGCATAATTCTGTATCTGCAAATATTACTTTTAACAAGAGAGCGTCTCAAAGATTTAAAACACAAGAGAAAAACGCAAAAAGTTACGTATTTATATTTTACAAAAAGTAGTTACTTTACCGTTTTTCGATGCGACTGAAATGTAGATAACAAAAATGCAAGACATATAATGACACAAGTGCCACGTACGTCATTTTATGTAGTGTCGGTATCGGCATTTAAAAACAGTTCCATATTATTTGACACAAAGTAGAACAAACAAAATGAATAATAACAGGAAGATTGCTACAATGAGGCCAAGATAGGCTGTCATCAATACTGGAGTAGTCATAGCAACGAATTCATTTGTGTGATATAATAGCATATCGTTTGACGGCGATCAATCATTGCCAAGTTCCGTCGTAGTGGAATCAAGAGAGGTGTACAAAACGCCCGAGTACAAATCCACAAAGAGCTGCTCAAGATTTTCAATATCTAATAAGAAATATTCTTAAAATTATTTGCATTTTTATATTGGTTCTGGCTGTACTAAGAACTATTTTCTGTCACTAAACACAGCACTGTTTAAATAAACTCTGCTATATTGACGAGTGCATATCATTTTGTAAAATCCTTATTAGATAAGTTTTTTTTTTTTATTAAATTTAATGTTATCTGAATATAACAACTTCACACGTGTTTTTATATTTGTTATAAATCATTCAAATCCCATTCGCGCACAGTGAAAAAATACGACAGAAATCATAAGTTTTTATTACCCATGGTACACCAGTGTCAAAAACAATATTTTAATCTTACAAAAATTCCAAGTCAATGGGGAGTATCTTTAACCGTTTCGATTACTTGACAAAAAATTCATGCAAAAGTCCATCTTTAAATAAAATATACTATACTTTGTCACGTGCAACAACTTTATAATAACAGTACACAATCAACTGCAAGAAGCAGAAAATACAACTGTAAGTAGAGTAATATAAGTAATGTAACAAAAAATACTGATTCCAAGTAATTGCAAGGAACCTACCAGTTTGTGCGTATTGCGTTTTATTATTTACGGATGCTGAAACGGTAATTTAGTTAAAAATGGTAATGTGAAGCGCACATTCCAATATGGGTATGTGTTTTAAGTCTACTGTGTCGGCGGCACTAGACAGGTGCCTTGGTAATTTCAATGCAATCGGAGACGTATAAATTATTAAATTAAAGAAAGGCATCAGCAGTAGAAGCGCACATAGTTTATTGGGGATATTTTTATAGATTTACATTCATTGATAATTCAAACAAGAAAGAAAGACAATTATATTCATTTTATGAAATAACCAAGAGTCATGTGACCAACGTATGCTCGTCCCGTAGCTATGAGGTAATTCTCTATGACTTTATTAAAATAAAAATCCTCCATTAGGATATTGCTCTACATTGAAAGATACAAAGCATTATTTCATTTATTTAATGCTGTTAATTTCTTAAAAGATCACCCAGTATCGTATCAACAAAAAAAATTATATTTCATACAGTTTAGAGGCAGTTCATGCATTTAAAAAGAAGAAAGTAACAATATTGTCAAATAAACACAAATATAATGTTAAAATATATATTTTTTTATCACTACCAACTTGGAATCTTTACAAGTATCTGCAGTATGAAAGAATTTTATAATTATTTGACACTCGTATACCCAAACAAGCTGTTAACTAATTGTCTGAAGAAAAAAATTCATTCCGAGTAAATAAAATCAAATCGTTATTGTTAAAACAAGTCAGTTTATGAACACGGCATTTATTCCCTGGTGAATAACAGTCAGGATACGCAAATATAACATAAGGCATATGTTTATACGACCGCAGTCATTGTGAACCACAGCATTTTACATGCAAAACATTTCGTAACTTTCATGAACGGAGTATTTAGGATATGTCAAACAAACAACGATCGAGGAATAATATGTACGGACAGACACTAGGCGCACTTTATTTTTTTGATTGTATTGTTATTTCACTTAAACTTTTACACAGATAAAATCATTATTTATTAAATATATACAATGCATTATGAAATCATAAAATAGACATGGAATCAAATGGTCCCATATATACTTAATTGAGATAGTATGAAGGTAGCACACTTATATTCAACAGAGCGGTCTTTTAAATGATAAGATTATATGAAGAGATTTAGTTGTCTTTTATAAATTGTCAACTTGTTTAAAAGACAGTGTATGGGTCAATAAGAGTAATGAAAAACAACTTCTGTTCAATATAAATGAATCGTGTATTTCAACAACGTTATGAGTCACACTTTTGTAATTGTTCAAGAGAGTGAAAATATGTCTCCTGTAAAATTTTCACAATATATAAATTATATAGCAGGTATTAACTCTTGTATTCTAAAGAAACCGGATTATATATTTTTGTATTAAATCCACTTCTTCGAAATACATGCATTTTTGTAATGCTCTAAAATTCGTTAATAACATACATGGAACGTTTTCGTATTATATTTGGATATTACGGTTTTATGAAGGCGTTTGCATACTCACTTTAGGGAAAAAAATGCGACTCGTAACGTTTTCGAAACACACGATTCAAATATTCTATAACCTAAAGAATAGTGGCGAAAATTTACGTGATACAATAACTCGGAACCAATCGGAATCCGTACATATTATCCCTCGAAGAGTACAACTAAATATCGGTGCATTATTTACCTCGAGTGGATCAAATATTACACCATTCATATTACGAGAGCGGTCCCAAACAATCATCAAACAACATGCGGCAACATTTTTTTTTTATGAGCGTCTTATTGTAATAATATAGAATCCTATTATTTTACCTTTCAAAAATAAATTGCCATACTAAGAACCTGTATGTCTTATATCTACACCTTTTTAATGATTTGTACCGAAACTGTATAATTTTGCTTCCAGCGGTCGGAGCACGAGTCTTGAACGGACGCCTGTTCGGCAGATGCACGATGAGTGTTTGTTTTACGTTTTTTAAGTGCTGGAAACATTTGACAGTAGTAATGATAGCTTCAAAGGCAGCGAGACGAGCCAACGAGAAAAAGACACTATACCACAACACACAAATTCAATTATAATGATAATTATACATTAAATGAACATACAACTCCTTACTCCTTGAGTCGTTAAATCAGATGACAGAAATGAATCAAAATATCTAATAATTCCAATTAAAACAATATGAGAAGTATCAAATCTTTATTAACTTGATTTTTATAAATGTCATTTAACAATGAAAGAACAAGCTCTAACATCTAGGAACTGGTACCACAAAAGAAGTTTCATATTCCTATATTAATATTTCACTGTTTTCAGATGACCACCGCATTAAAGTGATTCAATTTACAGAATTTAGATATAATTTATAATTGCCAACGCAGAAATAAAACTTATTAGAATTCAAGGAGTGGACAGATCGCTTCTCTTCAAATATTCATAAAAAGTATACCACAATTATCACATATCATTATAATTGAATTTGACTTTGAAATTACGACACTATCGTTGAACAAATCTTCTCGATTGTCGAGCAAAGGATCCAACAAATAATACACCCCTCCGGAGAGTATTTGCTTGTGTTATAGTGTCGCCTTTCCGACGGGACCGTGCACTGCCGAAGAAATGGATGGGTTCCTTGTCAACAACGCAAGGGGCTGATGAAACACTGATGGATTTTACTTCTTGGAAGGAGGTTTTCGGGGACTTCTGGTCGCCTTCCCTGTGGAAGTCGAGGGGGTCGAGGCTAACTGTGCAGCCTTGGCCGCGGCGGCAGCTGGAAAATTTACAAACACAGTATGAGAACAGTGGCAATGGATAAAAGCAAAACATTTTTTTGTTTTTGTACTGTTCTGTATTTGCAGATGAATAATATACAAATCGTCGAGTGGTATCAAATAAAGAATCTTGAAAGACACTTGAATTCACCAAGAAACTGATCAAAATTAGAGTTTTCAACACTAGGACTGATTACGAGTCGATTGCTAGACCTCTTTTCACCGAGCATCTGACATCCAGTAGCTGTTTCCAATACATCCTATAACCATGAAGCGGTGCTATTCCCGCTTACACAGCACTTATTTTGAACAGATCAACACTATCACATACTCGTACTCACTTATCCAATACTCAATACTATCACGTTTTGAGTATACAGATGATACCAACAGTTAATTAATAAGTATTTCAGATAGCACTGTAGGATAGCGAAGTCCAATTGGTTTGAATACGACACTAAAAGGTAATAATGTAAGCATTCAATAAGTCAAAAGGCTTTCATTATAAATATTGTCTAGGGCATGGTTTCTCAACGGTGGGCCATGTGGCCCCCCAGGGGGCCACAGCGTGTTTCAAGGGGGCCACAGAGATTTATTTTAGTTTTGGGAAGCCACAACACAGCTTAGGGAGGCCACGGGTACTCATAAAACGATACACAGAAGAGCAAAATGGCGGACGTCGCGCATCTATTTTTTGTAATTACTGGCATTCTAGATTCGAAAATCTCGGAAGAGCTATAAAAAAAGGTGGGTTTTTGAAATTATAATTTTCATTGGAAGACAAAAAATGGTATGGTGGCCACAGAAAAATAAAGACACGTTGCCAAAAAGGTTGAGAAACACTGGTCTAGGGTACTCAACGCTGTACCCACCACCGTCCACTAGTTCCATAGAATGCTTACAGGGTGTATTTCATAGTGATAACATGGTTTGTTTACATTTTTTGTCTGGAATGTCTGGAAAAAAAATTCTTAAGGCTTGGGTGTGTGCAGAAAGATGAAAAATTTATGAAAAAACTTTTAAATAAAATATAATTGATCTGTGTAAGATGGAGTGAACTCTTCAAATGATTTTTAATTCCCCTACATGCAACCAAGTCGGGATGGCCCGATGGTTTTGTTTCGACAGCATACAGCTGCCGAACAAGTAACTGTGAGATAATCACCTTTAGCCGGAGTAGTCTTGGGAGTGGCCTTTCCCTTGGGGGCGGCCGGCGTTGAGTTTCCATTCTTGGCGGGCGTTTTAGAAGGCGTGGCTTTCTTAGCTGCACCCTTGGGGCTGGCAACTAATTTCGCAGGCGTCGTCGCGGCCTGATCATTAACATTGCAAAAATAACAACCATTACAAATTATATACGGTCAAGTTATCCTTCACTCTCGCGACAGCAGCAAACACTGCTGTCGAATTGAACCCATTACAAAATTTCGATTCGTATTTAACGAACCTAAAATCACATATATTATATTTTATGACAAGATCTTAGAATCGACAAATATGATTGACAAGTTGTATGATCACTTATTTATTCGTGAAGATGCAAATAGTTACTAGAATTGCTCAATGGATGTTGCCGTTTTCTAAATGATATATTTGTTTTGCTGTTTCAATTGAATATTTTTAATAAAATAAACGCTGACAATCTCTTTCATACAATTGTTGAAAGTGAACGATAGTTAAGTCTGACAGGTGCCAGGTGAATGAATTGATTTGGATTAATTATAGATGTGCCTACAAAATAGTCGGGAATAAAAATTAAAAACAGTATACTCGCTGGCACATTGCTATGAAAACAATGTGTTCTAGTTGAACAAAATGTTAATATTTTGTACTGAATATGTTTTACATACTTCATTACATTTACAATAATTAAATAAGTTACATTTTTTCAGTTATCGTTGTTTAATTAGCACCAAGACAGAAAATACTAGGAGAGTAAAAAAGGTTCAAATTATCATCAAAATAAACAAATTGACAGTGGCTAGTCATTTTAAAGCGAGGCATGAATGATTTAAATCTATACTTTATTAATTGTTGTCAAGCCAAAAAGAATAAGTTCATTAGGATAAAATTTGTTACAATTTTAAACATATGTATATTGAAATACATAGCTGTAAATACGAGTCTCTCTGATAAGTCTAAAGGAGTTAACATTTTATATGTAACAGAAGTGTACTGTGATTTAAATATGATAATGCAGTTAGCGTATTGTTGGCATTTTTTGCAAGCAGTCTTATTGATGTGAATGAGTTCGTATCGTGATTGAATAAAATTAAAAGTGCAGAGTTTGCAAATGTAAATATGTTCGATGAGGCGGAGAAATGATGTAACGAATTGCAAATGAAAAACGACACATAAAGCGGGACAAAACACTGTGCACGAGAGTTCACTCCGTCGAATGTGTGAAAAGCGTTTAAAAAAAAATCAATGGGAAACAATCAAACCTGCGGCTAAGTCACAAACCGAAATACGCTCCTCGAACAGGTCGGATCAGAACCTAATTTTTTTCAGTGGTAAACATAAATTTTGTGTTAGCAACAATGTAAAGATCATACACACGGAGCTGTTATATTTTATTACAGATGCTTAGTGTTTAAACAAGCTAAATAGTCACATTTATGCCGAGGAAATACTAACTGCAGAAATTAGTATACTAAAATAAATAAATCAAGTGTTTGAAAGCAGAATGTTAACATTATATTAAATTTTGGGTAATCTATGTTTTCTGTTATTTAGAGTTGGGTTCAGCTGAAATTTTCTACAGCATAGAATTCAGGAGCTCAATTCTTGAAACGATTTCATTTTACCGTTAAACTTTCATCTTAAATTAGATGCCAATAGCTTAGAAAGTTATTTCTTTAGAGGCCGTTTAGTACAAACTTGAAGACGATTCAATTGATAGTTTTGTCAAATAAAAAACGTAAATATGAAAAATACTGCAACAAAATTCCAGCAAAATACTAATGGATTAATGAAAAAAAACGCACATTTTTTGTGACGCAGGAAAAACGATAAAACTTTGAATGACCAATAAAAACTAAAATATCTTATTACAAATGAAAACATGTTGAGAAATTGGAAAACAATAGATCAAGATTCCACTGAATGACCACTGTAGTGTATTGGTGAGAAATTTGGGTTCCTGACAAAGTCAATAATGAATTCAGATTTTTTCTATCTAACATTTGCGATCTTAGACATGGTTTTCCTTCGTGTCTTTTCTCCTCGAGTGGCTTTAAAATTATAATTTATCAAGACTTCAGGTGATTTTGAAATCTCCATGTATCTTGTGTACCCTAACTGTACAGCAATCATTATTTTAAATCTTTAATAACTACAACATAATTCTTTTAAATAAGGTTATATTCGTAGATGAAAAAAAAAACAACTATTTGGTATTCCGTGGAGTCAAATACGGAGACTATTATTCAACCACCGGCAATCGAATAAGCAATAAAAGAGATACAGATTTTTTATAAAAATTTGGATCTGTTATGAAAACTTTTGTTTAACAATCAATATAAATAAATAAAATACAAGCATTGTTTTCTAGGAGTAATGCAATCTAACAAAATATATTAATTCAATAAAATAAGAAGACAATCATTTATATCAAGTCAAAAACTGATTTCAAAAACTACTAAACACTCTGAAAAAATCATAATTGCAATTGACAATTTTACGGTTTGAAGTGATTTTCTAAATTGAATGTACTTATATCCTGTTAATTATATTACAAATAATTTAATTTTGATTGCAATTTTAATTCCAAGAGTTGTACTAAAATATAAAAGAAAACAACCTAATGGGGACGGTATGCGTTAAATCAATAATTATTATTCATTTCAATTAATCAAAAAAAATATTAAACAAAAACTTCTAGAAAGTCATTGGAAGAAATAATGTAAATGAATAAATTAACATCAATTTATACACTACTTGAATCCTAAACATTATAATTTTTAGATTGACTGAAAAGCAGGGCTGTGGAGTCGGAGTCGGAGTCGGAGTCGCGGAGTCGCGGTGTTTTGGCCGGAGTCGGAGTCATGAAAAACGGGCGACTCCGACTACTTTAAAAAAAAAAATGCAAATTAAAAAAAAAAAAATACTCACGAAATTTATGAAAATTGAATTACGTAATAATTATTGTGATATAGCTTAATAATATTAAACGTGTAGGTGTCATGAGTCACGCCGAGCCAGTGAGTCACCAAGATCCACTGCATATGAGTCCGCGCAAAAGTTGTTGTTTCTTTCCTTCTCATGTCGAAAAAGTAGATTCGATATAATTTTTTTTGTTACTCGAAGTGCATACATTTATATGCACGCATTTTTTAGTCAAGTCATAGTCGGAGTCGGAGTCAAATTCGGAGTCGGAGTCGGAGTCGGAGTCGTGTTTTTGAAAAATGTCGGAGTCGGAGTCGTGTAATTTTTTAACGACTCCACAGCCCTGCTGAAAAGTAATAAAATATACAACAAAAACTCACTACGCAAGGAGTTCGGGATTCAAAACATTTGATCACCGAGAGAGAGCAGCCGTCTTGAATACAAGGCTAAGAATTTAATCACAAATTTGATGTACATGAGAGTATGCAAAAACATTGAAATGGAAAAATTGTAGAACTAAATACTTTGATATTTTTACCGTGTAACAAAGATTAATAACCATCAGACAATAGATGAACCCGTTAACGCACATATGGTACGACACAGCTTTCATCACTTGAAATATCCAGAGCCTGTAGTATTTTTTTCTAAATTTTCAGATTTACAGGAATAAACCTCCCTGTGCATAGTACTGAGTACATGGAAAGGAATAGAGCATTGTGTAAAAAGACAGTCCAGTACACATTAATTTCATTATAATGACCTGCTAGTGGAGGATCAGAGAAGTGATTCTTTGCATTTTCACAACGGCAAAGAGTGGCAATATGTCCACAGTTAGTGATGAAATGCAAATCGCTGTCCATCCCCAAAAGGTATATAACTATTCGCAAACAATAAAGCAGCAGTGAAAATGATATGAAAAATGATTGATACGTACATTCCTATAGATCCGTTGGATCATGCCTACCTTGTTAGTGGTTGTCACACTAATAGGTGGCAGACTGCTTGAACTACTTTGCTTGGAGTCCCGGGCGGGCGTTTTGGCCTTGGGGGTCTTACTCTTGGCGGGAGTCTTGGCCTTCGGGGGAGGTTTCGCTTTCGCCCTCTTGGGAGTCGGTGCCGCGCGTTTCCTCGGCGAAGGCTTCGGACTCTCTTCCTCGTCGTCGTCCTCGTTCTCGTCGGCTTCGTCGTCCGTCAGGTTTTGCTCCTTCGACGAGACGGGGGAGGATTTGGAGAGAGGTCTTTTACGGGAGGGGGTGCCTGAGGGACTCTTTTTTGTTTTCTTGTCCAACTGCGACTCGTCTTTGTAGAGGGATAGGTCAACTGAAAACGATAAAAAATTATTGAAAAAAAAACGACAATTTAAAAACAAAAAAAAGCTTAACCTTTTAGCTGCCGTAGATAATTTAATTAGTAATTACCTAGCACGCCGGCTATAATTTGCAACTATTAATTTAATTAGTTATTGACGAGATAACTCGTCTCTGGCATGTTGATCATGAAAATTTTTACAAAATATCTCGTCTGTGGCAGCCATCGAGTTAAATTACATTAACTCTTTGAACGGTGAGTTAATTTTTACTAAATTAGGTTTTTTCTTATATTTTGATTATTTGTAGTATTGCCACACAAAAATTTAAAAACCTTTTTTTTTATACCAATCTGGGAAGAATATTAGTTATTATTTCAAGAAGTAAATATTTTTTTTAAAATTATAAAACTCATAGTTAAAAATGTAAAGTAAACTAGTTCTTTATAACTTTTGAATATTTTTACTATACTTTATTACTACGCTTTTGCGTCAAAATCTTTTTGCTCTCATCTGTTTACATGTGCCGCTCTACAGATGTCGATTCCAGGAAGGATTCGATCCCAAATACAATTTTACCCTCAATATTAAATGGCTACCGATTTGTTTACAAATGTTACCCTTTTTTCAAAAACCTTTTTTTCATTTGCAACACAAAATAAAAATAATGTGGCGGCCAAAAGTCACTAGTGGATGTGTCTAGTATCCATATCTGAAGAAATAACAAAAATTCAATAAAAATTATGAGAATGGCAATAGATAATAGATGACAACCTACTCTGTCGTACGGGTACGGCAATACTCATCAAAGGGTTAAACTGTTATTTATAAATTTTCAACCGCAGGCAGCATCAAAGACAAAGCATCTCAATGGAACTTTTTGTATAAGAATTGGTCCTAAATAAATCATTAAATCGTAGTGGAGAGTACACGTTATAAAAGACAGGATTTGCAAAGGACTAGTAGTTAGATAATAGCTCTCTCTGTGACCAGTTCTCAGGATAGGGGACGGACGAGATGAGCCTACTGAATCAATAACATCACTCACGTCCGTCAGGGTGTTCTTCTGTGAATCCTTCGGCTTGCTGTGGGGTCTCTCCTCTATCTCTTGCGAGCGCTCTCCCGAGGATAGACTCGGTACGAGACAATTCCGCAGCACCGAGACGCAGGCCAGCTCCCCCGGCACGCTGCAGCGACAGGGTCGTCAACACACATTCCATATCTGTAAATAACATTCAACACATAATGTATTTTATTACATGCTAAGAATTAAGCATCTAAACAATATTAAAATACTGTATATCAAAAATTAAAAAATATACAAATTAAGATTTCGACTGAAGGTGCTTGGTGGAATTTCAATATTAAATTTGAATCGTTTAAATTATGTACAATCACACAAGTTTTGTCACCAACGACCCAGGTTTCGCCTTTCGGCATCTTCAGGCGTTCAAGTGCACGGATGAACTAGCACTGAAGCTTAGTAAATGAATGTATCACTAAGTTAAAAGCCATTGCTGGCGAAAAGGATTAACCCATGGGAATGCCTACAGATTTGAATGGTGGGTAATTTTAAGAATTATATTTATTTATGTTTGTCGGAGAAATTTTATGATAGTATTTACGCACATATAGGGTAAAAGAGTGGGGATTTGGCAGATTTACCTGCTCTTTCAAAATTGGTAAGCTTTTCAATTGTGCTCTATTTATTTCTAAAATTTCTTCAAAAAACAATTTATGGGGGTCAGTATTCGGGTGCAACATTTGAATCCCTTGTTCGTCATTCAACAAAATTAAAGGCAGCCGTGTGCTCCGACAAACTAGGTTGTCGGAGCACATGGCTGGCTGCCTTTAGATTGAAAAAAGACATATCTACTTTTGCCAATCATTTAATCTCAGAAAGCCACATGTTCAATGACGAACAAGGGTACGGGCCAGATAAATTTTTCAAAAACGTTGAGGGACAGGACGAAAAATATTCTCGATTGAATTCTGTTAGAATTTTCAAAACATCAATATGTCGTAAATGTAAAATAATTATACATAAAAGCAACAATGTAAAACAATATGTGGCTGAAATATTTATGCTACATAAAACATCACACAGCAAACCTGTGGTATCGTAGAAGTCCGGTTTGTAAATTTCACCCTTGGGGTCTGCAGTCGTGTCCTGAGAGAGCCAGCGGATTTTTATCTTCCTCGACGCTCTATAAACATTCTGCATTGTCTGACAGACGTAAAAACCTCCCTCCGCATTACGTACCGCCAGAAACTCATTTCTGAAAAGAAAACATTAAATCATTAAAGAAAACCGATACATAAGAATATCCAACACTAAAATGAGAAACACTTCCAGCAAGAGACACATCCTCAAATTAGTATCCAGATACTAATAAAACCAGTTTATTGCTTACACGGCCAGCGTAATGATTTTTGTATTTGCTGCCTACGTGCTTTTTTAAGTTGGTACACCATAAATGAAACAATTCCAGCTATGTTCACTGTTGTTATATCACCGCGGAAAACAATCGATTGTACTAGACAGATGGCAATGGTGGAGGGTCACCTACAATATCGGTTAAGAAAAACAGATTTTTTTATTCTTATAATCAATCTTGTAGATATGGCAACTGAACATGACAAAATTCTGTTTTTAAAATACAGTTGAGTACCAACATTATAGACATTCAACAGGTCAACTATAAAAGTGAATATAGCCGCAGTTATTACATTCATGTTATACCAACACAAAAAAAAGGAACTAATACGTCATTACGTCATTACGTTCAACATGTAAATGTTGGGCATCGGACACCAACTCTATTCATGTCTGGAAACTTATAAATTCGAGAACGACCCTGTCAGTCAAGAATAGGCAGTGATTTTAACGATACAATGAAGTATGTCTGCCGCTTTTTTCCATTAATAAGATTCCAAATCAGGATGCATTTTGAAATAAAATTAATTTATTTGATATACTATTTTTAAGGTTGGATGGGTTGGAGGGAGTTGACATCAGACACCCATGCTATTGAATTTTAATCCATAAAGCAATTTATGACACTGTCTCCACTGGGATTCGATTAGGTGAATTGTGTTACTGCCAGTCGACAGTAACTCACTCACCGAATCATCAATAACATTTATTCTTTTATAACTGAAAATAAAAATTTCTTCTTGATGTTTATTAACCTTTTGGCTGCTATACAAAAAAGTACATCTTTACCTAGCATGCCGGCTATAATTTGCAATTATTAATTAAATTAGTTATTGACGAGAAAACTCGTCTCTGGTGTGTCGAGCAAGAAAAATTTCAATTTGAGATATCACGTCTGTGGCAGCCATCGAGTTAACAAAACTGCCAGCTTTATGATTCAAACCCAAAACTTTAACAACAAAAAAAAACAAACACAAAACTCTCGAAATAACTCACTTATAAAATACTATCAATTTGTCTTCGTTTTGTTTTGAGGGCGGCGGGGTCGCCTGGTTTACCGACATCTTTGTGACGATGGCCAGCTCAGGGGTAGGACTTTGATAAGGTTGGACCTGGAAATAGACGAAGACATGTATAAATTTAAAAATTCCAATATGGTTAATTGGTAAGTGTAGATTTGAAATGGGATGTACTGTAAATTATCATTCATCAAAACCTTCAATAAGTATCAAGAGCGAATAAAAACACGATTTTTTTTTCTTGTTTCTAAAATAGACTTTACAGTATTTCTTTGTCGGTAGGTATCAAAAATCCTGATTTATTGACTTCCCATTGTTCTTGGTAAATGGGAAGAACAACACTAATGCTTTTGTAAGGATATCTATTAAGAAATTTGTAAGAATACAATGATTTATTTTCTGTGGTTTGCTTTCCTGAATTGTAAAAAAGTTTTTAATTAATTCTTTGTAACATTTAAAAGTCATAAAAAATAACTTATTGGCATCAGCTGTAATGCCAAGTTTTTTTTTTCATATTATACACTCAACATATTGCCTGCCTTTTCATGGACACGGACAATGTTTCGCTAGTCACTAACCGTTTATGATCTCAGTTATTATTGAAAAAAAAATGACAAGTGACGTTGGAAATTCACAAAAACAACACTAGCACTTCCCGTCGAAACAGTACTACTACGAAATTTGTACAGTCTGATATTTCGGTTGCGTTAGTGCAGGGGTTTACAAAGTGTCCTGCGAAATTTATGTTAAATCTACATATTATTTGTTTTTTTATACATAATATTAAAAATAACTTTTAAAATAAAATATCCTCTGGTAAGAATAAATGGTCTGAAATTATGGATTAAAATTAACAAAACCTTATCGCATCTGTTTTGCGTATTTCAGAGTTTCATAATTTGAGATAGATTCCAGAACGATGTATCGCATAAATCAGATATTTAAAAAATAGTATATCAAAAACAGTAATTAATTGTACATTTAGTTAGAATGATTATTTTATTTTTAGGGTTATGTTTTCTATTAACCACTTCCCTTGCGATTTTTTTTTTGAAAAAATTCAATTTTTACGTCATTTATTTACAGCAGGGGTCGGCAACTTGCGGCCTGCAAGATTCTCAGCGCAACGCATGTGACCCAAGTGCGGCCCGCATTAATCACCACGTAAAATATTTGGCACTTTTACAAAAAGTTGCCAACCCTTGATTTAAAGAATTGCATTTTATCATTTCTTATTCAAATAAAAAAAAAAATTGACGATCTCAGGATTTATGCTTATAAGTATTCAACAGTTGGTACATTTTTTTCACGCGCATTTGCATGAACACCCCTGGGAAGTGGTTAACAGAAAATATAAAAGTGGTGACCTGCCAAAAAAAATTGATTTTAATTTTGTCTGTTTGATGAAGAAGTTTGTGAACCCCTGTGCTAGTTGGTGTATATCAATTTTTTTTTTTAATTTACGAGCAGAAGCAGTGCACTTCTCCAAACATCTTGCACGGTGAATAGATTCTTCACTACCCAACCATTTTTCTGTCACTTAATTATGAAAACTAATTGTAAGCTATTGTAATTGTTTGATGACTAAATACGATCGTGTGCCATTCTTAATTTCAGTGCGAGTATGTCTGATTCTATTTTAATATTTTAAATTAAGACGCATGTATACTTTGAACCATTTGACTCTTACTAAATTTGAGCCAAGGGGTGAAGGCAATTAAATACCTAACAAAAAAGACGAGAACATGTTAACTACAACGTTTACAAAAACAATCCAGACATTTTGTTTAATCGTAAAAAAAAGTATGGAACATATTTATGTGTTATTAAAACTAAAGCATATTTACGTATTGGCAAATTTTCAGGTAATTAAGAATCAAATATTTTTCAAAGATCATGTCCCAAGCCATAAAGAAGTGGTGAGCTAAAAAATGATAAATCTTTTATATTGGACTTTTAAAAGTACAATCAAGTCTTTACTTGGCATTTTGGTGGATTGTTTATTTTTATTTAAGGGAGATAACACTATTGCAGTGTGTATTTACAGAACTCACTTCACTTTCACGATACTTTCAAGACATGTAAAATATTATAACGCATCTAAATCATTTTTTCCTAAAATACCACTTGGCTCACTTTATTATAATTAGTCAAGCGTAACTATAACAGAAAATATTTATACGCATATGCGTCCGTGTTGATCGCCTGTCGAATCGCATACCTTACGTTACTTTTATTAAGAGTTATTTATTTTTTACATTTAAAATGTGAGGTCAAACTTTTAGAGCAGTGTTCAACCTTTTTACATCCGCAGACCGGTAAAAATTGGAAAAATATCTCGCGGACCGGCGTCAACCAACATAGTTCGTAGAATGACATATAGATCATGACACTATTGACAAATCCATATGATTTTCAGGAGGTACCGAACTTCAAATAATACATGTCAAAATTTCATAACAATTTACATTTAGTTCACAAGTTACAGTGGTTTTAGTGACGCTACTTTTGTAATTTTCAAAACGGTGGAAAAATCTGAATTTTGTGTGTTGATGAAGCATTGCTTTTTAACCCTTTGCACTCTTTAATTGAAATATGTTTTGCCAAATCTGTAATGTCGAGTCCAGCTCGACATAGGACCTCTAAGGGTTAATGCGAAAAAATACCGTTCAAGCAAAGCAATGGCTTGACAAGTGTTATTCGGAGTCTGTTACATTGAGACAAATGTTAGAGAAGTTGTTTGCTGACTTCTGGATACTCATTTCATGATTTCTGAACTGAATATTCTGCTCGCCCAAATTCGGCAGTTGTTCTAGAAAACATCAAAAACTACCACAAAATACAATAGTTTTGACCGATCGTAAATTGAATTTGTGTGAGATAGCTGACACCTTAAACGTATCAGATGGCAGTTCATTCATCATTTTGCATCAACATCGAGGAGATAATAAAATCGAAAAATTTTCGAAACATAAAAGTCGCGGACCGGTTATAAACTCTCGCGGACTGGTGACGGTCCGCGGACCATATGTTGAAGAACACTGTTTTAGAGGAACAGGACAGCACTGCTTTTGTATAGATTATTAAAACAAATTCGAATCACGCACGCACTGACTCGTTAAAAATGTTAATTAATCGCAATCCGTGCAATTAAAAAGCATTAAGTTAGAAATGATAGTGAAATGATCAATGTCAAATACGATTAAGCAATGTACTGTTTAAATATCATAAAAATAATAACTGCCAAGCAATGAATGCATAATATGAATCAAGTTGTACTAATTTCACTTTATATGTACTATTGAACGAAACAGACCTTCAGAAATTGGTAAGTAAAAAATGATATAAGTGCACAATGAAATCCTTGGATATGAAAGTCTTGAATATGTCAGATATATTTAACATACAAGTTTGGTAAAAACAGCAATTGATTTTATCACACAATAGCCCTTGTCTATTAATCCCCGACTTCATTTGCGTCAGGTTGGCATAAATCCTCAAGTATCTTGATATCTTGATTATACATGTCAACATCGAAGCTAGAGGATTTATCTTATAAGCTCAAATTTTCATTTGCCGTTTACTCGGAACTATCAATATGTTGCCTACCAACTTCTGCCGGTAGAGTTAGTATATAAATAACCAAATAATAAATATTTTTTGGTTGTAAATAACTCGTACAATGGCGTACATAACCCATAAGCGTACGAGGCACGCGCTCGGGGCCTCCACGAGCCTAAAACAACACATTACACAATATAAACCATATACAGTGGAACCCCCAATTACACTACCCCGAATTACGCGCTGGCTTGAAATATTTGCCGCAAATCCTACAATTGAGGTCGCATTCCATTGTCGTTGCTACGAGACGGTTGTCTGTGCGGTGCATACAGTCAAATGCTGGCTGGCGTCTATGTATTCAACACGTGCCAGGCTATACACGCACAGCAGGGCGATTATCTGTGTTGAATTTTGGCGCACTTTGAATTTTATCACTTAGTAACTAAATATTTCGTCTATATTGTTTTTTTGCAAAGCTTAGGGAAATCTTAGTTTTGCATTTTTTGCGGAAAAAACCAAATCCCTAATTTTATATGAGATTCACTCCCCCAATTTCACTGTCCCGACTTGGGGGTTTTACTGTATATTTATACCTCGTGTATTTCGAATTCAGTTATTTTTTATTTACATGCAATTTTATAATGCTTTAATGTTGTCCGAAGACCGGGGTCTTCGAGTTTTATTGCGCCTGAGGCTTCCCAAGTGCTTAATCCGCCACTGAACTCATAATGTATATTTTGTCAGACCATAGACAATATAAACATACTAAGAGTGGGATTTTATTTTAGAATATATGGGTATATATCCTCAAATGGACATAACCGTAATTATAACGGCAGACTACAAATTTTAAAACGAGCTGATCTGTTACCAGGCAGGGTTGTTCAATTGGCTAACAAGCCAGATTTATAAATACAGCAGTGAACAACGGGATGCTCATCAAATCCTCGTGAAATAGGCAACGAAAGGGAAGAATTACTCGAGTCTGCAATAATCACTGCAAAACTCACTTTTACAATTAAAATTGTGAAAGATTTTGAAGCTACAGCTGGTAACGGTGTGCAAGTTGTGCAAACTCTTGATAAGGGATTCGGAGGTCAATTAATATTTATTGCTACTTAACAGAAAACTGTTTTCTTTGTTATTAAAACAAAATGTCAATATTTGTCAACAGATTTTGTAAAATATAACATCAAAATGAACATACTCTGAGATAAGCTTTATAGAATAGAGAAAATCGTCTCACCTTCGTTCTATTCCTTTTGCTCAGTCTACCGTCAGGTGTCCCTGCTAAAGCTGATGTGTCGTGTTTACCCACAGGCGTGTCGCCTGTGGAGGGGGCTAGCTTTTCTCTAGGCTTTTTTGGAGGACTGACTCCGTCTCCGGCTAATTTCAAAGGTGACTTCACTTCCTTCTTCCTCTTTCTGGAGAGTGTGGGAGTAACTGTGGCCAATTTCAAGGTCGACTTGGGTTTCACTTCAGTCTTTTTCTGAACAGGCGCAACTGCGGGAGAGCTTGGAACACTTTGAGGGGCTTTAGGGGGAGAATCGGAAACTTGAACATCTGCGACAGGTTTTACAGCAGCCACTTCAGGGACGCTCGTTTCCGCAGGGGCCTTGTCAGTTTTCAAATCCTCGGGTTTAGGTTCAACATCGTTCGACGCTGATATCGTCTTTACTTCAGTCTCCTTTTCATTTTTAACATCTTCAACCTTCGCCGAGTCCTCTTTCACCAATTCCGCTACAGGAGGGACTGCCCCAGGAATGGAGCATTCGGGAGTTTTCGAATCTGTCGCTGCGTCTAATTTGATATCTAAATTTTTAAGCGTAGAGGAGGGTTTAGCCGATTCAGGTTCAGGCTTATCGGGAACCCGGATTTCAGTTTTATTAGATTCGGAAACATCTTTAGGTTTTTCAGGAGTCTCAGGAGCTTTACTCTTTTCTGAACTGACCACTTCACTGGCGACCGGCGGCGAGGGCTCTTTTAAGGGAGAGGGTTCAGACACAATCACAGGCGGAGCGGGGGCTTCAGGCGTCTGGGAAGGTTTTGCTTCACCGTCGTCAGTGGAGGGCTTTTCCTCGGGAGCTGGCGTAGCGGCTGCCGGAACTGCTGCTGGTTTAGCGGGGGATTCCGAAGGCGTCGGGGTTCGCTGTGGGCTCTTCCCGGGCTCAGTGGAATTCAATATGGTGCCTTTAGGAGAGTCTCCCGTACCATTTGAGTGTGGCTGGACACTATCACCTTCTTTTTTTTCAGGAGTTCTGGTGAGAGCGAGTGGCTTGCCGGCGGCAATTGCCTGTCCGGCAGGCTTCTCCTGGACTAAGCTGAGTGGGGCCGAACGACTGGATCCGGAGAACGGTCCGGGGAGATGCACCGAAGGTTTGGTCATGATCTGGGGCATGTGAGCCATATTTTGTGGCATATGTGCCGAATTTTGGCCTGCAGGAGACGCGTTTGGGGGGTGGTGACCGAGGTGAGGGTCAGCGGGGCGGCCGAGGGGCTGTCCGGCCGCGTTACTCTTCGGAGAACTGTTTTGCTGGGTGGGCTGGCCCCCGGCACCCTGGGGTAGCGCCGGCTTCAATGCCGAACTCATGTCGCGGACGGCCTCTGTTGATTCGGATCCGCGGAGTTATCGCAGAAGATATCTAAAAATAGAAAGGTAAACAGAGTCATAAACGGAGGACGCCGAACGTAAACAACGGTCGCGTCGGACTACCGCTCGCGAAACTTTCCCTCCATAACGAAAAAAACATTCCGGTGTAGTTAGTCGACGTTTGAACCGCGGCGGCCGAGATCTCGGCTGTCGCGGGAGAGACCTTCGCGTCTCAGAGGGTCAAGACGGCGGGAGGACTCGGCGAGAGTGACATTAGCGAACGCGAAATATTGCGTCCTCTGCGCGGCGGTCCACTGGCCGCCGCGAGCGATAATGCGCTAAGTTGTAAGAAATAACTTTGCAAACTGCGTTGGCAAAAATCACATCGAGCGCGAAATATCATGCGAGTACTTACGGAGCCACTAAATGAAACTCTTTATAACGCATCCGGTCGCAAAATAAAACTCCATCATCGAAAGGAAAACAATTCGATACTCCGATTTTCACTTGACGGCGGACAGGTACAGAAGTTTTGATGGCGTCTGTGCAATGCGCATGCGTCAGTTTTAGTCACTGAGAACACTGAACCCGTGATCAGAAATTGGCAACATTTTATTGTTTCAAATATTGAGTATACATAATCAAAGATTATCTTACTTCAATAATTATTGTCGAAAACATAAAGCTTATTTCGTAATTTAAAGACATGCCCGCTGAAAAAGTTTATTTTAACATGACTTACAAAACATTATGGTTAATAAAAACACCCAACAAAAGTTTTAGTTATTCATTTGGCAATATTCTTTATTCAACTATTTTTCAGTGAAAGAAATGTGGAGTGGTTGCACAATATACAGTATAAAGCAATACCGTACCGCTTTTAGAAATGTATGAATTAGGAACATAATAGTTACTATTTTGACAAAATTTTGATAGGAGATCAAAGCTTAAGGTAGGATGGAAATATTTTAAGTTAATTAATCAACATTTACTGGACCACTCCGTCAAACTATAACATATTTTAACAAACACCTAGATATTTATAAAAAAAATTATTTTGAACTTTTTAATACGTCGTTTAGGGCTCAGTATAACATTATTTTACCGTTCTCAGTCGAAACTTGAATAGCTTCAAAATTACCAACTGCTTCATTGCCCAGTTAAAGTATTTTTAAGATACTGACGATAACAAAGAAATGTGACTGTTTCAATAAAGTTTTATATGCTGCACAGTATACATAGGCAAAAGCAAGAATGGAAAACAGGAAAGAAATATTTTTTCATTGTTCCTACTCTAAATTTACGCACAAAACTAAATATGTATGTAGATGAGTTTATTTTGTTATTGTCACATCCTGGATATTTTTGACATAAACATGCATTTTGCAATAGATTTTTTTGAAAATAAAGGTGCCGGAACTCATTTCTTGCCAAGCATTTTACTAAAGACTATTTTTCTAATCCATGTCCATTTCCGATGTGGAGCATATAGTTTTCTAATCAAAGTTTCTCAACTTCTTGTTACTCAACACTCCCTTTTTAAAAAACAATATACTAAGCATCAGACCCTTAGTTCTGGTCACGTCTATGGACCTGGTATTGTTTTGTATTATGATATTAACTTATGAGTGTCACGGTACCCATCACATAACATTCAAAAGGAATCATAAATGGCAACAAACAGCCAATGGCAATGGTTTCCAAGAAAA
Organism: Himalopsyche anomala; assembly: GCA_031772345.1. NCBI lineage: Eukaryota > Metazoa > Arthropoda > Insecta > Trichoptera > Rhyacophilidae > Himalopsyche > Himalopsyche anomala. Next base: position 23,117,695 of record CM062832.1, on the reverse strand, counting down.
AATAACAAAAGTTTTCAACAAAAAATGTCAATATTGATTGGAAACATTAAAAATGCCGAGAAAAAGTGCCGGAACGTCGTTCCACCGCGTTACATGTGGAAAAAAGCCCTGCATTTTTGTAATTTTATTTAAGCGCACAATTTTATGTAGCATTAAAGTTAATAAATGCATAAATATATTATTGGTAGGTTAAATTGATAATTTACAACCTAATATGTTTCTCCTAAAACTGTTTTTTATTACTACAAAGTGAATAAAAACACGCAGAAGTTGCCAATCTGATAATTTTGAAAAAAATATTCAAATCAAATTTTCTTGCAATTACTTTATTCGTTTAAAACGTTAAATATATGTCTTCATAGTAAGTTATGTAAATTAGGGATTATTTTGTTAATTTATTTGACAATTATCTTCAATGTATGAATTTTATTGCGGACAATTGAAATTACAACGTATGATAATTATTTTATAATAATATTGTTTTGATGTTCCCGATTTATACCTTTCAAAAAATCATTGCCTTTTCAAGGTCACAAACATAAATGAACTGAGTATCAAGTGGTGCAATTTGCACAGTTCGTCACTAGCTTCATACTAAATTTTTCCCAAGTTTCATACATACTGATACATACTCAGCTGTCATCCAGGAGCACGTGCCGGTGAATTTTCGGTGTTTAGCCCCCTTTCCATTAATGTACAAAAGAATATAAAAATCGATTAAACATATTACTCCCCCGAAGAATAAGAAGCCGAACTGATCATATATTACATGCTATTATGGTTAGTTGTGCCAAGTACTCCCGTCGTTTTACCGACATATTTTTTGTATGTTTTCTTCCATAAATTTTTATTAATCTTCACGTGTTGTGACAGGACTTCAAGGTTCTTTCAAGGCCCGCAGAGGAATTCGGGAATGACGATACTCTAGAAAATCTCTGGGCGACAAAAGCGATAGAGCACGGCGAAATATACTTTAACGTAAGTCTACAATTTTGAGGTTTATTTTTCTCTAGAGTAACACGAGGCTAGCGTATTTATTTTGCGGGGTGCATGATCACTAAAACCACCAGTTTACTATCACACTTTCGGTGCATATCGGTGGGAGATTTTTTTCCGACACATAATACCTTATAATAACCATTTTATTGATCAGACAGGCCACATGTTTCCAAAACTATTGTTAATGTTGTATGAACTTCATATTGTTTTGTTTTTTTTTTAATCTTTTATATTAACTAATGCACATTCTTTTTATTGAATCAATTTAAATAGTGGAATCATTTTTATAATTTTAACTTATATAGATTCTTTTAGTGTGATATGATAAGACATAAAACTTATCAGTGAAAAAGTAACCATTTCACTGACGTTATCTGTTTAGTAGTGTTCATTATTTTATGTAAAAATAATCAGCTATAAAACGTAACAAACAATTTACAGATAAATATATAAAATAAAATCCATAAATAAATTTGTGTGCATGCTTTTAAACCTTTAAAGTCGGGTAATATTCACAGCATACGTATCAAGTCTTGTTTTAGGATCCTTGCTTTGCAATCCTGCATGTTTACTTGATTTGTTTTTCTAATACTATTGAATTTGAATGGTCTTTATTATATATTAAAAAGCAATATTATATTTATTTTTTTTGATTGAATTTGTTGAAACAAAATTCAATGTGTAGATTTCGCCTTTGAATTTGCATCATTGTAGATGATTATGTTCACTGGTTAACCGTTTGTGTCAATTGAACTGAAGTGGTGTATCCTATAATTTCCTGGCTTTTTTTTTCAACCAATACATTTTTTCATTTTTTTTTTACCATGTCTGCTCTCAATGTGGAGCATATGGACTCCTAATGGAGTTTGTCTCAACAGAAGTGTTTTTACGAGAACTGCTTGTTACTCAGTTGCTCAACTTCTCTTTTTTTTTTAAAGGGAGTAGGAATAGAAGGATAGGGCTAGAACAGGATTAGTAGTTAACTAATCACTCTCGATACGCCCCGTTCATAGGATAGGATGGGTGGGAGAGGGGAATTAAAGACATCACATACATCCATGCCTTCGAACAGAAATTCATAAATCGATTGAAAAATCAATTTATAAAACTACCCGTACCGGGATTCCAACCCGTGACCTTTGTAGCCGAAGCCAACGACGCTGACCACTCGACCGCACAGGCGGCTGAATTACATTTTTAAATTATTTATTTATAAAAAATTCCTTTTTTGTATTGTTCTGTAAACTTCTTTGGATTAAAGGAACGAAATAGAGTACACAAAAAAAATATTCTTTATTTTATAATGAAAAAATATTAAAATCAACTTCTAGATCAGTGCTCCTCAACCTTTTTCATGCCACAGACCCTAAAATTTCAAAAAAATAATCTGCGGACCCCCGAAAAAAATTATTTTACGTGTTCATATATTATCCCAAAGAATGTTGAAAGAATGAAATTTTTCGCTGACCCGCACGGAAAACCTGCAGACCCCCAGGGGTCTGCGGACCCCAGGTTGGGAAGCACTGCTCTAGATGACAAAACATGTTCAAGATATTTTTATTATTCTATCATCGTAGTAATTTCAAAACGTTCAGATGAAAAGATCACAACAACAAACGCATTCAACAACTCCAGGAGAGAAAACAAAAAATGTCGCGATTTCGTTCTCGTCGATTTTATTGTAAATCGAAATGTATCTTTTCAAAGCAATTTATTTAATTCAGTAGCATTGGCCTCGGTAAATTCTGAATACCAAGATGTTTAAAGAAATGGTGACAAAAAATAAATCAAGTGAAAACGAGAGAAAGTGCTAATTCGCATCATGACTATTTGAATATACACTCAACTCAAATTGTTAAGATAATATAAAAATCAAAGATTGGTTACCTGAATTTAAAAAACTGTGTTATTCAGAAAAGAACAACATTTTAATATAACTTTTAGTTTAACTAACCTTTCCCAAATCTATACAATATGTTTGTTTTGATTTTCCTCTGTCAATATAAGACAATGCTATGTCTACCTACAATAATACTCTATTGTGTTTTGTATTACAATTTTAAGTCAGAAATTGCAGTTATGTACTAATTTGATCTGAGAATATTGTTTTTTTTTAAATTAACAAAGGGCTCGCCGACCTTAGTAAAATTTAACAAGGGGGAGCCCCTTGCTAAATTTTACTAAGCCCCTCCGAGCCCCCTCCAGCCCACCCCTGCACTTATGGCTTGATGATTTATATACACAAAAAAATCAAAAAGTAGTCAGAGTCGTTAGTTTTTTTCTCCAGTAAAAACAGTCCAATTTCACAGCCCTGGAATTTATGTAAACAATTTTTTAATAACAATTGTATTGTATTTTCAGATTTTGTGCTCAGTTGACCCTAAGATGCTCAGGCTGACCCCAAATGATGATTTAATTTATTTACACTTTAGGCAAGATTTCCCCGACATTAATGTCGATACTATCAATGAAGACGTCCTTAAAAGTATCGCGGGTAAAGCGAGGTGGCGTCCGTTTTGTGAAAAGTTCAAAAACATTATTGAAGATTACAGTTTTGGCACGCTGATGCGGGCCGACGCCAAAGAAGAATACACTCAGAAGAACACTCTTCTCGTACCGAGGATTCAATTCTACGCTATCGAAATAGCACGGAATCGAGAAGGCGTCAACGACAGTATCCGTTTGCACTACAAACCGAGTCAGAGGCCAAAGAAATCTTCCAGCAGCGGCTCCGAAGAGGAGGACAACGCGTGACCCTGAACAAAATCTTGCAATCGTAACATTTAACATTAATCTTAAGAATTATTTTAATTAGTTGTTTTTACTGTATTGAAATGAGGTGAAGGAACGATGACTCGTATTTATATATGTATTTTGTTGTGAATTATCGTTTAATTAAAAAGGAAATCTTCTTAGAAAGACTGTTGATAAATGTTTTATTTATTGACCTGAGGATTTGACAAGCAAAGAACAAAATGTAGATTTGCAAGGAAAGTTGTTCGGTAGCTACTTGTCGCCTGTAAAATATATTTGACTGCGTACGATAATAACTTGACGTCTCCACCTGTTGCGAACGGATCATTCTATATTCTAATCATGTAATGAAAAATTAAAATATTAATAATTATATATTATTCCCTATCAGTAAATTTGACTCTCGATAATTATCAATAGAAATAAAGTCATTACAGAATTATTTAAACTCTTTTCTTTCGGATTTGCCATAAATGTATTCCTTACACACTATTTAAGAATTTGAAACATATTTTGGACATTATTAAATTGAGGAGTTGGATGCCTTAATAATTGATAATGTATAATTAAGCATATATTTAATTATTAAAATAAACAAGATTATCTCAATCCATATCACAGAATTCCTTAGATGTCAAAATAATTCCTTTCCGACACTCATATTTCATACAGTTTTTGTAAACTTACGATGTTTCGCATGTTATATAGTAAATAAGTCATCTGTTGGTTTTTTTTTATTTGCAATCGAAATGAAAGAATTGGATTACATTCCTAAAAAATTTTCGTACATTATTTTATAAACATTACTATTTTAAAAAGATTTGAAACTTAGTTACCATTGAAGTAAAGGTTGATTTGTTTTAAATTAAACTGAAAATATGTTCAGTGTCTCCTTAATCTGTTGGTGAATTGTTTTGTTAAAATTCGGAAACATTGCTCGAAATATCTAGAGGGAAACGATTAATGATTTTATTACCTCGGTAGAACAAAAATAAATACACTCCATTGTAAAACATCTAAAACTTTTCGACTCCACACTTAATTGAATAGGGGTTGATAAATAAGTATTGCCATAATAGAAAGATGGGATTAACCACTGATAAACATTTTACTTCAGTTAATTAAAATTCGGAACAGTTACAATTATTGCAGACTCAGATTAACTTAGTTGTTAAATTTGTTTTAAAATAATAAAATAATCAAGCCAAAGCTGAAAAATAGTATTTCAAAAACGATTCAGGCTCTATGAATTGAGTGTTGAATGTCAAGTTGTGTATATTTTTGTTCACTTTTATACAAGAAAATATTTCTACTTGCATGGCATTTCGAGAGATTTATACCGTCTGGCAAAAAATGTCAAATACTTTGGTTTTATTCTATGTCTAGTGTTTATACATTATTAACATACAATTAAACAATGCATTATTTTTGATGGATTCAGAGATAACTTAGTGGTGATTCAATTTTCAACAATGTAATGTTTAAATATCGTAAGAATAACATCTGTTGAGTGATGAAAGAATGTGTATACAGTTGAAGGTTTTTTTATTTGACCGAATATGTACATTATTATTTTTGCTCGTTTTGTGATATGGGCATTGTTTTTAAGAGATTTTTCATTTGAATAAAGTTTGTTTGTCATGTCAGACTGCTTGAAAAAAGAAAGGAACGCTTTGGTAATAAATTCTAAACACGGCAATATTTATAGCCAGAACTGAGACAATGAGTGAGTATGAAGATTTGTCATTTAATAAAAACGCTGCAATAAAAATATCATGTGTTGTCGATGTTTCAGATAAATCAAAGATTTTAAATTATTTTAACTGTTTTTGTATTCAACTTCTCAATAATACTATACTTAGTTAGATATCTTCATAATTATGAAAGAACAATATAGTCGTGCGTCGTCTATCTACAAATTTAAATTATCGTATTCTTCGATACATTTTTTGTCAATACGCGGCTAGTTGTAAATTAAGGGTACCTTCTTGTATTTCTAGTTTTAAGTTCACAAAAAAGTTATGTGTATTTGAATAACACCTATATATATGAAAATAAATGTGTTCTGTGGTTAGCCATTTCTTCCACAATGAAATATACCATGCATGAACTGCCAATATGGACTTAATCACTATATATTTATTAAACATAAATCTCATTCCAGAAGGAAACCATGCATTTATTATTATTCTACTGATATCCGTAAACCTCGCAGATAACATCTTAACCCGATTGCCTCTGCTAGACAAGCCTTGGGCATCCATTGTAAGTATTGCAAATGAACAGAAAATTATAAGTACACTTTTTGTGTCACGTGGATCCCATCCACAACTGGCACGTGTGTCGGTGGAAGTGCTGAGTCTGCGCATGATGGGGTTGGCGTTGCTGTAACATACTTTTTAAGTGACACAAAATGCAACATGCTTGTACACCCTATCGCTGGGTACATACTTATTATGGGTGCATTTGCATTACATTCTGGGAAAATTTCACCATCCATTCATTATAATTTGTCATCAGTTCATTAGAAATTTCTACCTACATTGCTAGACGAGCGTCTCTAATTTTGTATAAATTGCATTTATTGTCAAATAACTGACGTCACAAATGCACTTCATTAATAATCCTTTCTATTGCCAAATTCACGTGGGTGCTTTTACTTCTTAGCCTCCTCACGACACAAAAAGCGCACTTACCTAGGAGTATAGGATTGAGATTGATCAGGTCAGCTTTTCTACATTCTAAAAATACTGAAGAAAACTACAATTCAGCTCACTATCATCTCGTAGGAGTAAAAAAGTTTCCTTTAATCTAGCATTCATTGGTTCAAGACTTTTATATCTTTAAGCCTGTCATACAATATTTGCAAGGCTATTTCGCAGTTTACTGCATAATGATATTTATATTTGACATTTTCATGGTACATATTTAAGATGAATTTGGGATTTTCGTTAAGGTAATTTATTTTTGGAATTTCTCATCCGTCTCCTTATTTTACATATCAACTGTGGAAAGGAAAAAGGACATAACCCACAAATAGCAAATTTTACAGGAGGCACAAAACACGTGTTTTGATGATTTTTAGAAAAAAGAAAATACTATTTATTGCTAGTTGATTATTTATTAAATAAAGACTTTTATGAGCGGCTGTACATTTATCACTAGCAATGTCACACATCTAATATGCTAAACCAAGCATGGGCAACCTTTCCTAGGTCTGGGGCTAAATTATCATTCTGTCACCATGTCAAGGTCCGGACCAAATTATTCAACAAAAAGTAAATAATGAACTTCCACAAAATTACCGCCGAATCCATCAAAAGTATAATTAAGTAATATTAAATTAAATAAAACGCGTTGCTATTTCTTATATTGTAGTGATCATGAACTAGAAGAGTGTAGCCACTGTAAGCGCGCGTGTAATCTCCATTATTTAATCCCTCCCTGGAACTATTTATTTCATTCTCTATTACTTCACCGAGATGAATCAGGGCCGGACAAAATAGGTCGGCGGGCCGGTGGTGGCCCATATATGTGCGCCTGATATGTTTTTTGTTTATTATTGTGTTCTTGAATTTCCTATCAGGTCTAAGAACGAATAATTTGTGTAAAAATATAGAAGTCGTTAAATGAGAAGTAAAATAAAACAACCAATGAACTTTTTTTGTAAATATATTTTTTTGTAGTAACTTAATTACAGGTAAGATTAAGGGGGCAGCGGGTTTATGATGCTTCCATAGCGGTAGCTGTGGCTGCAGCACTCTCCTCAGTGTGCTTTCCCTTGTCTTTGCCCTTGGCCGCCAAACGTCCCTTCGCTCTGCGGTCAATGATCTTCTTGCGGTCCTTGTCCATCTTCAGTTTAACGATCACGCACTGGAAAACAAACCACATGTTGTAAGTAATCCAATCATCAATCCAATTTAAAATATTGATGGGAATTTTAATCTAGTTTGTTGATTTTAACAAGATAAAAGAAAAACAATTTGATGTTATCGTTATTGCAGATGTCAAATTCAATAGAGAGAAATAAGAATGAAAGCGATCAGAGCCAAATTTTATTACATGGTAGGAGTAAGCAATGCCGACCCAAGCTTCCAGAGGAAAACCCTAAGGTCGCCGAGGAACAGCAAGGCTTTTAAACTCCCACTGAATGAATGGTTTGGATCATCATGTCGTATCTTTCTAAGAATGCTATAAGTTTAATAAAATGCACTATAATTTGTACTTCTTATTCTAGTTTTAGACGTATTTTGTAAAAAATTACGCAACAGCAGATGTCCTTCACATTACCGGAAGTGGATTTCTACAGTTTTTTTCAGTCTGGTGGTTATCGACAGGTAAAGTACTCGGAATGTTTTGTTAAATATTCGACGTTAACTATGTTATGAGGATTGTGGCTTAACCAATCAAAATTTAAATATGCATTTAATGATGGTACAAAATGGTCAGAATCGGTCAATTTTTTCAAGAAAAAATTAAAGTAAACAAAATTGGAGATTTTCATAAATGTTGATTTTTTTTACACAAATCTGATAGGCAAGCCTATACCGGCTCCTAATTGAGATTGTCAATAAACCTCTACTTTTCTGATAATCAGTTGCTCAACCACTCTTTTTAGAAAATAGAAATAGAAGGATATGACTAGGATAATATTAATGGTAAGCCAATCGCTCTTGTTATGCAATCGATATTAGAATCAGATTTTAGACATCTGGCCTTCAAACAGAAACCACTATACCCAACAAAAAAATAGTTTATGAAACTGTTTGAATCGATATTCAAACATGTGAACTCCATAACCGAAGCCTTAGTAGATATCTAAGAAACACTTACTTTAGAGTAGATCGTGGTTTGAAAAGTGAGTGTTACATTCTATAAATTGAAGATATGTTTGATTTATGAGTAATATACCTTGGAGGGGTGGATGCCGACGTATACGCTGGCTCCATTGGCCTTTTCTCTCTGGATGCGCTCAATGTAGATGACAAACTTCTTTCTGTAAACTTGAACTACTTTGCCGACCTGCTGTCCCTTGTAATGTCCACGGACAACCTGGAAACATGATCAAAAGATAAATGACGGCGTAATACTTACACAACAATGTTTATCTACATTCAATGAAGGAGTACCAAGGAGAGAAAAAAATACTTATTCAGATGGACTGTATAGAATAATATTTATATACATTAATTCTATCCGTGAAAAAATATCGGTAACTACAATGGTGCGGCCATTTAACGTTTTGGAAGACACTGACTATAAAATAATTGAAATATTTCAGATGCAATTGTGGACAATAAAAATGTGGAAACTGATCTCAAATTTAGTTAATAGCTATTGTAAACCGTCAGAACTAGTCTCACACATCTATCTATCAATAAATTTAACTAGTTTAAAAATTAATTTGTATGTTTATGTAAACATGAAACTTTTTTATTATTATAAGCAGAAATCTAATAATAATTGAAAATGTTTTTAATAAAGGGACAATATGAGCGAGATATATAAAACAGTAGGTAATAAGTTGTTGCTGTCTAACAATTTTATCGTATGAACGTAGTGCAAAGTCAGAGCCAATATTTAACCAGTATGTAGTTAAAACTATACATTCGTGTCCGTCCCAAAGAAAACCTTTGGGTCATCAAGTCATGCATAGTCATTAAGCTACCGTCTGTGAATGGTTTATAGATTCATCATACAGTGCAGCCATACATAATATAAACATACTAAAATTTGCATAAATTAGGAGACTATAATGCATTGTAATTGGGTATTAAGGGCGGGATAATTTAAACAGTTGGGAAAGTTTTGTAGGAGAAAATATGAATGTTTGTAGCCCATCATACTTTCAATTTTCCCATTGCTGGTAACTTTTATAGATAAATATGCTTAAAGATATACTACTCGTTTTCAGCCTGAATATTAACTAAATCCCGTTCACAAAAATGCAATTCCACATGCACGTGATTAATAATTTAAGCAAAATGTAAATCTGCACACGGAAGGTAAATTATATGATAAAAAATAGTTTTTCAAAGCTTCTTTATAAAGCTAGTGTTAAAACTATTTGTATTGAGACGATATTTGAGATATGACTTAAGGTTTTTTAAACAATATTACCGGAGAGTGTCACAAGGTACACTACGTCAATATCTTAATTTAGCCAAAAATGACATTCTAGTTCATCGGTCAGCAAAGTGTGGTTCGCAGAGAAATTTGGCATTATTTAAATATTTAAGCGAAAAGGCTTTTTCATCTACCACAGCTATCAAAACACGACATCGATTTTGGCTTGAAATACATTCAGTTCTGTCTTGTGGTAACATCATTGGTGCCAAATATAAATTTTATCATTTCAAATATCCAGGAACATCCATCACATCAAAAATTACTAAAGCTTTTAAAATTTAATAATAAATAATGGTTTTATTTTATGAACTAGGTGGATTTTAGATGCATTCAATCAGTTTTATTTCAATATATAATATTCAACACAGAAGTCCAATTAGTGGTCCGCTGGATTAAAATTGTGAATTTAGTGGTCTGTGGGTCTAAAAAGTTTGCCGACCACTGGTCTAGTTTAACTATTGTACAGGTAAATGTCAAGAAAACATGTGGCTCAGAGCAAATTTAAATTAAATTTTGATCAAACATAGCGGATTTAGCTTTTATACAAAGAAAGAATTTAGTGGAGATCGATAAATAATGTTAGTGTTGGCTAAAAATCAATCTAATCACAAATTCATGTGTTGATATTCCACTATTCCTAAATGAATAACCTAGTAATCAAGCCTTTGATTGAAGGATTAAGTTTACCACGTCTATAGTGAATTGATGATAGTATTATATAGCAAATAGAGATTGATAACCCAAGATTACATGTTTTAAATATGATTTTTTGATAAACTAGAACAAGCATTTACTTAAGAATTTAAGTAAATGTGTGAACACTTTAAGCTTGATGAATATTAAAAAATGGACTAATATAAATTATGAGAGCAAGTGATATAAATCAATGGTTCAATACTTTCAGTATTGACATATTGGTATTAATTAAGGAGTTAGTAATTATAAGCACCCAAATAGATACTCGGCAAACGAGTCTTAAGGTTTCCATTTAACTACTGAGGAATTGGGATGTAAAAAAGTTTTTATGTTCAACTGATAAAAACATATTACTGTGAAAACTACATACCTGGACTTCATCATCCTTGCGGATTGGCATGGACCTCACATTGTATTTTTGTCTAAGCTCCTTTGACAGGGGAGAAGACATAAGCTTGCGCCTAATGTGAGAAGGAGCGGTGAAGTGTCGCTTCCTATTTTTCCTCCTTGAGGCAGTTACCATTTTGTTGAACTTCATATTGCAGCTGTAAGGGCCTGCAATAAACGTAATAATGTGGTAAAATCAAGAGACTGCAGAATCGGAAGGTTGAAAATTAATTTGGAATACGCGACATTAACCACGAAACTATACACATGGAACTGTCAACAATGCGAAACAAAAATAAGTCGAAGCTTAGTGAAAGTGAGTAAATGGCCATATTTATGTTGTAAAACTAGTAAAGTAACTATTTCCGAAAGATAATTTAGAGATTCCGGCAATTTTAAATAAAGATTTAACGCGGATGAATTAGGATTACACGAATTCACCTACCGACAGCCGCACTTCACGTATGGCGGAAAGAAAAGACCAGAGATAATTTTAACCAACTTGACGAAATTGGTGGTGGTACCATAGACATACGGGATTTTAACTTTGAATTTATATTTTCATTAAAAGTGGGTTAAAAAAACATACACGGTATAATATGAAGTAAAATTTATGATAAAGAAAAAAAATGATAAATTTGAGAAGGAGTTATATAACTTATTGTATCTATAAATTATAGCTGATGTAATGTCACATAAATATAATGGCACATCAACAGCGCAATAATTACGGAAATATATTTTTCCCTTCCATATAATTATAAAATCACAATCGAAAGATTTCGATTGTAATAAATAACTATGATAGAAAGGTATGGCAATTTTTTTACAATAATTTTAAAAATAAATTAATTCTTTTTACTAATAGTTATTTGCGTACTTCAAATTTAAGTTAAGAACAACATACAATTCTTTTAAATATTTCTAGATATATATAATATAAGGTAATACGTAGAAGATTTAATTTTGTAAACTACCGTGAATTTTTTTAAATATCAAAACTCTTAAAAACTTCATACGCAAACATCACAAATGTATTTACGAAATACAATAATTTAATGCAAATTATAAAACATTATTTATGCTCAGTAAAAAGCGTTTAATAAAATAATTTTATCGCCAAAGATTTTTAAAATTATAAAGCTACAAATTACTTTCTACATATTGTACAAAAAAGCTTAGCTTAGGCTTAAAAAAATGCAAATATTGTTAAATTGGACTGCAAGTTTATATGATATCATAAATGGTGTTTAATAAATTTAACCTGACATCCCTTATGCAACTGTGCTTATTTTTTCTTATAAATAATGTCTTGCTTTTATATTCTTTGAAACGTGATTTTTATGGTTCTTGTTAACTAGGCTGTCGCATTTTAAATCGTTGAAATATACACAAAACGACAAAATAAAATATATTACATTTATATCAACTTAGTATGCATTCCAAAAAGCTATCCGTCATTTAAAAAAAATGTACATCAAAGATTTACAAGTTTAAATATATTTGAAAGTCCTCCAAAATAATTTAAAAACCAAATAGCATGGAGTTGAAAATAAGAAAAAAATACTTCATTTTTAAAGATCTAATTTTAAATGAAATATCGTCATAAAAATATAATCATATAATTAGTATATCTATTATATAAAAAAATAGTCTGCATAATTGTTAAATTAAAATTTTTGAGAGTTCATAAAATAAATTTTCACTATTAATTGTCTACAACCAGGGCTTTTTTACAATGTAACGCGGTGATATTCGGGATTTTTTTTATTTTGCTTCAAAAACTTTTAATATTTTCTTGTAAACTGTTGGCTGTTTGTCCCTATCTTAGGTCTCTTTTGAATGTAATGAACCAGGTACCGTAACACTCATAAATTAATGACATGTCGCAAAATAATACCAGGTCCACAGACTTACTATGTGACAAGAACCAGTAGTCTACTGCTTGATATATTGTTTGTTTTGCGAAATTTTCTTATTTACAACATTTAATTCCAGCAAAGATTGGGTTGCATCTAGATTTCGTTGAATTTTTGGCTGTGAAGCATAATTATGAATCTCTTGTGAAAAAGCGATAAATGATCTTTCAAGTGAACAAACAAAAATGATAAGTGTACTTGCGATTATCTTCTAAAAAATATCACATACGCTGTCCATTCTACAGTTTTTTTATTGGATATTGCATTGATGTGTGACGATCTCCAAGAATTGTCAGAACTAAGCTTAGAAGCCTCGCGTGACTATATAGTCACTCTCATCCTTTTATTACAGTGTAATATTGTGTACGGACAGTAGTAAGAACGAGCGTGACCGCATGGGCACACTAAGATTCGAAGTTGAAATATAGCTAAACGTTAAATTTTTGAAAATATTTACAATTTGAACTCTTTAGATCAAGATAGTTTCAACACAAATATATAAATAAAAGTAGTGTAAATAATTTTATTTTTTGATAAAATAATTATTAACAGTTTCAAAAAGTCCACGGAAATTAAAAAAATTGCATGTGATTTTGGTGGCCGTTTCTGTCCCCGCGGCTGATGACTAACTGAAGTCTATATCCCACCATTCTCAAGCTGTTTACAGACATTTGCAAAAGTATTTTTTTTTTGTATTTCCAAGTACAACATGACAATCTCATTGACGTACAAAACAAATGGCTTTTCCATTTGACCTGCGGTAAAAAGAAAACTTTTCTTCCACTCATCATTATATCCTCAATTTTACACTTTTTCCCATTTTAGTGGAATTTTATTGTTAAATTAAATATTTTTGAACTAAATACTAAAAAAATAAAGATTCTTATCAAATTCACAACAGCAGAATAAAAAAAAATATATATGAAAATATCTTTAATTATGTTTTTGAAAATATATATTTCTTAAAATTTTTAAAAACTTAAATAACTCCGAGAAATGTTTTGAGTGCCCCATGCGCATCAATTTCTTAGACCAGGTTTCCCAAACTTATTGTGCAACGGAACACTTTGCATATCTGGAAATGTTACCGGAACACGGCAAATTTTTTAGGTCGGGTTATTCATAATAGTAAAAATATGTTTAAATAAATATTTTATTAAATCAATTATTTTTAAAAAAGTTAGTAAAAAAATCTCTTAGTGATTAAAAATCTCCACCTTTAACTAGACATTTGACGTCTTAAACACCAGTGGAAATGTATCATCACTCGATTTTTCAAATGTGTTGCAGCGAATTCATTCTATTTTTTTTGGAACATTTATTTAGGTCCCACGGAACACCAGTGTTCCGCGGAACATAGTTTAGGAAGCCCTGGCTTAGACCTACAAGATCAAGTTGTGAGCCTTTATATTGCAAATCAAAAAATAAAGCACAAGTTCAAGTTTTTGAATAGAGGAGACGATAGGGTTTGAGTCCCAGTACGAACAGATTTATAGTCTTCTTTTCGAAGGCTTGGGTGTTTGTGATATCTAAAAAAAATCTTTCCACTCTTCCAATCCTCAAACCGAGAGCGATTAGTAAACCATTAGTCTAGTTCTAGTACTATTTGTCTGTCTATCTTTTATCTCTTTGAAAAAAGAGATTTTGTGCAACTGAGTAATAATCACCTCTCGTAAAAATACTTCTGTTGTGATATTCCCATTAGGAAGTCATATGATCCAAATTAGGAACTGACATAGACTAGAAAAATAATAGTAAAAAGCAGGACTTCGACCCGGAACTGAACCGAAAACCAAAAACTGCTAAAACCGTTATTTTTGCCGGAACGAAAACCGGAACCGAACCGAAAAGAAATATCGTTTTTTTTCGTTTCAGCGCGTATTTTGGTATTTTGGGCAAACCGGTAAATTTCTGGGTTTTTGGATTCGAGCTGAACCGAAAACCGTTATTTTTGCCGGAACGAAAACCGGAACAAAAAAAAGCGGTTCGAAGCCCTGGTAAAAAGCTTGACAAAAATGAATTTCGACACTTTTTTTTTCATTGTATAAGGTGGATAAGATGCAACGGCGTATTTTGACGTTTTTAAAACACCTACATAACAGAACACGTCTCCTTTATAATTTAAATTTCGAACGTTCTTTATTAATTCTTTCTCGATTGATAAAATAGCTAAAGAACATAACTTAAATATGAAATAAAAGGTACAAAGAGGAGGAAATTACTGATAATTCATATCATATAAGTTTGAGTAGATGTGTATTTGTTTTTGTTATTATATATTCAGGGGCTATTTTATTTTGAATGCAGTTTGTATTGGTTATTATTTTGTGGGAAGAGTTTGAATTTGAATTCTACACGGAACCCCAGTGCTGCAGTAAGGCACTCATAAGGTGCCGCGACTAGGGTACCCGATCCCGGGAATGAGAAAATGAAGCACAGAAGAGTTAAAAAAAAAGCTCCCGCGCTGGTAATTTTGGTAAATCCAAAAATTTCTGCGTTTTTAAAATGTAAAATCCCATGATTTCGAAATCGTCGAACAAAAATTTTCTCAATCCCGAGTCCCAATTTATACACTATTCTATGTTCAGTGCTCAATCCCGCGATCACAAAAAGGGGTCCGGGTTGGATGGATACCCTAGCCGCGACGATGTGATATACAGGGTGTAATTTGAATTTAATATGAAAAGTGGCATGAATTTTGCATGTTGGAACGTAAATTGTATCACGCAATTAAGAATAATATTTTTAATAAAATAATTAACAAATAATAAAAATTAAATTGATTCACTTTTATTTGCAGTGTGACCATTATCAAGATTGCATCAAATAGTATTATGATGATCGAAGACAAATAAGAACAAGAAAAGATATACTTTCGTCTTTTTCTTTAAGGTATTGAGAGTGATGACTACTATGCTATATGAAATGGTGAATAATAAATCAGAAAGAGACAATATGGCTAGCATTTTCTTAATACGTAGAAATATCGCACCGTACATTCGTTGGAATACGGTGAGGTTTTAACTGAGACGGCTGCGATCGGAAATATAGCACCGTAGAAGATATAAGTGTCAAAAAGACATTTTAAATGAACTATCTCAATTTATGTATGCTCATGTGTGTGTGCACGTATGAAGGGAAGCATATATAATGTGATTTGAAAATGAATGCATATGGAGTCCCCGTGAACTGGCTTCACTAAGGATTTCGTATCTCTGTAGCGATCACGCCCTTCCACCAGCATCGATGGTAAGGGAATACAATTTTTCAAAATATTAACGATGAAGGAGACTCGAAGAACCTTGACGCTAAAGCTCTCTGGTACTTAAAGCTCCATAAATTTGATATCCAACATAAATGTAATATAGTTTTTATACTTTTAGGTTATGGAGGCGGACTCGAAAAAGAACAGATGACTCAGACTCGTTTTTTTAAAAAATAATTAAAATACAACAAAATAATGAATTTGCAGTGGAAGATTAAACCCTTGGAAGGCCCCAGTAACAATGAAATTTAGAGGCTCTGTTTTTTAGTTGACATATAAGCGTCTCAAAATTCCATGTCAAAATAAATAAGTACATATATGAAACTAAATTATTAGGAAGATACGGATTACAGAAAATATATGCATTTTTAGGCCCCTACGATTCGGAGGCCCCAAGCATGTACGTCATGCGACCATGAAGTTTTTCGCCATTGTACATTTGAGTAGATATTAAAATATTACAAAAATACACATTGGATTTGGATATTTTGAATTTGAGTCGGAATCATACGAGGCGCGCGCTTGGGGCTCCAATCTAAGAGCTTCAAAATAGCATATATTTTATAAAGCCCACATAATATTTAAAATTCAGTTTTACTAATTCGAAAAACAGGGCCTTTAGAGGCTTTGGCTTTTTTTGCATCTGGGGCCTCCCCGTCACTTTAATTATAGAGATATAATCTGGGGTGGTCTCAGGGGTGGGCTGGAAAGGACTCGGAGGGGCTCGCGCGAGCCCTTTGTTAAATGTTGCCGAGGCCGGCGAGCCCCTTGTTAATTTAGAAGAAAACAGTATTCTCAGATCAAATAAGTACATAACTGCAATTTCTACGACAGCAATATACACAGTAGTACATTTTTAGCCATTTACATTAATTAGTTAATGGTAAACTGCATATTGTTGCATATTTTAAGTGTATTAATTAACAATCGTTTGCTAATTAAAAAATATTTCATATAATTGCACATGACTGATAAATTACTTTGATGTTAAGCGAGCCCCTTGTTAACATATTGGCAGCCCACCGCTGGGTGGTCTGAAAGAGGCTTCAAGGCTAACGTGAGCCTCTAGTTAAATTTGACTTAGACCGGCGAGTCTAATAAAAATATTCTTAGATCAAATCAGTACCAAATTGGAATTTCTAACATCGACGACAGGTAAAGAATTTTAAAAATCTGGACTTTAATCGAAAATAATTTTACGCATTTCTGTGTAAATTTCACTCTTGAAATCTTATGTTAGGTAGGTGAGTACGCGTTTAAACTAGGTATTGATATTAATATTTAATTTACGCTACATTAGGTATCATTTAATCATACAAGTTTATTAAATAACAGTAAATTGTTTTAATGATTATAACTATTTCTATGATAAACGTTTTTTTTCCATCCTCATTCCATCACTGGTTTTCCCTCTTTGTATTTTTTTTGCAGAAGTGTCCAGTGATGCAGCAAACTTAAAGAGAATATACCTACAGTTATTAATTAAAACGAATGTGTTCCGACTCGGTGACGTTCACTTCAGTGTTTCTCAACCTGTGTGTGGACTACTTGATAATTTTAAAAAACATATATTAAATGCACTAAAAACCCTTACACTTACCAATAAAAAATTGAGGTATTGTTTTGTATATGTAAATGTATGTACAATTATATTTAAAAAAAAAATGCTTTCCTAAAATAAAAATCAGAATACACTTTACAAATAGGGGCGGAGAGCCTATTTTCAGATTTAATGGGGTGCATATCACTAAAAAGGTTAAGAGTCGCTTCTCTAGAGTCTAGATCAGTGGTGGGGAACCTTTTCTTCTCAAAAGGCCGCATTAATTTTTCTGATTCGACATAAGGCCGCAATAAACATTGACTTGAGAATATTTGGCCGGAAAGAATTTTATGCCAATTTCTAAAGCCCAGTCTTCCAAGGATTTTGACATCGAAAATCCCAAGAATTTACGGATTCGCCCAAATTAGCAGCGTGGCACCTTTTCCAGAAATTTTCAGATCCAAAATATCAGGAATTTACGAATTTACAAAAATTTGCAGAATGATAGAATTTACCAGAAGGCTGCACTAGAGTAGCCAAAAGGTCGCAGGTTCCCCTCGCCTGGTCTAGATAAATGAAAAGCTTTCCAAGTGAAGGCTTTCTCGCTTTCCCTATGAGGGCACAAATTATATAATAAATATTATTTTTTCAAAGAGTGCCTACGGTTGTATATTTCCGGTACAGGCACGCGCGGATAACGTCCGCCTCAGCGTGATTTCCATGAGGGATGCTGTTTCCCGGATGCTGCGCGCGTGCGCGGGGGCCGTCGGCTCCAGGGCTCTGATGGCGCAGCCGCGCTCAGCCCCCCCTCGCCGCTTGAATGAGACGGCTGGTCCTCGCCTCGCCCGACAGGAGCGAAGCAAACCCCGTGAATGGAAGCCCCCGCCTTCGTGCAGCGCGGACGTGTCGCTAAACGGTCGCACTTCATAGCCGAACATTTTGACAAATTAAAAAATAGGCGTTTTCGTTCGGGCCTCTAGCCGCGCGATCCGATAAAATAATCATCGTTCCGAATTCGAATTCGAATCTGTTCCAAATGACGTTAGCTCGCGCGGGATTCTGTGAATACTTTTAACCTCTATATAAAGACGGGAGACAAATCTGTGCCACATATTATTATTTCGAAGTTCTTAGGTATATTTTTGTGATTTTCCATCATTTATAATTTTAAAAAACCTTTTCTCATTTAGATTACACCAGCCGAAATTATAATAAAGATAAATTAACGTAAAACAAGTGACAATTACTAAAAATACATTACTGATTTTCATCCTTTTTAAAATCAACCTCGAGTGTGTTTTTTAATTATTTCTTTAAATAAAACTACAATTAAATGTTTATTTAAGTGAGTGTTGAATGAATTGACAATATGTCTAGTGAAGTGAGAGATTTTTACCGAAAATGTGTCTTGATTTTGGAAATTTTGTGAATTGTTACAAAAGGAAAAGTCTGCGTTTCAAGAGATCTAATTGGATGCCGGCTCTTATAGATCTCAGCTGAAGACTTGGGAAGCTTAATCATGCACGGAGAACCGCCTCCAAGACTCTCAAATAAACCAGTGGTAAGTCTAGGATTCAAGATATCTTTATGATATATTTATTATTGTAAACGTGTTTTACACGTGGAAGTAACTATCGTTTTGTGTAATAAATTACATACAATCTGATACAAATATCAGCGAAATGTATTGAATTTTATATCTACATAAAAAAAACTTACTGACGTAACGATATCATTTGCGTACGTTTCCATAACGTTTGATATTAATCACGTGGATTTTACCTTTCGACATCTTTCAATCTTCACACATATTTTTAACTGGAAGGTTAGCTCAGCAGAACCCTAAAATACGTCTCCGGAATTAAAGTTTTCCCGCCATTTACGTGTGGTTTTGTATAATTAATTTAAGTCCACTTATTAATATTATTTATGATTATATTGCCGCCTGTGTGGTCGAGTGGGCGACGTCGTTGGCTACCGCTACGGAGGTCACGGGTTCAAATCCCAGTACGGACAGTTTTATAAATTGATTTTTCAATCGATTTATGAATTTCTGTTCAAAGGCATGGATGTATGTGATGTCTTGAATTCCTCCCTCCCACCCATCCTATCCTATGAACGGAGCGTATCGAGAGCGATTAGCTAACCACTAGTCCTGTCGTAGCCCTTTCCTTCTATTCCTACTCTCTTTGGAGAAAGAGAGGTTGAGCAACTGAGTAACAAGCAGTTCTTGTAGAAAAACTTCTGTTGAGATAAACTCCATTAGGAGCATGATAAAAAAAGTATTTTCTGACGAAGATATTAAATCAGAAGTGGGCGTTCGTTATCTTATTTATTCATTGTGCGTTTTTTTTTAAATTGAATTTAAAGACATATTGTTGTCGTCATAGAAAACAATTAAAATAGATAGAAGACTGCTGAGGTTAGAGACATCCTAGTGTCCCCACTTCCTGGCTTGGCTTCCATGAAGCGGCGCTATCCCAAAGCTACCGTCAGAGGCCTGGTGATATATGTACGCTGCTTTGTAGTTCTGGCAGGGAGAGTAAGTCGCCAGACCTGAAGCGGATGAAGATTACTAAAGAATTGACTCCAAATCACTGAAGGAGAAAATTTATTACTGGACACGGTAGCAATGTTGGCAAGCTGTCTGTATAAGCTTGGGTGTAGAGGATAGGCCAGTATGTAAATCCTATGGTAGTGTCGATGAGCCAATATGATCGATCACCACGCTGATTTGGTGGCAAGATAAACAAAATCGCCCAAATTGTCAAATTGTCGCCCGCTGTGGTCTAGTTGGTTAGAACTTGCTCTACCGATCAGGTGGATCTGGGTTCGATTCCCGGTAAGGTCAGTATCAAATTGGATTTTTTCAATTTTAATTTGAGATCTAAGACATGGGTGTTTGTGAAGTTAATTCTCCTTGAGTTAATCTCATGTGACTTTCAAAAATTCTCATCGAGTATATCTCGTATGATCTTTCAACTTTAAAATATTTGACGCATTGGCGTAAGCTGTAATGTCAAATATTTAAAAAAGAAAAATTTAAAATTCTAAAAAAAAAAAATATTCTAAAAAATAACCAAAGTTTTAAAAATTCACGTCATACGGAGAGTGAGTAGAACGCAACTCACACAAACTTTTCGTTTATCTAGAACAACCATACTCAACCTTTTTTTCCTCCGGGCCGCATTCCGATATTTGCTTCTCTACGTGGGTCGCAACATATTTATGGTATACTCCTTTTTTTTTAGCTCACCGAGGAATTCGAAATCTTCGATTTGGTATACTTTTCCCCAGATATCTCTGAAACTCCCTTTTTTTAGCTGACCGAGGAATTTGAAATCCACGATTTGGTAAGAGCTTACTGGGCCGCAGGTTGAGTATGGCTGCTCTAGAACATAGTTTCTCAATATTTTTGGCCCTGTGGCCCCTTTTGAGTCTCACATTTTTCCGTGACCCCCATACCCGTTTTTTTACATAAGCGTATAAGTTTTTCGAGACAAAGTGAGAAGTTAATAGATTCCAAAACAATTAAAAAACATTTGAAAATTTTGCTTGCTGACAGATTTTACCCAGTAATTTACCAAATAAAGACGCGAGACCTTTTTTTAAGCTTTTTCGGGATTAACCCGTGGCCCACTCAAAACTGTGCTGTGGCTCTCCTGAAATTATTGTGGCCACCTGGCTCCCGATTGAGAAACCGTGTAGTAGACGGTTAATGTATATAATGTAATTCTTAATAGACTGACAACCTTTCAAAAAAATTCCTAGTTATGTTTTATTATAATAATTATACGAATCTTTCTAACAAAATCATTTAACCATTTTTCTTATCAATATACAAATGTCACTAAAAAGAATCTTAACTATCGTTCTCAATCTTCAATACAGGTTCATATCGTCACCTTTCTGAAAGAAGTTGGTAATTAACAAAAAATAGTTAAGTATACAAAGATATTCTTTGATATAAATTCTCCGTGTGGAATATCTCATTATTGGTACATTTATTAAAGAAGATTTTAAAAAAACATTAAAATTATAGGCTATTATTATTATTGCTAATATTATGGATATATTTTTACCAACACATTTATTTTTAATTCAATGTTGTTTCAACTTTATTCTATAACATAGTTTATTATAGAATAAAGAATATACTTGAGGAGCAAACATTCAAAAAGTGTTTTGTCACACAAATGCTGAACTTGGGAAATGATGAAAAACGTGTCATTTGATAACGTAGCCCAAGTTCTTAAAAAAATGTTATTAAAAGTAAACTGTTAACGGAATGAATTTCAATCTACGTATTTTGTATAATCTAGAAATCTTGGATTAGCTAATTTTTTGGTTTGAAATTTGGACAAAACACTTTTTGCATGAAACTTGTGGACAAAACACTATTTGAATGAAAATTAAGAGTTTTTAGTTATATCGTTATTAATATTATTATATTTTATTAATATTATAGAGCACGGGTTCCCAACCTATGGGTCGCGACGGGTTTTCTGGGGTCGCCAACTTTTTTCGATTTTGTATTTGAACAACAAAACTAAAACTACAGTCAACTAAAATTACCTTTTTAGAACCTCGACTGAAGGTGCTTGATGAAAGTTTATCTTTAGATTAGAACTATTTTCATTATGTACGTTTCCATTATAATTTTGGCCGAACACGTCCCGGGTTTATAAAAATAGTTCTAATCTAAAATTACCTTGTTAAAAAAAGCCCTTTTCAATTGCATCGGGGCCGCGGGTCACATGGCTTTTATAAAAAGGGGTCTCCACCCAAAAAAGGTTGGGAATACAATTATACACATATCATCAATGCTTTTTTCTCCATATGATGCGGTGGAACGGCGTTCCGGCACGTTTTTTCTCGATATTTTTAATGTTTCCAATCAATTTTTATTTTCCTTTGAATTTTTTTTAATTTTTTTATCGAAAGACGTTTGAAAATATATTTTTTAATCGTAATTTTACAAAAAACGTAAAAATGGTAAACAAAGAATTATTATAACTAAGATAAGACCTAAAAGATCGATTTTCTCGAAGGTGTTGGTATTTGTGATATCTATACCTCTCACTCTACCAATCCTAAAATTAACAAGGCAAAGCGAGAGCGATTAGTTAACCATTAGTCCGGTTCTAGTCCCATCTTTCTATCCGCACTCTTTTTAAAAGAAAAGTTAAGCAACTGACTAACAAGCAGTTATCGTAAAAAAAATCTTGAGATACCTTTATTGGGAAACCATTTAGTCCAAATTGAGAACGGAGATGAATTATAAAAAAAAGCTTCACAAAAATTGAGTTCCGGCAGTTTTTTTTAAAAAGAGCACTGCATATTGTTATATAGTTTAAAGTTCTGGCTCCATCATCACATAGGTTATCTTTATATATATTGTATTTTTGTACCACGCTACAAGTCCTCTATTTTAATGTTCCTGCCAATCGTCAAGCATTATTTTTAGCAATTTACTGGCATATTTTTTTCTTTTTGTGATATTAAATAAGATAATAGCAGC
Organism: Himalopsyche anomala; assembly: GCA_031772345.1. NCBI lineage: Eukaryota > Metazoa > Arthropoda > Insecta > Trichoptera > Rhyacophilidae > Himalopsyche > Himalopsyche anomala. Next base: position 23,094,485 of record CM062832.1, on the reverse strand, counting down.
TTGTTTAGTTGGAATCATTGCAAATGGGAATACAATCTGCCTTTCTTCCCTTACCAACTGTATTTTTCTGCGTTATCGGAAATATAATGATCTTTTTTATTTTCTCTAAACAATACACATTTTTGCCGAGTAGCGATATTTCTATTTTCATGATGTTCGTTTTACATCACTTAAGAATTAGAAGTCTTTATATAATTTATTCAGGGACTTAGTATCCATTATTTCCCAATCTTCGCCCATCAGATCGACCTGGCCAATTTGTTTATAAACTTCTTAATATTCTTCCGGAATCAAAATGCTAAATCTATCTGCTGAGCTAAAAACATGGACTGCTAGTAAATAGCTATGACAGTGTACAGGGGAATACAGTTCAACTTTTTTTATTATTCTTTCAGCCGTGAATATGAAATGCATTATTGTTTGGGCAATAATATCTTTTATATTTTGTGAAACACATCTATCACACAACAGTCGAAGACTGTACATTTTTTAAATGGTGTAGCAAGGATGATGCATTTTTTGGCTTCCATTCTCAGCTTTTTCTTCTGGCCAGTTATAGAGACACGGTTTTGTGGCATCAGGAACAACAATCCAGAAATTATAAAAAATGGGTTGTCATGGTCGTCTCTTTATAGGCACTGTTTGTATTGAGGAAGCAATGGTAGTATATTGTCTCAGTTTGACAGGCTGGGAATATATTGTAATAAGGTATAAAAACGTTGCATCCACTAAATGTAGAATATATTTTCTTTTTGGGTTCAGATCGTTTGCCGCCCGTGAATTTTTCTTTTCTAGAGCCAATATTGGCTTGTCCAATTTACTCTTCACTATCTTCTTGCATCGTATATATTTTAATAATAAATTTGGTATTTAAAAATAACTGTTAACAAATAAAGTCAGTAAAGAAAGTATACTTGTTCCAATTTTCATGCAAAATGCGTTTTGTCCAAATTCAATATGACGGCTTCTACGCTGTGATTGGTCGAGAGGACAAAACATCTTTTGATTGAATTTGGGTGTTGGAGAAAACACGTTTTGCATGAACGTGTCAACTTTATGATTTATTTTTAATAGGAAAAAACTTTTTTTGAACGTTTATTGTGATTCCTATTCATAGATTTTACGATTGACTATCAGAACTGATATCAAACAGAATTTTTTTAAATTTGTGACAAAACACTTTTTGAACGTTTGCTCCTCAGTCTTATAGAATATAGAAAACACTTTATAATAAATCACTTAAATCTTATTAAATCAAAATAATATCGATGTGAGTATTGAGGAGTTTCTACTAAGCTGTTCGGCCTTGAGATTTGAAAACTCAATTTAAACTTCCTAAGAGAAAGGAATTGAATATTGATTCAGTCCGTTGAAAGGTTTATTGTTACAAGTTATGTCATAGAGAATTAGGATAGCACAGAGGTTAACGTTGTGTATACATAACACTGATAATGAAAGACAGACAATTATTCCTGTCTTCTCTTCTTTTAATCCATGTCCGTTGCCAATGGAGGTATCTCAGTTGTTACTAAGTCGCTCAACCAGCGGTGGGCTGCCAATATCTTAACAAGGAGCTCGGTAAATCTTATCCATTTATTTGTATCCATTTTCGCTCCCAATGTGGATATGGCCTCCTAATGAAGGTATCTCAACAAAAGTATTTTTTCTATGAAAACTGTTTGCTAGTCGCTCAACCATTCTTTTCCAAAGAGAGTAGTAGGGATAGAATGATAAGGCTAAGACAGGACTAGTGATTAACTCAAACCCATGAGGTCCGGCACGGAAGCCCACAACGCTGAATGAAAAAATGAAGGGGCTACTAAGTCTTGTTTCATAATAAAATTTAACCATCTACAGAAATTGCAGTTAGGTGCTGATTTGATCTAAGACGAATGATATTCTTATCTTAACAAGGGGCTCGCCGGCCGCGCTAAAATCTAACAAGGGGCTCGCGCGAGCCACCTCCAGCCCATCTCTGCGCTCAACCATTTTTTGCAAATAAAGTAGTAAGGATAGAAAGATAAGGCTACTAAAAAAATAGTGATTAACTAATCGCTCTCAATATGGCCAGTTATCAAAGGATCGGAAGGGTGGGAGGGAACTTTTAAACATCATAAACATCCCTGCCTTCGAACAAAAATCGTTCGTACTGGGACTCGAACCCATGAGATCCACCAACGATAAATGCTACGCCATATACCCGACAAAGTTCCTGTCTACAAATTTTAAGCTCTTGTTTGTGTCAGATCGGGATTAGTGCAACTATATTTTGATATTATAATTATTTTTATAACATAAAATATTGATGCTAGAGGCTTTGTTTCTTGTTTCCTTACAGCTATCAATCTGTTACTTACCAACTTCTGCCAGATCAGTTATGATATCATAAATACTTATGTATATTTTAACCCTCCAGAGACGAGAGCTTTTTTTCGATAAGCAAAATATTTTTAAGCAATATTGAAGTCACGGATAACTTTTATTCCTAACCAAAAATAATAAAACAAAAAACGCAAAGTCGATGTATAGAAACCCCGCATGACTATATGGTCATTCACACCCTTTTATTACCGTGTAATATTGTGTACGGACAGTAGTAAGGACAAAAGTTACCATATGGCACGCAAACATGCGGGGTTGAAATATAGCTAAACGTTAAATTTTTGAAAATATTTACAATTTGAAATCTTTAGATCAACATAATTCCAATACAAATATATTAGCAAAAGAACTGTAAATAATTTGATGTTTTGATAAAAAAATAACTAACAGTTTAAAAAAGTTCATTAAAAAAAACGGAAATTCAAAAAATCGCATGTGCTTTTGGTGGCCGTTTCTGTCCCTACGGCTGATGACTAACTGAAGTCTGTACCCTTCTTAACCAAATATGAGCGAAAGCAACGATATTCAGGTAGAAAAAGAATGAATAGTGGGATCAATAGACAACAGTGTTTACTGTGACCATATGGTCATGCTCGTTCTTGGAGGGTTAATTGGAACAATCACGAGAGCAAATAGTACTCGGGCTAGTTACCAGTAATTTGCAATCGCTGTGTTAAGGATATGCCAAATATGCACAATAATAATTCATGTCCGAGAGGACAGTGTCTAGAACAACTGGTCGTAAATCTATATGATGAATATTCTGCAGATACAGTGCACAATTTGAATAATAATATAATATGCAAAGCTCATTTGAAATTAAAAATAATTGTATTAATGTCAATTGGATTTAGGTCTGTTGAACTAATTCAAATACCGACTCCAAATTAACTTTACCTTCGATTTAAATAAATTAAAAAAAACCTATTTTCTTCATCTGTAATCTTATTATTGCAATCGTTTTTATCAACCACTACGATAAATAGAAGATTTTCAATACGTATGTATTTTTTTAAATCCATGTCCGCTCCCAATGTGGAGAATATGGCCTCCTAATGGAGGTATCTCAATATAAGTTTTTCTACAAAAACTGTTTGTTACTCAGTCGCTCAACCTCACTTTTTTCAAAGTGAGTAGTAGGGAGAGAAGGATAAGGCTAGAACAGGACTAGTGGTTGGCTAATCGCTATTGCTACACCCAGTTATTAAAGGATCAAAAGGATGGGAGGAGAGGAAATGATGTGAATTGACATCACAGATACCCAGTCTTCGATCAAAACTTTGAATTGAATTATTCTCAAATTCACTGTGATCAGACCGGGAATCGAACTCTGACTTGCGTGATCGGTAGAACAAGTTCTAACCAACTGGGCCACAGCAGGCGACAATTAGCGTTAATTAATTATTAAACAGAACATAGACATTCAATTAATTTAGTTTGTTGATAAAAATAAAAAAAATACTCCATTCAATGGTACCTTTAAAAAAAAAATAATCATACAATACATATTACAGATTATTGTCAAAATTACAAGTGTTTATTTTCTTACAAAAATATTGTTGCTACAAACAATTTATTATATCAAATATATAAAATTGTATTTGTTCTTTTTAGTGGTGAGTGTTATTATATAATAGTGTAAAAAAGAGTGGAGTTTATATAATATAATAAATACAAAATACTTTTTCTTTCAGTTGGTTATTTAGAAGTTCGGAAGTCTTTATGACCCTTTCACGACTACGTTAAATATTGTCACAGCACCAGTGCGCTACAAAGCACTCATGCCTCAAGGGGTTTATGATTGAGACACAATTTATCTAGTAAAGTTTTGGAAAAGAAAAAAAAATTCTCACTAAAATTCACAGCCGATAGGTAGTTATATTTCCCGGGTACATTTTCACGTCCCTAGAGTGAAGATAGAGTTCTGGGAAGCCCTTTTGCACTTACACATTATACTCTCCTTTTATCGACTCCCAGTGACACGTCTGGGGTCTGTCAAAAAGGTTGTTCATAACTGAATAACACATTCTAGGCTTACGTATAAAATAATTTATGGCGTATAAATATTATTTATTCTGTACACCTCCTATAGCGCTCCCCCATATAGAGAAGTTTCGTATAACGTATGCGGCAGTCGCTCATATAGCGGTCCCCCCTATAGAGTAGTTTTATACGAAACGCTAAATTTTCAAGGTCATTTTAGAATTGGCAGAAATATATTATAAATACATATTTTATTTAATTGCATTAAAAAAATATTTGTCAGTAGCTGTTTGTCTCTTGACTTCGCTAGACTTATTCTGTGACAGGCGAAACGAAACGATGAAAGTGACAGTAAAAAATGTTTGATTAGCTGATGCCGCTCAATTCACAAAATAGAATTGAAAGAAACTACCCTCAAATATTGTAAGGGTGCCTAGTTTCCTGCTGCGTCGTCCCAATCTTTACGTTATATAAGGGTCGACTGAATATCACAGTTATAAACAGCTAGCTCCCTGTTGGTCGTGAAGAATACGTTCTGGACTTGTGATAAGAGTAAGTTCATTAACTACAGCAACATCTATAATATTAAGACAACTCATCAACTTAACTTAACAAACATCCGTCTTATTGATAAAATCTAACATTCTATATTTATTAAAACATCCCAATTGAAAAAGGCCTTCTTTATTATACTATTCCACTAATAGTTTACTGTATATAATAAACAGGAAGCGAGTGCCGTGTTTAAACAGCGAAATCTTATTATGTTCGAAGGCATTAATGTTTGTGATGTCTTGAATTCCTCCCTTCCATTCATTAAATATTAAAAACGGGGCACAGCGACAACGACTAGCTCACTATTAGTCCTGTCATATGCCTATCCTTATACTGCTACGCTCTTTAGAACCAAGAAAGGTCGAGTAACTGAGTAACAAGGAGTAACAAGCAGTTTTCGTAAAAAAACTTCTGGTGAGATAAACTTCATGAAGAGTCCATATGCTCCATATTATGACCTTTGTTTTACAATATAATATATTTAAAAAATATATAAAATAACCCTATAATTGATTGTAAATAGATATTTCTTTTCTTTGATTGTCAATGTATGTAAATATCCTGATAATTAATCGAGAATATCTTAATATTTTTCACCGTTCAAAAATACTGAATTTTATTTAATCTTTGGTTGCTATTGTATTCTAAGTAAACACTTCCTATTTCATTAATATCATTGACGTATTAAACAAAATTCGATGAAAATATCTTAGATATAATAAATTAGTAAAAAAAATATGATTTAAGTTGCCTATTTTGTAACGCAGTATAATAATTTATGCAAAAGTCTCGAATGAATGTAAATTGGATGACGCGGTGGGAAGAAAATGTCGAAGTAGACATTTTAAATTATAGCTGATCAAGAAAGACTTGTGGGTTAAACCAATTGAAAGAAAAATAAACTTGAAATGAGGTCATTTTGAATTTGGAACGATCTATGAAAATTATGTCATATAGCTAGTCTTAAATGGCGATATTAAAATTAGCAGCGATCAAAAGATGAGAAATAATATTCCAGTTAATCAACCTGTCTTTGGTGCTTTAGAGAATTCTCTAGCCATAAGATTATATACTTTTATAAGAATAATAAATATCATTGAGACGACTAGTATAAGACACGGTAAATTCACTTTCACATTGTTTTTCAGGGGAACGTAATGTTTGTTTAACTGTTTTTAATGATTTTTTAATGCGGAAAAACTTTAATTATTAGCAAAAACCTATTTTTTTTTCGAAAAGATTTTACGAAAAAATCTGTTATTTTTGCACGTTTTATTTTACCATACAAATTAATACAGTATAAATTATTAAATGATAATATTTTAATTGTGATTTTTAAGAATAATAAATATCATTGAGACGACTAGTATAAGACACGGTAAATTCACTTTCACATTGTTTTTCAGGGGAACGTAATGTTTGTTTAACTGTTTTTAATGATTTTTTAATGCGGAAAAACTTTAATTATTAGCAAAAACCTATTTTTTTTTCGAAAAGATTTTACGAAAAAATCTGTTATTTTTGCACGTTTTATTTTACCATACAAATTAATACAGTATAAATTATTAAATGATAATATTTTAATTATGCAAAATAGAATGAAAATTTGAATTTGTTGAATAAGCCTGCTCAGTTTTAAAATTTTCCGCGCAGCTAACCCTTTGTCTTAGAGAGATCGTTGCTTGCAGTACGATTTTCGAACTGAAACATAATATATTGAATTCTAGGTATTAAAATTCGCTATCTGACTTTATAAAAAAGTGTACATTGGCAACAACATGATTTGGCCGTGTGTGATGCTGTGCGCGTCGATTAATTATGTAATTATGTATAGTTGTTTTATTCCGTACAACGAAAAAAAAGCGCCCAACAATTTTACCCAATTAGTTTCCCACACAAAAAACATTTTATGAAAAACATACGAATTCGGATTCTTAATAAACCGACGATTATTTGTTATCTTGTTTAGTTACTGAAACCATATAAATGGTCAACTGCAGAGCTGTTCTTTATGCACCTCCATCATGACCTTTATTCCAGCAAGATATATTTATCAATCAATGTCGTGGTATAGTTTCCAACGATGACACCCAACTCTTACAATGGCGGATCTGCGGCCATGTTCTTAAATATATTTTTTTGCACACTATAGTGCAGAAGTTTCAAAATTAGGGGGCGTCTTCTCTCTTTGGGTGTATAATATTTTTATCTTCGTATATTCAATTCGTAACATTTTAATAAATCTATATCGACTTTGAAAAGGAAAAATGACGTAACACACATACCAAATTTTACAAGGGGCGCTAAAAACGTGTTTTGACGATTTTGTGACATATGCAAATTATGAATTATGCACAACCTTGAAGTACACGAAAGCTTGTAAACTGGTGTTTAATTAACATAATCTAATAATAATTTAATACATTGTTTAAAAATAACCTTTTTTTAAGTCTATTTTACTGTCTGAAATTTTGACAGGCACATTTTTCAAACTTAAAAGTTAAATTTAGATACTAATTCGGCATTTGCAGCTTACGTCCTTTTGATAGAACGTGTATCAAGTGGTGTATACATTGTGATTATCGAAAAAAAGCTTTTTTGAAAAAACTGTGGGTTACGTCATTTTTCCTTTCTACAATCGATATACTTCTAATCGGAAAATCTCAACATAAAATTTTCCAGTCCCTTTTTTTGAAAAATTAAGTTATCAGAACTAACTTCTTGTCAATATTTTTTTTCTAATCCGTGTCCATTTTGCATTTGGTTTTCTTATGGAGGTGTCTGAACAGAAGTTTTTTTATGAGGACTGCTTGTCACTCGGTTTCTCAACTTCCCTTTTCCCGAAAAAAGTAAGGATAGAGGGATAGTGGTTAACTAACCCCTCTTGCTCTGCTTCATACTGTGATTTGAACCCGTGAGATCATTAATTACACAAAATGTTTAAAATGTAATTTTGTATAATGATAGAGTCGCTTATACTGTCAATTGTTGTTTACACCTTTTTATTTCATTTTATTTTTCAAGCACTGTTTATATATATTTCTTATCAGTTGACAAAGCTCGTAATGAGCTAAATCGGTCCTGACCTTTGAAATAATGTTTAATAAAGTACAAATGAATATTGCGCTTTTATTATTATAATGCCTTGAAATAAAGTGTTGAAAGTGAATACCCTAAAAGTTATCGTAGGAAATCTTAATATATATAAAAAAACAATCAAGCACTTCCCTTTTATGCCACAACTCATCGAAGTATATTAAAGGATTAGCGAATTTTTAATCATATTGGATCAAATCTTGCTAACCAGTCGATCCCAATTACGATTGAAAATTTTGATGATAATAATGATTGAAAGATGAGATGAATTAAAACGAAGATTAAATCGTTATATTTGATGAAATATTGGTTTCATTTAACAAGAGTTTTACTGAGATTTATAAACGATGAAGTTTCTTATCACAAGCTTCAATATTTTTAAAGGGAAAAATGGGTTAGGTAAATTTTGGAAGTGGGCAACTGATATCGACTGTGGAAAGGACTTAACCCACACATAGCAAATTTTACAGGAGGCACAAAAAACGTGTCTTGACGATTTTGGGCCATATGCAAATTATGAAATAAACACAACCTGGAAGTGTACGGAGACTTCTAAATTGGTGTTTAATTGACATAATCTAATAATAATTAAAAACATTGTCTAGGAAAAACCTTTTTTCAGTAATTTTTCTTGGCTTCAATTTTCACAAGCTCATCTTTTCAATGTATTAAACTTGATACACGTTCTATCAAAAGGATGCAAACTGCAAATGCCGAATTAGCATCCAAATTTAGTTTTTAAGTTTGAAAAAAGATGTGCTTGTGAAAATTGAAACCAAGAAAAAAGACTGAAATAAATGTTTTTTCTAGACAATTTCTTTAATTAATATTAGATTATGCCAATTAAACACCAGTTTAGATGTCTCCGTGCACTTCAAGGTTGCGTATAATTCAAAATTTGCATATGGCCCAAAATCATCAAAACACGTTTTTTGCGCCTCCTGTATAATTTGATATGTGTGGATTACGTCCTTTTTCCTTTCCACAATCGATATGTACAATGTGAATCTCCATTTTTTCAAATAAAATTAATATTACAAGTCAACGGCGATAATTTAAACGAATTAAAAGTATCTCATATCCTCAAAAAGGTTGGGTACCCTTGCTTCAGTTCATTTACTCGTTGGATTAACACGCCTAGTCAAAAAGCCTCGCCATTAACCATCATGGGCATGTATTATTTATTGTTTGTTTTTATTAAATCTCTTTCAGATTACGCCGCGTTTATTTATGGCCATATTTGGCTTGTGAAATGCTCTGTGTGTAACGGATTGGTGGGATTAAAATGCTTGTAGATGGACGCTTTGGTTAATGATGGCTTCGTGCCGAATGCCCAATGTGGATGTTGCGGGCTGCGAAGGATTAAGCCGAAACTGGCTGCTCCGTGCATTCATAAACCGCTCTGAAACAAACATGTAATATAAACGTCGATTGTACTATTTTATGGTATCGATATTCTGTGAGAGTTGCTTGGTCATATTAATTCATAAACTATACAATATTGTTTTGACGAAAAGTTGACCAAAAATCTCAAAAATTGCATTTTTTTCATCATTTCTACTTCTAATATGGAGCATATAGCCTTCTAATAGAGTTTATCTCAATGAAAGAATTTATATGAAAACAACTTTTTACTCAGTTGTTCAACCTCTCTTAAAGAGTATAGATATAATTATTGGGCTAGGACAGAACTATTGGTTAACTATTCGCTCTCGCTAAGTCCCATAAAAACGGATGGGCGGGAAGAGGAGTTTAAAACATAACATATATCTATGCTTTCGGACAGAAGTCTATAAATCGATTGAAAAATCAATCCATAAAAACAGTCCGTACTGGGATTTGAACCCGTCACCTCCGTACTTTAAACCAACGACATTGCCACTTGACCACGTAACCAGGAGTTGCATTTTGTAATAACTCATTAATTTTTTGTTTTAAAATATCTAAAATATATTTTATATCGAGAAAACCCAAAGGACATTGAATAGCAGATTATCAGATCATATGGCAGCATTTAGATTGAAAAAAGACACGTCTACTTTTGCTAATCACTTAATTTATGAAAAACACGTGTCCAATCAGGAACAAGGGAAAAAATGTTGCACCCAAATACGGACGCTCATAAACTATTTTTCCAGGAAATTTTAGAAATAAACGGAGCGAAATTGAACACTCCGATTTAAATGATCAGATCCATATGCCGGGTTCTCCACTTTTATACCCTATATAAATATAATCATAAAACTTTTTCCAACAAACAAAAATAAATATAATTCTTAAAACTACCCACCATTTAAATCTGTAGGCATTCCCATGGGTTAATTAATCCTTTTCGCCAGCAATGGCTTTAAACTCAATGATAAATTTATTTATTATATAAACACGAAAAATTCATTTACTAAGCGTCAGTTCAAATTCACCCGTGCACTTGAACGCCTGACGATGCCGAAAGGAGAAACCCGGGTCGTTAGTGACAAAATTTGTAGGAATGTACATAATTTGAACGATTCAAATTTAGAGTCTAAAATATATGTAGAAATTATATTTACACTGCATTTAAAAAAGCCACGACTCGCAAATGGTAATCAAACAATGAAAAATGATATGAGAAAAATCACCAACGAATGCATAATACAGTGACGTTTCAGACAATATTTTCAGCCTTTATAAGGGTTAGAATAAACTTTGCTCAGTTTCTCGGCTAATTTTATTTTTGAGGTGAGTGAACGAGATGAAAGTTGAAGTGTGACATCAATTATAGATTCCTATTCGAATGCATGGACGTCTGCTGTGTCTACTATTATCTATTACCATTCTCGCTCTAAAAACAGGGCATAGCGAGAACGATTAACTAACTACTAATTCAGTCTAGCCATATCCTTTTATCTCCATTCTCTCAGAAAAAAGAGAGGTTGAGCAACTGAATATGAAAGAGTTCTCGTAGGAGAACACTTGTCTTGAGATAAACTCCATTTGGAGTCGATTTTGAGAGCAATCATGGTTAAAAAATAATATATATAATATCCAGTGACAGCTCTACGTATAAGCGTAGCAGATCTTCAAAAGCTTTCATACAGTTTCTTCCGGTTATAAATTAAAATTAAATATATTATGATACACTAGTTTTTAATTTAAGATTAACTTCACACACGTTTTGTCACTAACGACCCGGGTTTTACCTTTCGGCATCTTCGGCATATTTCATCTGTGAAAGTATTGTATTATTATTATTATTATCCATGTCCGCTTCTAATGTGGAGCTTATGGCCTTCTATTGGAGGTATCTCAAGAGAAGTTTTTTCTACGAGAACTGTTTGTTACTTAGTTGCTCAAACTCATTTTTTTTCAAAGTGAGTAGTAGGGAAAGAACGATAAGCTTAGAACAGGACTAGTGGTTTACTAATCGCTATTGCTACACCCAGTTATTAAAGGATCAGAAGGATGGGAGGAGAGGAAATGATGTGAATTGACATCACAAATACCCAGTCATCGATCACAACTTTGTATAATTCTCAAATTCACTGTGATCAGACCGGGAATCGAACCCAGACCTGCGTGATCGGTAGAGCAAGCTCTAACCAACTGGGCCACAGCAGGCGACATGTGAAATTACCCATTGTTTAAATCTGTAGGAATTATCATGTTATACAATTTTAACAATAAACATATTTAGTTTCAAAAACTTGCAAAGACTATTTATTTAAGTAAATATTTCCTCAGCTAATTGAAAGCCATTAAAAACAAATCATTAGTAAAGTTAATCCAAGTCCCCATCAACAGCTTTTAACTTAGTGATTCAGTTCTTATATATACACTTATTTACTAAACGTCAGTTCAAGTTCATCCGTGCACTTGAAAATGCAGAACAAAAAATCGGGTCGTAAATTACAAAGCTTGTGTGTGAATTTAAAGAGTTAAAAAATAAATATAATATAGTATATAGGGTTGAAATATACAACCAAAACTTCCTGAGCCTGCATTGGATATATAACAAATATATATTATATTGTACCATATACTAGCCAGTTCTCGGCAAGCGTTGCAATGCCACTAAAAGAAAGAAAGTGTTTTTTTCTTTCTGTTTGACGTTTGCTGCCGATTGTCTATGGTACGATACACGCGTCACATTTGCGCAAGTGCAAACATACGTTGTCAAAATGAACTGTATGGCAGATATACAAACATTGGTTTTATATATAAGACATACTGTAAATAAATTAAACTTTGCCTATAACCTTCCCGGAAGTACAAACAAAAAGTTTGTCAAAGTTTTATTGCAATCGGATGAGCGGTGTGGCAACGCATAAAGTACGAACAAACAAACATTCATTTTTATATATTAGATAACCTTCCGGAAGTGCAAGAAAAAAGTTCGTCAAAGTTTTATTGCAATCGGATGAGGGGTGTGGCAACGCATACAGTACGAACAAACAAACAGTCATTTTGATATATTAGATATGTGTACGCTAATTTACCGTTTCTTAAGAACCTCTCAAAAAAGACGATGAATGGAGGAAAGCCTCAAACGATCAAAATAACGAAATAAAAAGACAAATAAATGTGCAAAAACGATGGATTGGGATTCTACTGTTGACACTCACTCATTCTTTGCTTATTGTCAACGATATCTTAGAAAAGATTGATAGATCGAGAGTTCTCTGCATTCAGAGCTATATAAATATTGAATGGATATGAAAAAAATCTAAATATAAGGCATATTGACAACTACCCCTCCGTAGTATATTTTTATACTCTTTCAAAAGCTGCATTTAGGGGTTGGTGGGTGGCTGTCACCGCATATCGTTTGATATGCAAATGAGGTACAGAGTGTCATAGAAAATCCAATGTTCTACGTCAAAGGAATACAATGGCTTTAATTAATTCTAATATCACCCACAGCATACAGGGTGTCACGTGTCATTGGCATGCACACACACTATACCTGCGGCATTTTAATTAAATTATAAATAACAAACACCTTTTGACATGTACATACATACAACAAGATGGAGCAAATTGCGAATTAAATGGCTTACTAGAAGTTGATACTATAATTGATTGCAATGACATATACTTGGTAAAAATCCAATATAAATAAATATTAAATAACAAATCATTCTAAAACACAATATTCCTTTGTACTTATTTCCTCTTATATTAATTAATTTATTGTTTAAAAATTGAAAGAACAGTAAATAACATAACAGCTGATGCCAATTCACGATGCACTTTACAAATATAATAAAAAATAATAAGATGTGATCGAAACATTCATTAAACCAGCGAGCCCGTAGATTACTTAAAAAATGTATAAATTAAGAATTTGTAATTAACATAAAACTTTTGCTATGATAAAAATATTATTTAAAAAAAAATTAACAAAAATTAAAATTTGATTTTGATAATGTCAAATTATTTTATATTTCATAGATACAATTTATTATAGGCAGGGTTGTAACAGGATTAACTGCACCGGTTAACACCAACCCCAGGTATAACACTTTAATTCTTAATTAAAAAAACTACTCCATTTTGCGGTTTTTTAATGTGGCCCGCGGTCAAAATTTCATTCCTAATATGGCCCAACACCCAAAAGATTTTTCCACTCCTGTACTAGAAGAAAGAGAATTTTATTTTTCAATATTTTTTTTTAGTTGGAATTCGGAGTCATGCTTCAATATAAAATCGGAGTCATTTATTTTTAACGAATCCACAAACCTGAGTTTAAAAAAAAAAAAAAAACACATTTAATGTCTGATTTATCGTTCTTATGATTTAACAGAGAGAGCTTTCAAGTCCCCCGTTGAAGAGCTTTGTTCGGTTAATAGGTCTCTGATATTAGTTGCGCAGTTTAGCTGGTTAAATAATTGTTTCGACAACTGTCTTTAGTGAACTATGGGGTAAAGATCTGCATATAATTAAAAGCTCTTTCTATGAACTTTCTATAGAGAAATGTCAAAGGTCAGGAAGAATTTTACAGTTTAGATGCATTGGTTTTATTTCTCAAGATGATGTCATGGATGGTTTTAATGTTTGAGTTTAATTAAAATTACTAAAGTTGTCAAAACTATTTAAGTAGGTAATTATAGTTGTACAATGTAGAGAATAATATAAAATTTGTTATGTTATAAGCAGAACTGTGTAAGCATAAAAAACTACGATTTAAAACAACGTTGTTCTTTTAAATCTATTATTAAATGCACGACTATCTGTATTTTAGATTAAAAAAAAGAATTCGTAGTCACCCCGTTTTACCTAGTCCATGGTTAGTCAACCTTATTGGCCCGTGGCCCTAGCGGTGGGCTGCCAATACGATGGCAAGGGGCTCGCTTAATCTCCAAGCAATTATCGGTGTTCTGGGGTAATAGTGAATTTGATTATCACTCCTATCCAATTAAATGAGATATTTAAATAAGTAATCCATTATTACTTAATACGGTTTTAATATGTAAAAATATGCAATTTACCGTAAACTTATCAATGTAATGAAGTTCTACCAAGTACCAACAGTATAATGAATTTAGAAAAGGTCAACTCAAACAAATACTAATGTATGAAATAAGTAAACAAAACTAAAAATATCAATATCACATTTTCGAGTATTCCTAGTTTTATCGAATATAATTTCAGTTTTTAATGAATTGCGCAAACATTTATTGTACAATATATATTTAAAATGATGTACGCAACATCGTTTCAAATATCAGTTATCAGGCTTTTCCTAAACAATACGGAATTTCTTCTACTCTCGTATTTGGTGCAAATTAAAAACAAATGTTCAAACATTTACTACTAACAATGTCCTTTAAAACATTGCATAGAAGTGTAATATTTGATGGTTGGATAGTGACTTCATGCTCCTAACCAAACTTTTAAACCATAAACAAGAAAGTATAGCTTGAACCATAGACAACGAATCGCGCACGGTGATAACGAGGTGACACGCGTTGGTCTTCCTTTTGATGTTACGAATTAATTAAATCCTAAGGGCTTTGACCTTCAGGCTAACAAGGATTTACCCACGATAAAACTTTTAAATTAAAATTTAATAATAACGTTGAAATTTAAAAACCTTTTTTTGATTTTATGTAATACGGTCAGAGTTGAAATTTTTGATTCATGTTTACATATATGACGTCTTTTTTTTAAATTGCGAATAAATCATTTTACTATGTATTTTTTATTTGAAGCATAATGGCGTATCGTAGTGTTGAGTAAGCTACAATTTTTTTATTAATTTATTATCTCGGTTATGTGGTCATACAATCAAATATTGGAATGGGAACGTTCGAGAAATGTATTGAGAGATTGATTAACAAGTTCTCGTTGAAGAAGTTCTTTTGAAAAACTCTTGAATATAAATCCATCAACACTACTACAGCAATCAGTTTCTTGACTATTTAAAAAAAAATATTACTCTATTGTTTAACTGAAACATCAATGTGTTAAGTGGGATTTCAGGCATAAATGAGTTAAGTATATTTTCAATGTCTCTCAAGACCATAGTTTATATTAAATAGATGTTTCAAGTGATATTATACTTACTGTGGACATCATTTTCAATATGAATTAATGTTTTAAGTACATTCATGTTTTTTTTAAAGTCAAGTTAACCTAAAATTGGTCAATTTAGGCTGCTCACTGTCAATACTTGGTGAAAAAGCATTATTTTAAAAAAATACTCATTTGTACTAATTAAACTTTTATTTAAACAAAAAGATCATTACTTTTAGGGTGTTCACTGTCAATACTTGGTGGAAAGGCATTATATTAGTAAAAACACAATATTCCTTTGTACTTCATTCCACTTTATTTAATATGTCAGGGCCGGTTTCGCTCATTACGAGCATCGTCAATTGACGTCAGTTGACGGATCGTCGGTTGACGATGCTCGTAATGAGCGAAACCGGTCCTGACATATTAAATAAAGTGGAATGAAGTACAAAAGAATATTGTGTTTTTAGTAACAAAAAGATCATGACCGATTTCAATCATGAGAATTATTATTTACTGATAATATAATATAATATTACAGTGATATAATTTGCATTTAATCTTTGATTCACTAATTGTATCTTGTGAAAATAAATAAATCGCGTATAAAAAGTAACGGTACAAACTAAATAAATCACGTAAAAAGAACACTGGGTGTATAAGCAGAAAAGTAATTATTGGATTTTTGATAATTTTGTTTTATAGTTCTAAGATATTAAACTGATTTTAAAATTTAATTTTCGTCAAAAAAAATTTCTGATAAACTTTTCACTGATAAAATTGTGTGGTTCTCTAAAATTTAAATGGTGTATCATTACGAAAAAGAAATACCATTACAGTTCAAAAATGAATTGTATACGAGTACCTTAAAAGCAGCACGTGGGCTATTGGTTCATTGTAGCTGCTATAGGGTAAAATGATGGAAAAAGGGTTTGACTCTGCAGGTTGGTACAACATTGTACAAGAAATAGATAGACCATTTGCCCATACAACTATTTCAATTCAAAGGAATACCTGAAATTAGTTTAAATCAATTTCCTAAATAGTTTACCAGTATAAATTGAATCGTAACTATTTTTTACTATTGAATAGTAACTTATTTGACAAGAATAACTTGAAGAGTGACTAATAAATATATTGGATATAAAAATATCACTTTTAAAAGGTTCACTGTCAATTATTGGCGGAGAGGCATTATTTAATAAAAAATAAATCACTATTTGAACTAATATCATATAAATTTTCATCGTTAAAATTATGTACATTCACACAATGTACATTATTGAAATTCCACCAAGCGCCTTCAGTCGAAATCTTAAATTAAATAATCCTATATAATTAATCAAGATCAGGACCGGTTACAAAATATAATATTTTCAACGCATTGATTGATTTTTGTCGATTGATTGATTGCGGCTTTATGTCAAAATATGAAAGTTTTCACTAAAATATTATTAATAATAAAAACCTAATATTTAAAACTGTGCCTCTAAATTGAAAACCTGGCATTCAAAAGTTACAAATTTTTATACGAACCGGTTTTTCAAACTCGGTTTTTGAAAACCGATAAGCTTTATTTACTTATACGGTTTTAGATTTTTTTTACTTTGCAAATTATCGCAACTAAAACGTACAATTACTTACTGTTTTATACTCCACAGTATTTTGATTGATTAACAAATTAAAAAATACGCAGTATCCACAATCGATCAATCGAATTTCTAATTTGTTTTAAAGGTAGTAATATTAAAAATATTTTGATTTTTGAATTTAGGGAAATTTATACATCCATTTCAATTAATATAAAACACTGAAAGCCTGTATATAATATACTATAATGAATCATCGTTATTTTTTTTGCATATATAATAAATTTATAATTATTTTTCATTATTTCACATCAGAATTTTCACCAATCTGTGCCGCAGTACGCACATGCGAAAAGGGTCCAATCGTTTGACTGGAAATTACAAAATAATTAGTCTTTTAATTTTGGCTTTGTATTATGTAATTTTTAAGGCTCGACTAAAATAGCTTATTAAAAAGGGGAAGCTTTATTTATTAAAAATATTTTTATCTAAAAAACATGTTTAACCCTCCAAGAACGACCGTGACCATATGGTCACACTAAACACCGTTGTCTATTGATCTCACTATTCATCATTTTTCTACCTAAATATTGTTGCTTTCACTAATTTTTGGTTAAGAAGCGTTCAGACTTCAGTTAGTCATCAGCGGTATGAACAGAAACGGCCTCCAAAAGCACATGCGATTTTTTGAATTTCTGTTTTTTTTAATAGACTTTTTATTAACAAATTTATCAAATTTAATATTATATTAAAAATTAACCACAAAGTTACCGGCGATTTCATCGAAGACAGTATATTTTAACTATATTTTTATATAATTTATAAAGGATAGAAATATTGGGTAAGAAAGAAAAAGTGATTAACTATCCAATGTCTGGTCTAGGGCGCAGAGGTAAGCGTTATGGCTTACCGTGCCGGATCTCACGGATTCGATTCCCAATACGACATTTTTTCTATTGATTAATCGATTTCTGTTCGAAGACATGAGCGTTTGTGATGTCCAATCATACCCTTCCAATCCTTCAATAATTAAGCGCAGTGAGAGAGATTGGTGAACTACTAGTCCTGTTCTAGTCTTATACTCTTATCCCTACTACTCTTTTTGGAAAAGAGAGATTGAGCGACTGAGTTACACACCGTTCTTGTAGAAAAAATTCTGTTGGGATACCTCCATTAGAAGGCCATATACTACAAATTAAGGACGAACATGGATTAAAAAAAAATCAAAATGGAGAGGACATTTTCAGACATCAATGCCTTTGGATAGAAATCAATTGTAAAAAAATGCTGTTTGTACTGGAACTTAAACCTGTGAATTCCACCACAGAAGCCAACGATGTTTATCACAATACCACGGACATTAAAGTCAATAGATGCAATTATTTATACTAAGGGTTTGAACTGTAGAGGCAGTACCGCAGGCAATGAAGGCTACGGTGACAACTCAAACGGATCCATTTCGCACATCCTCATCTAGTCATACAGCATTTATTGAGGTCAGTAATATGTTCCTTTAAGGGTGTCACAGATTATCCCCAGATGTCGTGTGTCAAATATATATTCCTCCTGCAGATTAACCAAGCTAAGCCATTTATTATGATTTTTAGAAGCCTTTTTACGGTGTGATAATATGCAACCCTTATGTGGCCGAATCGCGACCCTCTTTTACAGTATGGTATAACCCTACAATGCATAGATGACTACAAAAAGTACAAACTTTTGTTTTGGCTTTTTCTCAAAACAGAAATCGATTTTACCTTTTATTCTTATTCCCAAATGGTATCAAATATACCCAAATATACCAAAATAAAATACTAAATAGATATTTACTCTTAATATTGTTTCATACATATTACATATCGACTGTGGAAAGGAAAAAAGACCTAATCCACAGTTTTTTAAAAACAGCTTTTTTTCGATAATCACTATGTGTCAAAATTTATACACGTTCTATCAAAAGGACGTAAGCTGCAAATGCCAAATTAGTATCTAAATTTAGCTTTTAAGTTTGAAAAAAGACGATCTTGTGAAAATTGAAACCAAGAAAAAAGACTGAAAAAATGGTTTTTCCTAGACAATTTTTTAAATTAATATTAAAATATGTAAATTTATCCCCAGTTCGAAAGTCTCCGTGCACTTCAAGGTTGTGTACATTTCATAATTTGCATATGGCTCAAAATCATCAAAACACGTTTTTTGCGCCTCCTGTAAAATTTGTTTTTTGTGGGTTACGTCCTTTTTCCTTTTCACAGTTGATATGTAAAAGAGCAAATAAAAGATGTCGCTCTTTGTGGTCTAGTTGGTTAGAGCTTGCTCTACCGACCAAGTGGGTCTGGGTTCGATTCCCGGTAAGGTCAATATCAAATTTAGTATTTTCAATTTAAATTTGAGACCTAGGACGTCTGTGATGTCAAATTACCTCGAGTTTATCTCGAGTGACTTACAATAAATTCTCATCGAGTTTTTCTCATATGATCTTTCAACTTTAAAATATTTGGCGCATTGGAATTAGCTGTAATGCCATATGTTTATAAATAAAAAAAAATATTTGTGAAACTAAAATACTGAGAAACTAAGAAACTAAAATCAGTTGACAATGCTCGCGATGAGCGAAACCGGTCCTGACATATTAAATAAAGTGGAATGAAGTGCAAAGGAATATTGTGTTTTTATTAATATAATGCCTTTCCACTAAGTATCGACAGTGAACACCCTAAAAGTGATAATAAAATACAATAATATTTAAACGTATTTCAATGAAGTTCTACCAAGTTTATGATTATTCAATCAATTAAATGTTGACAGTCGGAAAAATCACATAGTTGACTTAAAAATGACAGCATGAATGAAGCATGCAAATTTTACTTTGCTGATGTTCAACGTTTGGGAAGAGATTTTGTCATAGACAGACAAACACACGTATTTTCTGTTTTATGGTATAGTTTTATGAAATAATGATTGATGGTCTTGTCAGTATGTATGATATGAATTTGACCAAGCCGAATTTGGCAGTCGATATGACAACTGTATAAAATGTGAGAAAAACTATTTATTATGATGAATAGTCGAGAATATTAAAATACGAGAAGAAATCCCAAATCAATTGTCCAATTCGCACACCTAAAAATCGCACGATAACAATACTCACACACCACTATTATAAACCCTGTAGACCCTCCCCTCAGGAGGGGCGCGAAACGGCGAGGCTCACCGTTAAAGCCTCCCCCGAACTACCCCCGCCCGCGCCTATCGATCCGACAGCCCTTGGCCGCCCCGCACGCCTATCGCCTATCTCGGTCGGTACTCTAGGCGGTTTCTACCGGAGGCTGGGATGTAACAGACTGATGCTCAATATTACACCATATATCTACCATCTCCGCTCCCGACAGGAAGTATATGATGTTTTATAATGATAAGCATTTAAAGGAGACTTTGATAATGGAAAGGGAAATATCACAGATTTTTTTTCCATATCTGCTCTCTAGTTGGAGCATCTTTCATGGCAAGATTCTCTGTCCCCCGCCAGTCTTATTGCTCCCTCCTGTGTCATTCCAGAGTTCCGTAACTCCGCTGAGTACATCCTATAGATCAGTGGTTTCCAACCTTTATGTTACTGCGCTCCCTTTTGAAGAAAAAAATATATTCGTGCCTCCCCATCTTTTATTTCATATAGTAGTAATGACATGTTTGAAAGGGTAAATAAATATTTTGGACTGTTCGCGCCTCCCTTTGCAATAGTCCACGGTTTCACAGGGAGGCGCGCCTCCTAGGTTGGAAATCGCTGCTATAGATCCTACACGCCAATCGCATCATGCAAACTTACAAATCGAACATTTACTTAAGACACTAATAACGGGAGCTATTTCTTTGAAGTTTGGTTGTTGAATCAGCAATACTTTTTACAGCGACAGCCAATTGGTTTCCTAGACAATTTCTTTTAATAATAAAAGATTATGCCAATTAAAAACCAGTTTACAAGTCTCCGTGCACTTCAAGGTTGTGAATATTTCATAATTTGCATATGGCCCAAAATCATCAAAACACGTTTTTTGTGCCCCTATAAAATTTTCTATGTGCGGGTTACGTGCTTTTTCCTTTCCACAGTCGATTTGTTTACATAACCCTCAAACATATTTTGCAATTCATTATTTGTGGTCTAGTGGCAAGAACTAACGTTCAGATGGGTCTGATTTCAAGCAGCGGTGGGCTGCCAAAATATTAACAAGTTGCTCGCTTAATCTCCAAGCAATTCTCGGTATTCCGGGGAAGGAGTGAATTTTTTAACACTCATATGCAATTACATGCAATATTTGAATAAGCAGACGATTGTTACTTAATACACCTATATTATGTATCAATATGCAATTTACCGTAAACTAATCAATTTAAATGGTCAATAATGTACTACAGTGGATACTGAAGCTGTCGTAGATAGTATACAAATATGTTAGAAATTGCAGTTATGTATTAATTTGATCTGAGAATATTGTTTCATCTTAAATTAACAATGGGCTCTCCGGCCTCTGTGAAATTTAACAAGGGGCTCGCGCGAGCCCCTCCGAGCTCCCTCCAGCGCACCCCTGATTTCAAGCCTAGTAAGCAAGGGTGTGTGTGATATTTTGAATGATCGATTTGATCTCAAGTAAAATTTCTCATCAAGTATAAACATCATGCGATTTGAAAATGTCTCACTACTCATTAGAGGTCTGCACGGGCCCGGGACTGGCCCGCGGGCTCTTACCCGAATCCGGGCTCGGGCTGGGCCGGGCTTTGGAATTTGAGATATAATCTGGGGAAAAATATAGCAAATCGATGATTTTAAATTCCTAAAAAAAAGAACTTTCGGAGATAATCTGGGGAAAAGTATAGCAAATCGAGGATTTCAAATTCCTCGGCGAGCTAAAATAAGCGAGCTAAAATAAGGAGTTTCTGGCTTCGGGTCGGGTTCGGGTAACAAGTACGGTATTAGACTCGGGCCCGGGCCGGGTCGGGCGTTAGTTTTTCGGGCTCGGACCGGGTAGTCTTGTAAACTTTTGGCCCGTGCAGATCTCTACTACTCATCCTCATTTTAAAGATTTTCAATGTTTGGTTTCGGGTTATTGCTAACATTATATGAGATTTCAACGTGTATAATACAAGAAATTAACAAAAAAATTGTGATTCGAGCGATTGGCTTACAGCTAGTTCTCGTTAAACAATTTCTGTTGAAAAAAAACTATTTGCACACGATTTTGTGATTAATACTTGAGGCCATCGTCAAATTGTATGGTTTCAAACTAAAATTGTGACATGAAAGTAAATGACGCGGCAAATCTTTGACTTTGTGTTCGAAATTTGAATTTAATATTTTTCGATCAAAGTTTCTCAAATTTAATTTAAATTTGTTTTTCAGGCCAACTTTCACCATGTCGTTTAATAAAGACTGAAAATATCAAAAATGTCAAAAAGTTTTTCCTTATAAGAAAATTCTTTCGAGTTTGACTAAAATCAATATTCAGGTTTTTTTTTTGTTGAAAATTGTTTAATGAATAAGTTACGTTGTTTTTGTTGTATGCTGGATATTAAGAGTCAAAGTATTTTAAGTATGTTCGTATAAAAGAATGGCAGTGTTTTTAAACCTATGCGAAGGATCAAAAATCCGCGTTGCCAACATAATAAAAGTAAAGACAAAAATAATAATTCGGGTAAAACGGCATCTATAAACTATCAGACTAAATTTTTAATTCATTGTACAATATTAAGGATACAAGAAAGAGTGTTTCAATCAGATTTAGATTTCCCATTTCATAGGAGAAACAGCAATCACCTGCTTAATCAGTATTCTCCAACCCTTGATTAAGTGCACCCAGGGACGTCCCGAAGGCATAGGCGAGTAGGCAGTTGCCTAGGGGCTTCAAGTTATAGAGAGCGGCAAATGATCACCGATTTTTTAAATGACTTAATATATTTGACAGAAATTTGGCATATAATAAATATGATGCCTCAATGTATTTGATAAACAAAATATTAAATGAAGAGCTGATAATTGTACAATTGAAATGCATTTGAAATTCACATTATTTTTTATGATGTGTAGTGAAGGTAAAAGTTATTTTTTCATAAATTTTAAACAGTGATATGGGCTTTTGGATAATATTTATTGGTGAGGATCTTTGTCAATAAAGAACACATATATTATGATGCATCTGAAAGCAAAATAGAATAAGTGACAAAACATTTGTTTGGATAAATAGGTGAGTAGAGAATTCGAACTTCTATATTTGTAAATGTGTTCCTAGAATAATGGAAAATAAGTGAAAAAGTGGGCGCTATTTTAGGGCTCTGCCTAGGGGCGGCAAATAGCCTAGGAACGTCACTGAGTGCATCAATGTATTTTTAACTATTGTGAAGAGTTTACTTCCAATGAAGAATTTATAACTTCGATTGTGAAGAGTGTACCTTATTGTACAAATATGGAAATATCTGTTTTTCATATCCTTATTTTTTTTATTTGAAGTTGTCACAAAATAAATTGATTATGAAAAAATATAATGATGGTAAGGAAGATGATATAAAGTCTATCTCTTAGAATATAACAAGATATTAAATATTTTTGTCAAAAATCATTCGCATTATATTTGGAGTCTAGTAAAAAGTGACATGTAACAAAAAAAGCTGTATGTATTTCTTACTCCTAGGACAACACCGCCACTAACAGAAAAATGACAGTTTTCAGTTGTGAATATCAAACAAACTGGTCAGTATTCATGATAATGTAGTGCTTTTAAATTATTGCTGTATTTCAATATTAAATATTTAAAAAAATGTGAAACAACACTGCTTTAATTCAAATATGTCAATTTTCATTATATTAAAAACACATGCTATCTTGTTTGCACTATTCAAATATTTGGTTCAGCTTAGTTTTATTTTATGCTGAGACAATGAAATAAAAATAAATAATTATAAACTACAAATGGAGGTTACTTTTAACATTAAATTTAGAATTGTCGCGGTGTTCCTCTAGGGGTGTGATATATTGTGTTTCTATGCCCACCTTTTATTCTAGTTACAGCAAAACCTGTCTGATGTGCTTGGCTAAAGTGACAGCTAACATTGCTTACTCTTTTTTTTTGAGGTTTTTCTGCACCCTTCTCGCAATTACATCAAAAGGATTTTTTATTAATAGTATAATTGATCACGTAGTATTCGAAGAACATGGGATATGAACAGTAAATTTACTTAGTAGATTCTTGTATTTGAATTTTTTCTTTTAAATCTTAATTAATATATGAACAGAAATTCTTTGAAGCCTAGTGATGTCAAAAGAGCTATCAACTATTTTACAAATTTATTTAATTGTGGGGCTATAATGCAAAACGTACTATTTCCAAAATGAGCGATATTGAGTTACGTATGCAGAAAGTGTAATTTAAGCCTAAAGAATCGACTGGTCCTATTAGTTTTAATATAAAATGTTTAAGAGACTGTTGTTTTCAAAATGAAAATTTTATTTTTATGCAAATGTTATTTTGTTTGTGTTATTCATTATAGTATTTGACTCTACTGAAAAGTTCTGGTTTGGAAATAGTACGTTTTGCATTATAACCTCACCATTCGTGTGTGCATTGCTATTTCACTAAATGCATCGCTATTTAACCTTACCCACATAATTTACATAATCAAACCCCATTTCGTCACAACCCCAATGAATTATACAACCCTGTTATTATTGCGAAAGTTTCAAGCACTCAATAACAAATACGGTTCATATCTGCCGTCAAGTATTCATAAAGGTACAATTAATTAGTATGAAGTCTCATTATAATAATTTCGATGGATTCGGTGGTAATTTTATAGAAGTTTATTTTTAACCGTTTGAATACCGCACAAATAAATTATTAATAATATGTCCCGATACCACGAGCTGTTGAGCGAAATAATTTTACCTAATATATATGTACTCGAATTCGACACTTTAACAACTTATGTCGACTAAGTATAGATGGTACTACACATATTCATCAAAAATTTGCTTATATTTCACTGGAATACCAACTGTTTGATTTTTTAAATTTCTTGGACGTCCTTGTCCGCTTGCATATGTTCCGGACACCCGTGTGCGCTTGGCATTCAAACGCATAATAAATTTTTAATTCTACAGGTTGTGCGAAAAGTTATCACATGTGTTTTGTGTCTCTGAGAAGCACCTGCAGAAAAAAACTATCCGGATATTTACAAATAAATGAAAATTGATTATAATTCTTACTATATACATTATTTAAAGTAGGGTCTTGTTCGTTTCTACAAGACCCAAATATAAGTAAGATACAAAAAACAAGTATTTTTTTCCGAGTAGTGGCGTAGTGGTCAACGTTGTTCGAGTCCCAGCACGAACAGCACTATTCTCAAACGATTTTTTTTGAAGGCCTGGGTGTTTTTTTGGTTTCTCAAAATTGATATTCACCATTCCAATACTAAAAAATAATGAGCCGTGGTGATGGCGATAATTAACCACTAGTCTTGTTCAAGTCCCTGTCCTTTTATTCCTACTCTCTTAAAAAAAATGGTTTAGCAACTGAGTGACAAGTAGTTCTCGTAGAATAAATTATGCTGAGATTTTAATTAAATATGCCATATGTTCGACATTGAAAGCGGACATGGATGAAAAAAAAACATTTTGATTGTATCATATATATGAATTTTATTTTTCAATGTTTATCGTAAAAAAATAATAAAACATTTTCTACTGAACGGCTGGCAATACCAAAATTTGGGTTTCGCCTGGAAATGCTGAAGAAACGCTCGAGCAGAGGGTCGAACTTTTGAGAAAACAAATAAACAATACCATAGACAAAAAGGCACAATGTTCCGGGTCTATCGTGTCTATGGTCGAGAGGTTGTTTGGCGGGAACCCTTCAATAAACAATAAATCAAAAACATTACAACAATCCTGTATAAACGAGAACATATTAAACCTTTTACCGTGACATATTCGTATGGCACGAAAGTGTAATTCGAATAAAGTGCTTGACTTTAGTTTAATAGAGGCCACTTTGAGGGGTCAAAGGGTTGAATTATTTTCTCTTTGTAAGGAATTTCAAGAGTAAATACCTCTGCTGAAGTGTTGGTCGAGTTTTTCTGAATTCAGGGCTGCCAAAATTACACACGAGATTAAATAACAATCAGAATAACAGTGCGCTGAAATATTGCCGCAATTTAACAAGGCTTGATAAGGTTAAAGTTTCTACAAAACTTAAACGTTTCTTTGTTAAAGACTTATGGCGGAGAATTGAACTTGGTTTCAATTACGAGAGATAACAACCAATGAAAGTGCAGAGAAAATGGTCAATTTTATGCTATATTCTTGTTAAAGATAACACATTTTTGACGTAACACGTATAGCTGACAAAAATAATTGATGTTATTACTCACTTTTAAGGTGTTTACTGTCTTGGTGGAATAGCATTATAATAAAAATAATAAAACATTTTTAGTACTTTCTACACATAAAATTTATTGGATCAGGACCGGTTTCGCTCATTGTAAGCATTGTCAACTGATAAGAAATACAATGAAACAGTGATATTTATATAAAAGTTAAGTAAGAATACTTTGTTTCATACCTTGTTTTTCTTACTTAACTTCTGTATAAATATCGACATAATAAGATCATTTATTAATTTTATATTTTGAGAATCAATCTTGTCAATAATTTAAATAAAAACAAAATTACCTTTGTCATTCAACTGCAGGGTTTCTCAACAGGGGCCACTGTACAGTTTAGGAGGGCCACGAGAAAATTTCTGTGATTTTGCTTCTATACCAATTCTACTGGCTGTATTGTTAAATATGACAGTTTTGTATTTGGTTCGACTGCCACTGAAATAGTATTTAAGTCAAATATTTTGAATACAAAATTGTCTTCATTAACTAAAATAAATGTAATCTTTTGATGCTTATTAGTAACGCTACAACAGTGGCAGGTTACCCTATAACTAAATGAGGCACTCGCTCGGGGTCTCCGAATCTTAGAGGCTTCAATAATGACTTATATTATATAATCAATGTACTTTTTGTGCAGATTCTTATTATTTTACATGACTTTTTTGACGTTCTTCTGTTTTCCAAAAAACAGTGCCTTCAAAATTTATTGCGCTTGGGCCCTCTCATGTGCTTACGCCACTGAACTACAGTGTTATAAAATCATATTCTTATTTTTGCTGGTTATCGTTTTTGCTTATATGTATTAAAGTCAAACACGGTTTCAAAACTGGACTAAAAGCCGGTAATAGTATTGTGCAACCCCAATCTTAATTGATAAAGTTTGATTGAGACTTTGCTAATTGACAGACGAAGTGCGGATACAGAAAAAAATATTGTTTTATAATTCAGAGCTCCGCTTTTCTCAACGTTTATTGATTGATTTATTTTTAATAATTAAATACCACAATTTGACAGAAGGAAGGTTCGGGTACAAAAAATATTCTTCGTGGCTCTGCAGTTCGCGGAGAACATTGGCAGCGTCATTAAACCTCCTCCGATCCACTCGATCCTTCGCCATCATACGCCAATCGGAATTTCCACAGGTGGCAAAATCGGCTGCGTGATCGAGCGATTAACGCCATTTCACGAGGTCACGGGTTTGAATCCCAGTACGGACAGTTTCATAAATTGATTTTTCAATCGGTTTATGAATTTCTGTTCAAATGCATGAATGTATGTGATGTCTTGAATTTCCCCCTTCCACCCATCCAATTATAAAAAACGGGGCGAGAGCGATTAGTTAACCACTTATCCTGTCCTACTCCAATTCTTCTATCCCTACTCTCTTTGCAAAAAATGAGTTTAAGCAAGTGAGTTTGTGTAGAAGTATTTCTGTTAAGATAAACTTAATTAGGACTTTATGAATATGCTCTACATTGGGAACGGACATGGTAAAAATAATAAAAAAATCTTATAATGCATACAACTGTATGCCATGACAACATTTGTCCAGTGGTGGATTACCCCATAAGCGCAAGAGGCGCTCGCTTGGGGCCTCTAAATCTTAGAGGCCTCAAAAATAGCATAAATTATATAAACACTTATATTTTAATTTCAGTTTTCAATATTCATTATTATTCTACGAAGAGTTTTGTAACACTTTTATGTTATTCGAAACTCGCAATTTATTGCGCCTGTTTCCTCCAAAGTCCTTAACCCATAACATGCCATCCTAAAAAATCACGTTCCCTGCCATGATGGCATCTCAGTTTCACTATTTATTGACAGTATTTAAACATAAGTTAGAAGCTAAAAAATAATTTTAAAAATGTATATATGCTATAATACCTAAAATGACAATATTAAGAGAAATGTTGAATGATTTAATGTCTCAACTATTTCCGATTGCATCATGGGCATGGAGGTGTTAATACACCGCTGCATTTGTCTGACTGTAAAGGGTACAAAACCAAAGTCTAGGCATATTAATTAAGTTTGAAAATTATATACGTATATATTGTATCCGAAATCCAATTTGCAACAAAACCCTCACCTCTGCAGCCAAATGGATTCCGCATTCATCTTCTTCACTGTTTCAAAACACGTTTAACGTCACCGAGGAATAAAAACAATTCGTTGGGTGGCAGGGAATGGGGGCTGTCACCTGTCTAACTGAAGTGTCCCAGCTTGCAAAAATGTCAACCCCTGTGTTAGCCCTTTGCAAACACTTTGGGATTGAAACTTCGACGCCTGCTATAGTTGGCTTTGTGGAGCGTCAGTTCTAAGAGTATATAGCAGGGGAGATTTTAATTATTTCTTGCTTAGCAATAGTTGCCGCATAAATTATTTACGTGAAAAATCGATGTCCCATGTAAATAAAATCGCCCTTAAAGAACAGGGATGATTAATTTAGGTTAATATGATTGTTTTGGTAATATTCAATAAATTTAAGAAAAACACAATCTTCCATAATACTTTCGATGGATTCGACGGTAACTTTGCGGTAGTTCATTTTAATATAAAATCATTCACTTAATAAAACAAATCACACAGTACTTACAAGCATTTGTCAAACTAAGGTTGTCTGAGGATTTCCATTTTTATTTTTTAACACTTTTAATAAAAAGGTTTAAAAATACTAAAGATTAGTATGCTAGCATTTAATAACTTTATGAATTTAGTTTAGTACTGTTATCGTTTTGACTATGGGATTAACCCTTCAAAGACGAGCGTGACCATATGGTCACAATAAACACCGTTGCCTATTGATCCCACTATTCAGCCTTTTCTACCTGAATATTGTTGTTTTCACTCATATTTGGTTAACAAGGGTACACACTTCAGTAAATCACCAGCCGCGGGGACAGAAACGGCCACCAAAAGCACATGCGAATTTCCGTTTTTTTTAATGGATTTTTTGAAATTGTTAGTAATTTTTTTATTAAAACATTAAATTATTTACAGTTCTTTTGCTAATATATTTGTATTGAAATTATGTCGATCTAAAGAGGTCAAATTGTAAATATTTAAAAAAAATTCACGTTCAGCTATATTTAACCCCGAATGTTTGCGTACCCATACGGTCACGATCGTCCTTACTACTGTCTGTACACAATATTACACGGTAATAAAAGGATGAGCATGATCATATAGTCATGCGGGGTTTCTATACAACTACTTTAATTTTTGTTAGGAATAAAAGTTATCTGTGACTTCAATATGGCTTAAAAATATTTTTTTTATCGAAAAAAAGCTCTCGTCTCTGGGGGTTAATTGAATTTCCAAATGAAAATTTACGAACATTTATAAAGATAACATATTACAAGACGCAGATAGCTAACTGTAGGGAATTTAACTTTTCCGACATTCCTTACTTTTATTGAAAACAGAATAAAAATAATTGAAAAACCTAACAATTTGACTCAAAGACAGGGGTTGTTTACCTTATTGCGTTAACGGGCGCATTTGAGGTTTCTGATAATAGTGGCAGTAATATGTACAATAATTATTATATTATTATGTTTAATCGGTAAATTATATACTTTATATGAAATTTTATAAAAGACAAAATACAACAAAGAAAACAAAAATATCCTACAAAATAACAAAGCACAATTAGTGCTATTTTTGACAATGCATTTATTTCACTTTCTAATTTACTAATTTTGGAAGTGTAAGATGATGATCTGTATCGTAAATGTTTTATTTTATTTTATTCGAAATACTATATTTCGTTGGGCGCATGAAAGTAGCTCCACGGGCGTATATGGGCCCACGGGCACAGGGTTAAGAAACCCTGCTCTAAGACAACTGTAAAATAAAATTTGACATTTTCAAAAGATCATATCTCAGTGATTTACAAATATTGAGTATGTTAGTGTAACACGAAGGCGACGATAAACGATATTCAGTTGCGGACTTTGTTTAAATTGTCATGTAATTTTATATTATATTATACGAATGGATCTAAAAACATATAACTTCATCCACTGCTTTCCCGAGAAGAGGAAAATATTTGCTGATATCTGTCGGGAAAATACGGAAGATATCACGTTCTTGTTTGGTTGTCATATGAATCAAAACTATCGACACGGTGATGTGAATAGATTTGCGCAAGGAAGAGAATATTATGCAGCACGGTAATTTCGTCTATCCGGGGTTGGAATATCTAGCATGACATATTATGTTTGTGGCAGTGAGTGACTGACACTGTGTTTGACATGCCTATGATTTATATTTTTAATGGTTTTCATCATGGATTACAATACCTGACGAATATATTATATTAATACCAGTAGTTGCGTATTTTACCCGCAGTATTTACCCTATTTCTGCACAAATTTTCAACGAAACGTTCCTTAAAATCATTTTTTTGTATTTAAGTAAGAAAAAACTTATATTGCAAAGTCTAGAAAAAAGTGTGAGAGGGCCGACCCCACGCGCCACTGCCCCACTACACCGACGGTGTTTCGCTTCTTTAAAAAGATTTTTCAGACAGAATATCGTAAGGTTTATGAATTAATTAAAACAATATTTTTTGTCCACGTGCTCAACATTGAAAGTTGGCATGGTTTAAATATCGACTGTAGAAAGGAAAAAAGACCTAACCCACAGTTTTTTAAAAACAGCTTTTCTTTGATAATCACAATGTATACAACTTGATACACGTTCTATCAAAAAGATGCAAGCTGCAAATGCCTAATTAGTATCTAAATTTAGCTTTTAAGTTTGAAAAAGATGACCTTATAAAATATTAAGTCCAAGAAAAAAGACTGAAATAAAAGTTTTTCCTAGAAAATTTCTTTGATTAATATTAGACTATGTCAATTAAACACCAGTTTAGAAGTTTCCGTGCACTTTAAGGTTGCGTATGAGTCATAATTTGCATATGGCCCAAAATCATCAAAACACGTTACGTGTGAGTTACGTCCTTTTTCCTTTCCACAGTCGATATGTATATAACCATCGTATTGAGAAATGTTTGTAGACAACAAATTCGTTCAGTCGGGACACAATTATTACGGAATCTCGGGATCGATGACTGGGAAAAAAGTAAAAAATGAAATATTCTAAAATAATATTCAACTCGAACAATGCTTCCGATATGTTGATGACCCTTAAATAACCAAGTGAAAAAACATGTTTTAACATTTACCGACCTTTGATGGACGGTAAAAACCTACAATATATATTTAAAAAAAAACACTTGTTTCCGAAAGGGCCAGGAACGTATGGGAAGAATTTTTTAGCACCGTAAGAGAAGTGTTAACCTCTTGAATGTTAAGAATTGACAGATTATACAATAATTGAAAAATAGCTGGCGGATTTCAAAAATTTTTGCTCGCTGGCCGATTTTAAAAAACTGGAAATTTACTGATTTTTTTAAAATGAAAAAATGTGGGGCATTTTTTTTAACCAAACTCGTTCAAAAAAGTTGCGAATTGACGGTTTGTAAACATATTCACGAATATGAGACTTTTCTAGCTCATTTACCCAGCGTGTCGGTAGCTTCCCAGAACTGTGCTAGGGCTCCCCTAAAAGAATATTTTCTCTATGGACTGCAAGGGAGGAAAGCGGACCCTGGTTGAGAAACCCTGGTAAAGATAGTTGTTTGTAATAAATTGTTAAAAGGTTTATACGAATTATACACAGTAAGGCTAATAATTGAAGCCCATAAATTGGGACTAACATAATTATCGATAAAATATATCGCTGGTATAAAAAAATAATATACAAGAATTTCATTACATACATACCACATTATAGTCAATTTTGTGACTTAATAACTGTCAAAACGTTGAGGATATAACATAATATATTAAATTATTAATGGCTATAATATAATATCACGAGTGCTTCAAAGCTCTCGATCACGTAAACAAAAATTTGCCTGAGTAATTTTTGCCATTTATTATTTTTACGTGTTCTAATTTCGAGAGCCAGTGTTGCCATTCATGCGTCAATATTCGTTAAGCTCGATTTCCCGTCGTAAAGCTCCGACCTAGACCCATTTATTTACAAAAGAAAAAAAAATATTGCGCTTTATAATATGTTATTTATTTACTCTGAAAAAGCTTATAAGAAGAGGCTTTGTACAAAAACAACGTCCCACGTTTGTTTTCTTCATGTTCAGGACATAACACCAACGCGCACTCACACTTGGGTCAGGGTGTATCAAGTTATCATTTAAAATAATGTTGAATAACATTTTATCCTCTATTTCATTAGCAATGATACCGAACGACGTGCCCTTGACGCAGCGACTTGAATTTCTAATGTAAATAATCACATGGTAATAAATAATTAGAGAGCGGAGGTATAAATAATATATCATGGTAATAAATAATATGAGATTAGAGAGCGGACTAACTACGTCCAAAATAAAGAAGCGGTGGTCCTGGCTTGGACACGTGTTAAGGATGCCTCAAGAGAGCCTGAACCCTGCCTGTTTCTTCTTCCAACCGGATGGATACCGGCGTCGTGGAAGGCCACTGATGACCATTCTCAGGATGTACTCAGCGGAGTTGCGGGACGCTGGGATGACCTGGGAGAAAGCAAGGAGACTGGCTGGAGATAGAGAGTCATGGAGGAACTTCGTAGTGACCATATGCTCCATATAGATAGCGGATATGGAATAATAATAATAAATAATAAAAGCAACAATTTCTCGTAAAATATCTTTTATGTAAACAACATATACCACAAATTTAATTTATTTAAGAAGAAACATCGATATTACTGATATAATAGTAAGCATTTAAAAAAGGCAACTAGATTAACGTTGTTCAATCAAAATATTCTTACCATTTCTTCCAATGTGAATTATATAATATTGTTTCTTTGGAATAAAGGTTCTCACCATGTGTTGGGGAGCTTTATTAACCCCCTTTTTTTGGATTGTTAAAAAACACAGACGAAGAAAACGGTAAGCATACAAATAAAGTCACCAAAGGCTCAGATTCTAAGCCATCATAATCTTACAATCATTTCACCCACACAAAAAATATTTTTTAATTTATAAGTAGTATTGATCTACGATTATAACTTGGTCGCCGGCAGAATTCGGAAATAAAATATTCAATATATGGATTGTAGCTGTCATGCGTTAACTCACGTAAATATTATAAGAGATGCCACGTCTTTAAAGCAATGTGCGAACAATTAATATTGAAGTCAGAAAAGTTCAACCAAACGGCAGGGTTAAAAAAAGAATTAATAATTACATTCCAAAACGCAGCGGATCGCGTGGTGGAGTTGATAAGTAAAGTAGTATGACAACATTTTACTCTCGTGACACTAGCGCCATCTTTAAGCGGACAACTTATAAAAGTCGATGTATATATAATACATATTTTATAATATTTTTCCAGTTACCCGGGAATCTTCACGTTTATAATTGTTTTGTATTATATTGTATCTACTGTAGAACATCACTAGTTTTATATTTGAATCAACATTTTTTTTTTGATATCAAGTTTATGGAGCTTTAAGTACAAGTCAAAGTTCTTTGAGTCTCCTTCATCGCTAATGTTTTGGTAGTTTGTATTCCCTTACCATCGTTGCTGATGGAAGGGCGTGAACGTTACAGAGGTGAGAAATTATTAATGAAGCCAGTTCACGGAAACTCCATATGTATTCATTTGTAAATTACATTATTTTATTTATTTAATTAACATTGCACAAGGTTGATAAACTATAAATTTTAAACTTTTACAATGAAAAAAATAATAGTACAATTAAATATTAAAAGCAGTAGAAAAAAAAATGGCAAAGAAGTCAACTGAGTAAGCTCCGACGAACTCTACTTTAATACATAAAAAATAGTATTCGTCGGAACTCACCCACGTCTACGTGGAATATGTTGACTTCCGAAGAAATATTTTTGAACACAGTTAAAGCTCTCCCCAGTGGCATCCCCATTGGCAGGCTGGTTTTACACCTTGGGAGAACAAAAAATTCATTAGTCGACCTGGAGATCACGATCGTCCCATTGACCGGCCCTGTCATATATTATCAATACTCTAGGCACAGTTGAAGCGGACACTGTGTTAACATGTCACAAACACTCCACGTTACAAACAGAGCCTGTAAATGAGTGTGGTTAATGTGGCATGGCCAGTGGGTAGCCGGTTTGTTTCTAAGCCTATTGTGAAAATAACGGATATAAATTGAATGCTGTACGACGTTTACCGCTAACGTTGAAGTTGGAATGGGGAGTTCTGTTGACTTCCCACAAATCTCTGAATCTATACCAAGGTCTAGTTTCCCTAAAGAAAGTCGAACTATGACTTTAGTAATCAATTTCATATAACTTTCTATTGGAAAAGAAAAAAAATAATAGAAATGAAAAAAGATTTTTTGAAATAGTTGGAGTCGTGAAAAATGAGCGGTTCGAAACATTTTTTTTTTTTTTTATTGATGTGTATTCAAACCACAAGAGTCCATAGTGTTGACTTTGCGCGCTTGGCTGGTTGAAATATTATCTGACGGAATACATATATAAGTTAAAATTAAATTAATTCGGAGTAACTTTTATGGTGTTCACTGTCAATACTTGGTGGAATGGCATTATAATAAAAAGAAAAAAAGATTTTTAGTACTTTTTCCACTTAAAATTTATTTGATCAGGACCGGTTTCGCTCATCACGAGCATTATTAACTGATAAGGAAAGTAAATTAAGCAGTGCTATTAATACAAGTTAAATTGAAATAAAAAGGTGTAAGCAATTACTAACAATTAAAAGGATTTACAAATAACATTATAAGTACACAAAATTAAAATGCTTAACACTTATAACATACAATTAAAAAATCATCAATAATAAGTGGCAAATGATGTCAATTATAAACACAATTAAAATTTGGGAAATTTTTAGTGCGAGGGTGGCTCCCCAACTGCTGCGCGGCCGCGAACGCGCGCTGCTTAGAGAAAACATTGGTTTGGGTTACGTCGTTTTTCTTTTTCACGGTCGATATATTGTTTAAAAATAATACATCGACAAAATAAATCGAAAACACGATTTACGAAAAATTAGACATAAAAAACAATTTTATGTGAGCTCTCACTCAATTTTGGCAAATGACACTATGTTTACGATATTTATTACGAGTGCTGCGAGGGTAAAATTACGCCATCTTTCTATTTTATCATTTGTCGATATTTTGCAGATCTGGCAATAATATCGGCGACAGATTTTCTCCGAGAAAGCAGATTTTTATTTTTGTTTGTTGCTATATTTGTATTAATAATTTATGTTTTAGCTAGTTGTCGTTTATACTTGTTAATTTTTTTTCAGTAAGCAAACGAACATTGTTTATTGTTTTCTTTCAATGAATCTATCAAAAATGTCGTATTCTTGAAAATCATTTATTATTAATTAAGATAAAAAATATTTTTTTTTTGATGGGTTAGAAACTAACTCAGGTCGCATTGGTCTAAAAATTAACACTAGCAAGACCAATGTGATGTGTAACCAAAGCTGTCATGACTCTAATATGACCCTTACCAGCGCGGGACAGATCATCGAGAGTGTTGACAGCTTCAGATACCTCGGCGTACATATCCCCGAAAACGGTAGTACAAAAAAAAGAGCTCGCCATTCGTTTAGGAATGGCTGGAGCCACATTCAACTCAATGCGGACTGTCTAAGACACACAACTTTACTTGATTAAAACCAAATGCCACTTATTCAACGCTTGACAGTACTGCTTTACGGTTGCGAATCATGGCACCTGACAAAGACTCAGAAAAACCATACTCTGAGCTTCGAGAACAGATGCTTGCGTCGGATCATGGGGGTGAGGTGGTTTGATTTTGTGAGGAATTCGGAGATAATATGGTCAAAGAAGAAAGAAGAAGATTGGTGGTTTTAAAATTATTAATAAGGTAAAAATATCAAAGTATTTCAGTTCTAAAGTTTTTTATATGTTATGCGTTGATAGCTATTTCGGCTTTCGTCATCGTCAGAACTAGCTATCAACGCATAACATGTAAACTGTAGAACTGAAATGCTTTGATATTTTTACCCTATTAAAATGGAGTTCTACCAAGTAAATGCCAAATCAATAAATTAAAATTATTATTTACACGAATATAAGTTTGCTAGATTTTTGAATTGTTTTCATACACTTTTTCGATTTTTATTGATTTGATAATTTCACTGCAAAAAGATTTAATGTATACAATTGAGGCTTTTATTTGCAAACCTGTCTCGTTCTGAAATTGTTGAAAAATGAACAATATACGTTTAAAAGTATTTTTAGTTTTACATAACTTTGAAATGATATGTTGTATGTTGTCGCCCGCTGTGGTCCATTCTAGTTGGTTAGAACTTGCTTTACCAACCAAGCGGGTCTGGATTAGATTCCCGGTAAAGCCAATGTCAAATTTAGATGTTTCAATTTAAAAAAAATTGAGTGATGTCAATTTACCTCGAGTGAATTACAATTAATTCTCGTAGAGTTTTTTTCGTATGATCTTTCAACTTTTAAATATTTGGCGCATTAACTCTCGCGGCTCGTAGACTAGAAAAATACTTCTCATCCGATGGGGGTCGATTAGGGACCCCAGTGGTTTCCTCATTATTGGCCTTATTCTTATGAATTAAAAAAAAATAGTCTAAAGGCTTTAAAATATCTCTCTGCATCATTCCTCATAGATTTTTTTTATAAAAATCTGTGGTTTTTTAATAAATAATCATATTTTAAGTTGCGCGTAAAAAAGATCGCTTATCGTGTTATCGCGTTATCGCGTATTTATATAAACTACAAAAGGTCCAAAAAACTATGATATAAGAAAACCTTTATTATAAACATTGTATCACCCATATTAAAACAGATATTTAAGAAAATGTGGGTATTAGGGTCGCATTTCTTGAGCTTAGAACCGGAAAAGTTAATATTAGCTGTAACGTCATATAATAATTCAAATTTCAAGTCTAGTTTGAAACTGCTTTTTAAAAATACTTTGAAAATGTAGTTTTATTTACCAAATTTAATTCATTGTTCATTTTTCACTAATTTAAGAACGAGTCGGGTTTTTAGATCATAACTTCAATTTATGTATTATGTAAACTGTGTAAAATGAACTAAAACAAAGCGAACTGCAAGAATCGTAAAGTGGAAAATCTTGAATTCCGTGCACGAAAAA
This sequence comes from Himalopsyche anomala, assembly GCA_031772345.1. Classification (NCBI taxonomy): domain Eukaryota; kingdom Metazoa; phylum Arthropoda; class Insecta; order Trichoptera; family Rhyacophilidae; genus Himalopsyche; species Himalopsyche anomala. The sequence goes on along the minus strand of CM062832.1, from coordinate 23,056,772 downwards.
TCGGCGTTTCATTGTATAATATTTGCAATCTTTTTGAGTGCTCTTCAGCGTTGGTTTGTTGGCAAAAAATAAGGTAGTTTCGTTTATTTTTTCTTTTGAGAAGCTAAGCAAACCAATATTTAAATTATTTATACTCAACGCTGGTGAAAGGCGATCAGAGATCCTTTATTTTAATTCGGAGTCGTTTATTCTGCCTCGTTTGGAACACAACGAAATTTTGCTGTGTTACATCGAAAAATTTTGACTGTCCTATCATAAACTCGTAGAATTTACAAACATAATTTTTTGATGAAGACCCACAATTAGTATGCGTAAAGGGTGTTGATTTTAGTTTCCGACTCCAGCTTAAAAATAATTAACGATTCCGACTCCGAGGAAATTTTTCAAATTTTTCATTTTAACTTATATATATATATATGCAGCGATGGGCTGCCAATACGTTAACAAGGGGCTCGCTTAATCTCGAAGCAATTCTCAGTGTTCTGAGGAAGGGGTGAATTTTCTTATCGCTCCTATGCAATTATATGCAATCATTTAATAAGCAATCGACTGTTACGAAATACACTTATTATATGTATTAATATGCAATTTACCGTAAAATTAAGCAATGTACAATTGGCATTGAATTTTAATTATGTTTGTAATTACTTTCAATCGCCATTCTAAATTTATTAATCTGGGATGACTTTTTAATTATATGTTAGATGTGTTAAACATTTTAATTTTGTGTTATTTTAGGATCACTATTCATGTAATTGGTAATTTATTTTCAATGCCAATTGTTGTTTATAACTTTTAATTTTTGTATAAATAGCATTGTTAAATTATATTTCTTATCAGTTGACAATGCTCGCAATGAGCGAAACCGATCCTAACATATTAAATAAAGTGGAATGAAGTACAAAGGAATATTGTGTTTTTATTAATATAATGCCTTTCCACCAAGTATTGACAGTGAACACCCTAAAAGTGAATATATTATTCATAACGGCGTTGACAATAAGCAAAGACAAAATGGAATGAACAAAACTTAGATTGTGAGATGTTAAAAAAACCGTACCACTTTGCCGTTGTATCAAATTTGCGTTCAAAAATTCTTCACATTGCCATATGCGATTACATTTTTTTAAAATCTATCAATTCGATTATTTTTTATACGAGCAAAGATGAAATATTTATTTATTAATGTAAGTTATACTATTGGCTATTTTGATTATGTTAACGAAAACGTTATGACAGCAAACGGATAATCTAAAATAAAAAATATAACATTTCACTTTGAATGAAAACAATATCTACTATTGGTATCATCGTAACAAGCCTCCGAGCTTCACAGTGTTAAAAAACTCGTCGAATATTAATTTCCTGCCTCTCAAAGAATTCGGAGATTCGCTGGACAGGACCGGATGAGAGCCTTCTCAGATAAAAACACTTTACAAAGAGTAATACTCTCTTCGCTGTTCTTTCAATGGCATCAATGATTATTATTATTTAATTTAATTAGGTTAAAAGAGAATTGGAATGTTTACATCACTATGCCAAAAAACATCATTAAATAATCTTTTTTAAATGTTTTTTCTTTAAATATTGAAGTCAAATGTAAAAGCCGCCTTGAGTGTTTACTTTTAGAAATGAAAACAATGTTTTTTTGATTTCAATGTTTGATCTGTAATGTATCATACAATAGTTTCGACACTATGATTGAACTATACAATATTATTTATAAAAAATATAAATTTTTTTACCATGTGCGCTCCCAATGTGGAGCATACGGAATCCTAATGGAGTTTATTTCGACAGATGTCTTTCTACGAGAACTGTTTTTTACTCAGTTGCTCAACCTCTCTTTTTTCAAAGAGATAAGGAATAGAAAGACAGGGCTAGGACAGGACTAGTGGTAAGATAATCGCTCTCGATACGCCCCGTTCATAGGATAGGATGGGTTGGAGGGGGGAATTAAAGACATCACATACATCCATGCCTTCGATCTGAAATTTATAAATCGATTGAAAAATGTGTGGCCGTCTGTGTGGTCGAGTGGTCGACGTCGTTGGCTTCAGTTACGTAGGTCACGGGTTCGAATCCCAGTACGGACAGTTTTTAGAAATAAATTTAATAATATTATAATTGTACATTAATAAATAAAGATAAACTACATTAGGAGTCCATATGCTCCATATTGGGAGCGGACATGGTAGAAAAAATAAATACATCTAAAAAAATCGTGAGAAATAGTTAATAAATATTTCGCCATTGCTCTTTTATTATAATTAGTGTTGTCAAAATGTCTGTCAAATATTTATTATAATTATTATAAAAGAAGATTATTCATTTTGCTAATATTGCCGAATTATTTTGGAGTTATAAATATTTAAAAATGCCATCATTATGTAATGTTAATGTTTTTTAAAGTAGCTGCTGGAAAATATATCCGCTGTTGCCAATTGCACAACGTTTTTCAGTGACAACGAATTTTCTCTTCTAGAAAATATTTCAGAGAGTGTTTGTCCATTGATAAGAAAACCTTTTACCGGTTAGTCTTTTTTAAAACAGTTCTTTACCTTTTTTATCTTCTGCACTCCTGGCACATTATCGGTGTTTCACCCCATTTTTCAGGGACGATTATAATGTATGTTCAGGTATGTATATACATTTTAAGTTAAAGGGGTAGATTTCAGCTAAAGAGAAAAGATTTTTTAAACGATGACCGCTCCCAATGGAAATATTTTAACATAAAATTTTCAAGGAGTAATCCTGATAGTTCAGTCGCTCCATAGAACACAAACGTTCTATTTATAAAAGCGTGATATATAATCTATTAATTTTATATCCATATCCACTCCCAATGTGGAAAATATGGCCTCCTAATGGAGGTATTTCAACAGAGAGAAATGTGTATTATTCAGTCGCTCAACCACTGTCATTTTGAGATGGTGTAAAATTCCCATGTCCAGATGTAAAAGTATAATACATCAAACTATGTCAGGGGTGGGGAACCTTCTATTCTCTAAAGATCGCATTTATTTTTCTGATTCAACATAAGGCCGCAGTAAACATTGACTTAGGGAATCTTTGGCTGGAAACAGGACTTAACGGTCAGAATATGTCAAGAATTTAAGAATTTACATAAATTTAAAGAATTATTGAATTGGCCAGAAGGCCGCACCAGAGTAGCCAAAAGCAACGTTCCCTCTAAAATTTATATTATATGTGCGGACCATACACTTCTGTGAGCAGAAGAAATTTGGTGAAACAAACTTATTTTTACAACATTTCTGTGTGCGGCCTTGTGCGGGGATGGAAAAATGTGTGCGGGCATATTTTGGAAGGTGTGCGCGCGCCCACTTTAGCGGGAACATTGACCAAAAAGCCGCAGGTTCCCCACGCTTGAACTATGCCAATAAATGAACGCATTAATACATAAGATTTGAAAAGAAGGTTAAGATCAGAATTATTTCAGCCAGCCTGCGGTTTTCCTCGATAATTATTTAAATTATTATGCGCCATTCAGAGACGGTAAAAATGTTATTTAGGAAAATAAGGCGATGAAATATGAACGTCAGGGGGTGGGAAAGTGTTTGCGAAAAGTAAATTTCACGGAAAATTCAGCGAGCAGGCCATCGCAACGCGTTCACTCGGGAAAACTGCATCGTAGTGCCTTTTCGACTACACAAGGTTTGTTTAATAATTCGCTTTTACTGAAGCTATGGCTGAGAAAATTGATCGATGAATTGAGAAAAACGCAATATTGATCAATTATTTTTATTCTTCAATACAGTGGTGTTATTTTTTACCATTATGATGTTTTGTATTAGATATCTTCCATAGAATTCGTTTTATTTTAATTTAAAAAGCGTAAGTCAGTTTTTTGAATCATTTGCGGTTTGTTTGAATTTTAGTTGGACAAGGTTCTAATTAACGTTAAGGTATTTCTAATTAACTATGAAAGATTATTTTTAACAATATTTTTTCAAATAGTTATATCATACCAGTACTATCATTGATTTATGTATGTACAATCAAAAAGAAACTTGGAAACATTTACAATTTTCAAAATACAAGCATTCAAAATTTCAAATGCCCATATATTTTTTCATGCAGCTGTCCACATAGAACCTTATAGTACTAAGCTCGCGATTTAACTCAATTCAATTCAAATTTGTTGTAACGGAAACAGACACCTAAAACAATATTTCAAGCTGTTTTAACATCGAACTGTAAGATTGCATGTATTTATTTATTTCCATTATTCAAGCATCTACATATTAAGAGAAAACTTGTGCTTTTTTTGAGGTATTGGAGAGAGGTATTCAATTGTTTGACTTATTGTTTGATGCAACCAAGTAATCGATATATTAGTAACAACATTTGATTAAACTGTGGAATTTGTTATTGGAACTTGTTTAATATAATGTCTTTCCACAAAAATATGACAGCGAATACCTTAAAAGAGATAAGTGGAAAAAAAGTTACGTTGAATAGGAGTTTATTTAATATTGTTTGCATTTTTTTCATTCTAGATGTCACTATTTACATATGTTAGAAACTAGTCTCATCTCAAATATTTTATGTTTTTTTTTCTAACTATTTTATGCACTACTGCAAAATGCGGTATAAAAACGATTATATGACATCTGTCATCAGCAGACGAACGAACATTTGATTATTAAATTAAATATTTACTTACTGGTCGTTCTAGTTTCATGGATTTGCCTTTTTCGTTTAAAACCAAACTCGTTGCACCCCCGAAATTTATTCGCCGGTCAGACAACTTGTAACTTTGAATATTATTAAATGTGGTTTTGTAGATTTAATGGTGAAATTTATTATATGACAGAAGAAGTGGTGCAAAACACTTTTTCATTCACAACTTTTGTTCCAACTTTAATTTGACGTAGAAATATTGAAATCCGTTTCACAATGTTGTAACTTATAAGTAGAGACCCGTATTTTGGGTATCTTGCCATAAATGATAAATACATGCTAACATCCGGAATAGATGCTAAATTCGTGAAATATGCGAATAGATGTTAAAATAACAAACAAATGTAAAATTAATTATTTTTAATGAAATCTCTATAAAATTTATAAAATTATTAGACAATTGAGAGGGGTTTTTTTTTATCTCTTTCCCATTTATTATGGAGAGAAATTGAGGGGATAAAACAGAGTTTGCAGTTAACTATAGACGGTGTTTTTACTGTCAAAACCAAGCAACTGCTTGTGTCTACTGTTTATAAAAAGAATCTGTGTATATGCTCCATGCTGAGTTTTAATAAATTTTAATTGATATTGTTATTTTATTTTAATGTATTTTAATTACAAAACATTTTTGAATTTTTCTATTATTTTTTAATTGTTGTGTTGTCTTTAAATTGTATATGAATTTTATTAAAATTCATCGAAATTGTTGATGGGGCCTAAAACAGGGGTCACCAAACTTTTTGAGAAGCGGGCCGTATTGAACATTTTAAAAACTAAAGAGGCCGGACTACACATAATTTCTTATTTCAACCCAATCAGAATATTATTTCAATTTATATGGTTACGTAATAATTAGAATGTAAACAAATGTTTCCCCTTCTTATAATTTCAATAAATGAGAATATTCGAGAATTTTTTGAGTAAACGAACATCTGGTCGTCTCGCCTCCAATTTCTATTCAACTTCCTTCACTTTGAGTCCCCTACCAGATAATTGTATGACAATTGATGATTTAAAATAAATAGTTGTCGTGAATTCACAACTAAATCATGAAAATTTATATTTCTTTTATTAATAATTTCTATGTAAAAATCCAGAACTTTTCGCGGGTCTGATGAAAATCTTCGGCGGGCCACAGTTTGGTGACTGGTGCTCTAAAACGCTAAAATGCTAAAATTTACAAAAATGCAAAAAATACGTGTCTCTACTTATAAGCAATGATTTTTTAAGCATTAAAGTAGACTTTAATTTTGTCGAGTCCTATAGCGTAGCAGTTAGCGTTGTAGGCTTCCATGCCAGGCCTCACCGGTTTGAGTCTAAGTACGAACAGAAATTTTTCAATCGATTTATCGAATTCTGTTCGAAGGGTGTTGATGTACAAAAGCTGCCTCACACGATTTCCGATATTTTAACTACTATGATAGAGATTAGTTAACCACTATTCTATTTATAAGATAGCTTAATTGATCAGGATTCCGGGGTTGAAAGTTCCTAGTTTGAGCACTTATAAAGATATGCGAAATTATTATTTTAAAATTAAGGTTCTATTTTCAGGTGATTGAGAGTTTGAGAAAACATATATTTTTTTGACAGTACAATTTTTAATCAATTATTTTTATTATAACCCAGAGACTAGCTGCTGGTAGAGAATTTTTTAATGAAACCAATAATCTGCGTTTATTCAAATTCGATTAAATTTTAAGAGCCATTCCATTCTGCAGGGAGCCTGCTTTAATTCAAAATCTTATATCTTTTTTTCGCTCAAACTCGAGTATTATTAAACGGATAAGGATCCAGTGACGCCCTGCCCTATCCACACACATATTCATATTGCCAATATATTATTAAGTTGGAAACTAAATACATGTAGCTGTTTTTCATTAACTATATCGACTGTGGAAAGGAAAAAGGAAGTAACTCTCAAATATGCATGTGTTTTGATGATTTTGGGCCATATACAAATTATGAATTATACAGAACCTTGAAGTGCACGGAGACTTCTTAACTGGTGTTTAATTGACACAACCTAATATTAATTAAAGAAATTGTCTTGGAAAAACCTTTATTTCAGTTTTTTTTCTTGGTTTTAATTTTTTACAAGGTCATCTTTTTAAAATTTAAAAGCTAAATTTAGATACTTATGCTTGCATCCTTTTGATAGAATGTGTATCAAGTTGTATACATTGTGATTATCGAAAAAAAGCTTTTTTGGAAAATTGAGGGTTACGTCCATTTTCCTTTCCACAGTCGATATGTAAATTCAATTTCGAAAAATGATAGACGTATAATATCTTTGCACTAATCCCTTGTTGTATTAATATTTGGATATTAGTTAAATATAAATAATCAAGCATAAATTAAAGTACGCCATTGCACAGAACGAAAGCAATCGATACCGAATAGAATTGTACGTCTGTTAATTAAGAAACCGCCTCGAATTCAAATAATTAACGAAATTTCTATAAAAACCTGCAGAATTTTCCATCAGCGATGACTTTTTAATTTAAGGCTGTTGACAGAAGAGAAAAATAAATATATATGTTTATATGTACCCATTTCCAATAAACAACCCCCGACAGAAGTTTTTCAAGATATTTATTTTTGAACTATTCATGACGAATGGCCGATCAATATTTAAAATATATTCACCTCTTCGAGGTATGACGTGGACTAAAGAATATCTTATACTAAAGAATACCAAGTGAAATATTTTCTCGCAACGTTTAAGAGTGGGCGGTAAAAAAAGTATAACTTCATTAGTAGAACTGTTGAACTACTTGAAAGGTCAAATACGTGAGGTAAACTTTTGAAAAAGATTCTTGTGTTTCAATTTTACCTGATCTTTCTTATGAAAACATCAACAAGAAAATGTATCCATAAATCCATAATACAATCTATGGTTGAAAATTTTGATTACATAAATATCATCACTTTTTGTGTTAAATTAAAGATTTTATCAGTTTTGTTTCATAACGTATGATCATAACAATTCATTGTTTTAAGTAAAATATTTGTAATAGGTTCAACACTTGAATTACTCATTTTAGCAAGAGTGAAGGACCATAGATTGTACGAATTATGTAAATTATATTTAACTAAATATAATTCAAACCCGTGTATGGTCGAGTGGTCAACGTCATTGGCTTCGGCTACGGAGGTCACGGGCTCAAATCCCAGTAGGAGCAGTTTTATAAATTGATTTATAAATTTCTGTTCGAAGGCGTGGATGTATGTGATGTCTTAACTAAAAGTCAGTTCAAATTCATCCGTGCACCTGAACGCCTGAAGATACCGAAAAACAAAACCCAGGTCTTTAGTGACAAAACTAGTGTGAATGTACATAATTTGAACGACCGAAATTTCACCAAACTCCTTCAGTCGAAATCTTAAATTTCCTGAAGTGCTTTAAGTTAAAATCCAGAATAAATTCATTGACTAAAATGCCATTTGGTTCTGATTTTTATTACATTCCAACAAGTCCATCTTACCTAAATAGCTATTTCCGTTTAACCCTTTCCTTACTTTGCAAAAAAAGCACGCGCTCCTGAGCTGTGTATCCGTTACACACCAGGCAAACGGGAGTGAATCATGAAAATTATATAACACTACTACAATATTTCTATTATTGCATTACTCAATGCGTAAATGTATAAGGGAGGAATACCTGAATTTTAGTATTTATTATATATACAGAGAAATGTAAATGATTAGAAGGTATACGTACTATGTACACATCTTAGTTAAGGAAGGGTTAAATGAGTTGAATTATTGTGCACCTCCTTGAAAAACGTTTGTTTTCCTTCTGCAAGTGGAAAAACCGAAAAACCGGATGTTTGGGGTTTTCTCGTGGGATGATTTTGTTATCCTAAACCATTAAAGGAAGACCGTTCCACGTACGTGACGCAATAAAACGCATGTATCGGAGAACTATATCGCGTTTACGATGTAATGCCTCCAAGACAGATTCGTAATATTAAGTGCAAATTATAAAGAAAGATAAAACAAAAGATTTACAGTATAATTTCACAATTTCCGTTAAATATATAAATTTATCCGTAGACGTTTGAAATAAAAGCTTCCATATAAAGGTTGTAATTTTATTTTAATAGCGCCATATAAACTTATTGGAAGAAAACAACTGTTTAATGGCGTAGACTTTGTCAAAATAAAAGCTTGAATCTACAAACTAGAAAGCTTACGTCATTTAAACTTATGTATCACCGGATATTTGAGGCACCTCAATGACAATAAAACGATGCAGGTTTTGTTATACAAAATTTATTACAGCTGATAAGATCTCACAAGCAATTGATACAATAAATACGGAAGAGATTGTCGCCGGGATAGAATTTTTCAAGATAGAAGAAAAACAATTGAAATTTAAAAGTGCGTCAAGTTTTGAGTAAATGATTAAAAACTGCTGTGCATTTAATTGCAAAAGTGATTTTTCAATCATTATTTTCCAAATTGACCCTTGGATAGTAAATAATTAAATTGTGTGCTCCACTGCTTAGGATAATTCTCACTATAGAATACACACAAATTACAAGTGAGTTGCGAAAATCGGTGGAACTAATGAAACGGAAAAGGGAGACCAGATTTGTTTTTGTTGATTGCAAGCTATATCGATGTTGATTTAATCAAAGCTTGCCAGTTTTGTTTGCGTGCATTAAATAAAGATCCCGACTTATTCTCATCGGAAATGAATAAGCAATAAAATAAGCCGTTTTAGATTTGTGTGATAAAATAAATGTTATAAATTATTATCAGAGTCTTGTAAATTGTTGTGTTTAAGGGAAAGTGAAACGGTCAACAGCAAACCCTATTGTTTTTTTATTATTTCCGCTACCAATTGTATTTCTAAAAGAACTACATGTTAGAGTGAGAGTAAGAATAGAAGGTTAGGGATAAGACTGTACTAATCGCTAGATAATCACTCTTACTACGCCCCGTTTTAAGGATAAGATGGGTGGGAAATACAAGAAATAACATACGTTATTTATAAATCGATTGAAAAATCAATTCATAAAACTGCTAGGATTTGAACCCGTGAACTTTGTATTCGAAGCCAACGACGTTGACCACTCGATCAAACGTATTCATTATATTTTTTTTTTGCTGACTTATATGCAAACATTCGTGTAACTGATAGATATATATATTTATTTCATGTTCGCTCCCAATTTGGAGCATATGGTCTCCTAATGGAGGTATATCAACAGAAGTTGTTTTACGAAAACTGTTTTACGAAACTGAAAACAGCCTCTCTTTTTCAAAGAGAGTAGAAGGGAAAGTAAGATAACGCTAGGACAGGAATAGTGGTTGGCTTATCGGTCTCGCTGTGCCCAGTTATTGAAGGACCGGAAAGGTAGGAGGGATTTTTAGACATCACAAACAACTACGCCTTCGAATAGAATCGATAAATTGAAAAAATGCTATTCGTACTGGGATTCGAATCCGTGAGATCCGGCATGTTATCGTGTTCATTATACTATTCTACTGTTAGTTAACTCTGTTAATACTAAGCAGCGAGCAAGTGACGTGTTTAAACAGTGATTTTTACTTTCTTACGATAAATTGATAAATCTTACTTTTAGGGTGTTCACTGTCAATACTTGGTGGAAAGGCAATATATTTATTAAAACACAATATTCCTTTGTACTTCATTCCACTTTATATTACTTTTATATTATATATATATATGTATTTAAAATTTAATTTCTTTTATAAGAATTGATATGGTTTTAAAAAAAAACTTTTTCAGAATCTTCATTGCTGACGATTTTGTTGAAATACACAGACTTATTACTTAGAAGCGGAAAACACACAAAATCATCATTATGTTATTTACTTTACTTATCTAGAGTTTCACTTTGTTAAAAATTTCCCAAATTTTAATTGGGTTTATAATTGGCATCATTCGCCACTTATGATTATTAGTCTTTGATGATTTTTTAATTGTATGTTATATGTGTTAAGCATTTTAATTTTGTGGAATTTTAGAGTCAATGTACTATAATGTATTTATTGATTTGGCATTTACTTGGTAGAACTCCATTTTAATAGGGTAAACATATCAAAGTATTTTAGTTCTACAGTTTTTTATATGTTATACGTTGATACAAACGTATAACATATAAAAAACTGTAGAACTGAAATACTTTGATATTTTTACCCTATTACTATAATGTAATTCGTAAATTCTTTTTATTGTTAATAGTTGCTTACATTTTTTATTTAAATTTGTATAAATAGCACTGTTTATATATTTTTCTTATCAGTTGACAATGCTCGTAATGAGTGAAACCGGTCCTGACCTAATTAATAAAGTGGAATGAAGTGCAAAGTAATATTGTGTTTTTAATAATGATAAATCTTAAGCAACTTTATTATGAAACAAAATGTAATACATGTCATAAATGATAAAAAGTCAAAATGAATTTTAGAATTCATTGGCACTTTATTTTCAAGTAATAATTGAAAAAAACTGTTTCTCTGCTCAAAAGATAAACCAGAAATAGGTCATCACTTAAATTACAAAATCTGACGGTCAAAACGTCAGTTTAACTGTCAGAAAGCCTTAAGTCAAAATCGGTTATTTTTAGTTTTGATTGCGGGTAAATAAATTTTGATAAGCTGTATCTTCTGAAATACACCAGTTCAGTCATATTCTGTGTATTTTTACATAATTTGAAAAAAATGTACATTAGTCAATTCCATTTAAACTATTACTATTTAACGCTTTTCAATATATGAATAGACCTTGTTAATCAATATCTTATTTCACGAAGTGCTTAGAACAATAAGTAATATATCGACTGTGGAAAGGAAAAAGGACGTATGCCACACTTATCAAATTTTACAGGAGACGCAAAAAACGTGTTTTGATGATTTTGGGCCATATGCAAATTATGAATTGTACACAACCTTGAAGTGCAAAGAGACTGGTGTTTAATTGTCATAATCTAAAATGAATTAAGGAAATTGTCTTGGAAAAACCTTTATTTCAACCTTTTTTCTTGGTTTTAATTTTTTACAAGGACATGTTTTTCAAACATAAAAGCTAAATTTAGATAATAATTCGGCATTTGCAGCTTGTATCCTTTTGATAGAACGTGTATCAAGTTTGATAAATTGTGATTATCGAAAAAAACATGTTTTAGAAAAACTGTGGGTTACGTCTTTTTTCCTTTCCACAGTCGATACATAGTGGATAAATAGAGGAGTTAAAATTTCCTGATTACAAAAAGATGAAGATTATCTCGAAACAAGCATTTTTTTAATTTATCGCCTTCTACCAGTATATCGACGAATTAACTTCAATTGCCATCAAAATAGATACCGTAAAAATATTCGTGACTGTTACAAGTATAAATACATTCGACACGTGATAGTATCGAATTAGTTTATTCAAATGCAGAAAAAACATCAATAGTTATAGGATCTAATGGAGTTTATCTCAATATAAGTGTTTCTACGAGAACTGCTTGTTACTCAGTTGCTCAACCTCTCCTTTTCCGAAAAGAGTAGAAATAGCAAAATAGTTCTAGGACAGGACTAGTCGTTAGTTGATTGCTCTCGATACGCCCTGTTCATAAGATAATATGGGTGGGAGGGGGGAATTCAAGACATCACATACATCCATGCCTTCGAACAGAAATTCATAAATCGATTGAAAAATCAATTCATAAAACTGTCCGTACTGGGATTCAAGCTCGTCACCTCTTTAGCCAAAGCCAACGTCGTTGACCATTCGACCACACAGGCGGCAAAAATATGGAAAAACTTTATTTATTAGATCAACGGTCCCAGCTTAAGTAACTTTTCAAAGACGATCGTCCAATGAATTGCCAAAAGCCAAACTCCACGTCAAAAGTGTAATTATCGTCCCTTACCTGTAGGCAATTATAAATACCCCAGGGTGAAATTCAAATAAATACAGCTAACCCGTTTAGAAGGGCAGGATCCTGCTGGAAGAGGTTTGGTATTAATAATTTCCAACTCCGAATACTGAATATTTGATGGCAAATACGAACCGTGCTAGTTATTGAGTGTTGGAAACTTTCACGGTAATGAGGTTGTATACATTTTTGGGGTTTTGGCCAACTTGTGTTTGATTAAGGGAATTATCTCGGCGAAAAAATAAAAAAAACTTAGCTTTTAAGTTCCACATGAACAGGGGTGGACACAAAGGGGCTTGCGTGATCCCCTTGTTAGGTTTTTTCTAAGGCTAACGAACTCCTTGTTAATTAAAAAGAAAACAATATTTTCAGATCAAGTGAGTACATAGCTGCAAATATTAAGTTGTGTAATGAATTACTTACTGTGTATTCTATATGTAATTTTTTATTCATAATACCGTCACTGTTCTGGAAAAAGTTAGTAAGTAACAGATTAATAGTTTTGAGTAAACAGCAAATGAAATATTGTATCTTTTTGGATACAACATATAACATCGATATTTGATGTAACATAAATAATTATAATATCAAAATATGGTTGCATTAATGCCAATCTGACACAATAAAGAGCTTCACATTAATAGATAAGATACTAACAATCTCTGCTTTTTAACCGGTATTGATAATATTACCTGTACAAAATAATGTTTTTTTTTGCAAACCGGCATAATAAATTTACTAACTGAGTTATTCCAGGCGAAGAATTGATACCAAAGAATCTATTTGTGTACTTAAATCATTTTTTATAATAACAAACATCCACCAGAAAGGTGTCAATATGTAAATTTAATTCACTTTGAATGAAATATTATATATATACATATTCTTTTAACAGTTTCTAATTATTAATTTTTAATACACATTAGTTGTACAGCATATCGCTTATATTATGAAACTATAAAATGAATAACATATATTTCAATAACTGCTTACACCTTTTATTTCAATTAAACTTGTATAAATAGCACTGTTTAATTTATTTTCCTTATCAGTTGATAATGCTCGTGAGGAGCGAAACCGGTCCTGATCAAATAAAAATTTTAAGTGGAAAAAGTACTAAAAATCTTTTATTATTTTTATTATAATGCCATTCCACCAAGTATTGACAGTGAACACCTTAAAAGTGAACATATATTTCATTAAGTAAACATTCATACGTGTATATCATTTCATAATACAGTAATACTTAATTTTTATTTGTATTAAGCTCATACCAAATTCCTAAAAACTCAGATTGTGTCCTGCGTCTTTGTCGTGCGCTCTTTTGTAATGCAAGCATTTACCAGAATACATACAAATAGTAAGTGAGTTGCAAACATCTGTGGAGCTAATGAAACGAAAAATAGAGACCAGATTGTTTTTGTCAGTAGAAAGTGATATCGATGTTGATTCAATCAAAACGTGACAATTTTGTTTGCGTGAATTAAATAAAGCACACGATTTATTCATAAAGGATATAAATCCATTCTAGATATTGTTTGATAACGTAAATATTATTACATGTTATAAGAGTCATGTAAATTGATGTATTTTAATGAAATTATATTAGAAATAATGCCTTTTCACCAAAAAATGACTGAACACTAACATTAATAATAATATATAATTTTGTACATTTAATTAACAGTGCATTCAAAAGTTAATATAATCATTTCATAAAACAGTAACTCTTTATTCGAATGTGTATTAAATTTATATCAGACTCATAAAAACTCAAATTGTGTCCAGCGCGTCTTCGTCGTACGCCCTTCTGTGACGCGCCTTTTTGTGATGAGCGGCTTTGACGTGTTTCCATTAATCTGTGTGTGGTTGCAGGATCCACTGACATGAATTACAGTTTAAACATTCTTTTGAGCGACTTATTAATTTTAATTAAACGAATGCATGAGTCACCCTAGTGGAAAACTGGGCGTAAAAAAACAATTCACTAACCACAAATTTGAATCGTTCAAATTATGTACATTCACACACAATTAATCAATAACGACCTAAGTTTCACCTTTTGGCATCTTCAGGCGTTCAAGTGCACGGATGAACTTGAACTGACGCTGAGTAAACGAATGTTTTGTGTTTATATAAGAAATAAATGTATCATTGAGTTTAAAGTCATTGCTGGCGAAAAGGATTAGCCCATGGGAATGGCCACAGATTTGAATGGTGAGTAGTTTTGGTAATTATATTTATTTTTGTTTGTCGGAAAAGGTTTTATGATTAAATTTATATAGGGTATAAAAGTGGAGAGCCAGGCATGGAAGACTGTTCAATTGCGCTCAACCCAGATCGTCAGTGACAAAATTTGTGTGAATGTACATAATTTCAACGATTCAAATTAAATATTTAAACACCTTCAGTCGAAACCTTAAATGAAATCACTAACCACAAGCAACATAATTTTAAACCATTTAAAAAAAGAGTAATTGAGTTCAATCATCAATTAATAACATATATACAACGATCTAGAGTGAAATATGTTTTTCGTTTTATTCAAAGTCACATATCGTGAATTAAATTTCTGAATAAGTTCACATCCAGCCAAGAAGCGCTCCGGAAAAAAATAATATTAATATAAATCTCATTTCCAGTCACACTCCATCTCTGTGGGAGTGTCTCCAAGTCCCACGCTTTTCAGGGAAAAAGAATCCCCCTCAAATTCCCAGGAAGATGTGCGTTACGCATTTTTGGCAAATTATCTTTCGGCGTTTTTTTTTTTTATATATCAAGAGAAAATCAAAACGTATTTTTTTCAAATGCCACGTAAAGGATCTTCATATTTGAAATATATAGTAATATCTTATGCCAGGGGCGACTTACTTGGTTGGTGTTCCAAGTATTTATTCAAAAAGTAATGTCAAGAATTACATTTGTAATGATAGATAGCATGTTAATAAAGGATGACAAATAGAAAAGACATAACATCGTTTCGATTCAAATTCAAAATCACATTACTAAAAATTACTATTATTAGTTGAATACTAAGGTCTTGAATTTTGTATTGCCACTACGCGTTGTGTGTACACGTACGCTGTTTTACGGCCGCCTTCCAAAACCAAAGAAAGATTAAAAAAAATATATTAGTTACTAAGCTCTCCCAGCCGCCTGTGTGGTCGAGTGATCAACATCGTTGGCAACCGCTACGTAGGGCACGGGTTTGAATCCCAGTACGGGCAGTTTTATAAATTGATTTTTCAATCGATTTATGAATTTATGTTCAACCACCCATCCTATCCTATGAACGGGGCCTATCGAGAGCGATTAGCCAACCACTTGTCCTGTCCTAGCCCTTTCATTATATTCCTACTCTCTTTTGAAAAAGAGAGATTGAGCAACTGAGTAACAAGCAGTTCTCGTTGAAACATTTCTGTTGAGATAAACGAAAAATAAAAGATTGGGAGCGGACATGGTAGAAAAAAAAACTCTCCCAGTAAGTATTCGTAAAGGGTTACATTTGAAGAAAAATAGTCTTATTCAAAACTTTTAGATTAATTTATGTTGCGTTATAGCACAAGCTGATATCATCGTTAATTATATACAAACACGTATCTAAACTTTTGCCAGTTTTGAGTTTTTATCATAATTTCAATACAGACATGTTCCTTTAACTAGTGTATAAATGACAATAATATTTCATGCTTTACTTAACCTAATACAAAAAAGTTGTTAAAAAATAGTTCAGCAAATAATATGGTCATGTGCTATGTTTCACATTAAGGAGATCACAGCATGGATTCAGTATTGAAGACAAAACAATTCTAGTGGTGTTATAAAGCGATTTAAAGCGATTTAAGGCTTGTATTTTTTTAGATACGAGAATGTAGAAAATTATATATGTCAGTTTCACACGAGTTTAAAGGAGAAGAAATATGATCCTTAACAAGCTATCAAAAATATGATTATATAATATATAAAAATATTAATTCTTTAGTGCTTCCATTAAATATATTTTTTAAATGATTGTCGATACCAAATTTCGCTATTGCATATTAAAAAACATCCCATATAAATTGTGAGAATAAACCCATTTTGAAAAACCGGACATAAATTTTGATCCCAATGTAGTATCATTGGGATGAAAATGATTTTTCATGTTTACATCACTTTGTACGTTTGAAATAGTTGAAGTTCATTAAAAATACGTTTTATCCAACAAATAAAAATGATCCCAACGTCTTATCACTGGGATCAAAATGATTTTTCATGTTTATAGAACTTTGTATGTTTTGTTGATCAAAATTAATAAAGAAATACGTTTTATCTAATAAATAAAGCTACCCAAATTGTTTTATTATAACACTATTAACTTACGCTTGACTTTCATTACAATTGAAAAGAATGTTTTTTAAGAGGAATCTTAACTCTCACGGCTTGGAGACTAGAAAAATACTTCTCTGCCGATGGGGGTTGTTTAGGGACCCCAGTGGTTTCCTCATTATTGGCCTTATTCTTATGAATTTCAAAAAAAAAAATAGTCTAAGGGATTTACAATATTACTCTGCATCATTCCTCATACATTTTTTTTTATAAAAGTCCGTGTTTTTTTAATAAATAATCATATTTTAAGTTGCGCGTAAAAAATACGTCATTTCAGTGCAAATATTAATTTGCTACTGACGCGTTCAGCGGCGTTCAGCCTAGTTATCTTACGAACGATCGCTGATAAGCGGGCGCTTATCTCTTATCTTATCGTATTTATATAAACTACAAAAGGTCCAAAAAACTATGATATAAGAATACCTAAATTATAAACATTGTATCACCCATATTAAAATAGATATTTAAGAAAATGTGGGTATTGGGGTAGCATTTCTTGAGCTTAGAACCGGAAAAGTTAACAAAGAATAGGGAATAACAATGTTAGTCTAAGAAAATACTATTTTTAAAAATTATACACAATAACTCGAAACAATACGATTTTTTTTTTATATCTTCATTAAAGTATCTTTTGGTCGTTTATGGATCAGAATTTGGTAAAATATATTATTATAATTCCAACTGACTTATTGGCCAGCCCTGTTCTTTAACAATACATTGCTATCGTACGCATAAAGTGAACACTTTTCATATATGCAGTGAGCGTGGAAATGAATACATCTTCGAAATGGATGGGCCTTATATATGCTAACATATCTTTATTGTATTTTATTGTCAGAAAGGGGTGGAACTGTTTTCACTTGATTTTATTTTTGTATTTTATCATTTATTTGCAGTAGGTTTTATATATTTATCTAAGTGAGATAACTTTGTTTTTCCACTTTTTGTGCTACAACTTGTAACACGTGTTTCTCCTCTTTGAAAAGCTACATCAGATTATCGCAACGTTTACGAATATACTAAAAACATATTCAAATATTTTATTATAAATTACAAAGTAAAAGTCGGGGTTTGTCCTTATCTATTGGACGTTGCGATATTCTGATGATGTTTCTCAAAGAAGCAAAACACGTGTATTGAAATAACAAAGTTATCAAAGTTAATTTTATATTCAAAATGAACTTTCACAAAGTTATTGCTGAATCTGTCAAAGATATTAGGTTTTAAAGAAGTAAATGCCAATTCAGTCGGGTCCTATGGCACAGCGGTTAAGGTTGTTGGCTTCTGTGCCGGATCTCGCAGATTCAAGTCCCAGTACGAACAGAATTTTTTAGATCGTTTTATCGATTTCTGTTCGAAGGTATGAATGTTTGTGATGTTTAAAAATGGTGAGAGTGATTAGCTTACCACTTTTCCCGAGTTAACCCTATCCTTTCTATACTTACTCTCTTAAAAAAAGTCGAGGAATTGAACAATAAGCAGTGTTGTCTTAATTTCCTTACCACCCTAAATATCCTTCAAAAACCCTTACTAGTTTTACTTGGTTTAGTTTATCTCCTTGTATATTATTATATATATTCCCCCCTCCCACCCATCCTATCCTATGAACGGGGCGTATCGAGAGCGATTAGCTAACCACTTGTCCTGTCCTAGCCCTATCCTTCTATTCCTACTCTCTTTGGAAAAAGCAAGGTTGAGTAACAAGCAGTTCTCGTAGAAACATTTCTGTTGAGATAAACTCCATTAGGAGTCCATATGCTCCATATTGGGAGCGGACATGGTAACAAAAGAAAAAAGTTTTATTTAGTTTAGTATACCTTCTTGTATATTATTATCGTTTGAAAACGCTCGCGATGATCGAAAATGATTTTGATACTAATAAATAAATTTGAAATCAGTTCATAGGAGTGTTTAATTTTTTGGATATATATATTTACGAATTACAAAAATGCAAAATATTTTTCATTATTCTTTGTATATAATTTCGGTTGTAAACTCCACCACTTCATAGATAGTAGCTCTTATGTTAATATTGGTTAATTCTATAAATAAGAGGATGCATAGTGTGGTTTCCTTTCAATGTATTCATGTGGTATAAGCATTTTATAAATATTGTCGTCTAAGGAAATTTTATATTAAAAAGGCTTTTCTGTGGGTGAACATATTGCGAAGGATTCAACATAAAACATGATAAAGAAATCTACTAAAGCCACTTGAAGGCTTTTGAAATAAATTATAATCAAAGTGGAATAAATTAAACATAAAAGTAGACTATATGATATCGACTGTGCAAAGAAAAAAGGACGTAACCTAAACATATCAAATTTTACAGGAGGCGCTAAAAACGTGTTTTGATGATTTTGTGACATATGCAAATTATGAATTATACACAACCTTGAAGTGCACGGAGACTTCTAAACTGGTGTTTAATTGACACAACCTAATATTAATTAAAGATATTGTCTCGAAAAACCTTTATTTCAGTGCTTTTTCTTGGTTTTAATTTTTTACAAAGTCATCTTTTTCAAACTTAAAAGCTAAATTTAGATACTAATTCGGCATTTTTAGCTTCAATCCTTTTGATAGAATGTGTGTCAAGTTGTATACATTGTGATTATCGAAAAAAAGCTGTTTTGGAAAATTGAGGGTTACGTACTTTTTCCTTTCCACAGTCGATATATTTACTATTTGATAAAAAAAAAACATATTGATGGCTTAGTTCCATACTGATACAAGTAAAAGTTGGTAGTTTTGGGATATGAGTGACCAAAGTTTTGACGCATCAAAACTGAGTTGGAAAAAGTGATCATTATTATTTGTGTTATCTTTTTAGTGAATCCTTTAGTCAATTATTTCAATGGTGATCAAGTTTATTGAATCTCGACAAAACCGTAAAACGATATTTCAAGTTGTATTTATTTGAAAATGAGTGAAGAATGTTTATATTTCATTATTTTCATACGTAAGAAAAAAAAACTAGTAATTGTTTCTAATTGTACTTTTATGGAGTCATAGAAGAGAGGTATTCGAATATAATGGATAATATAACTCAAAACATCAATTTTTGACTTATCATTCTATGGAACTAGACCATCGATATTAACATTTGCCTCCAGAGGGAAAACTAGTATTTTTTCTAGTTGTAATTTTGTAGAGCTATCGATGAGTAGTATTCAAATATAATAGGTAATATCGATGGCCATACGTTGACAACACTTAACCGAAATTTGTTCAATTTTACAGGAGAGCCAAAAACCTGTATAAATAAATAAGTATTGGAAAATCAATGAAAATGAAAAAAACTTTGGAGTAAAATAATTATTATGTATATTAAAAATAATCTGTTGAAACAATATTAATTAAATAAACTTTTTATTAAAAAGAATGTATGATACGAGTTAACAATTTTAATTTTGTTTCTTCTTTTATGATGATACGAAGAAACAATTCCAAGTATTTTGATCAATTCAATGCACCTGTTGAACTTCATCCATATAATAATAGAAAAATTATACACAATTGTAATATATTTTTTAAATCCAGTTACGGACTGTCCACTCACAATTACAAAATGTTGCAGTAAACTTGTTGGAATTTTTTCTCACCTATTTTCAAATAGGAAAACAATGTAGCTCTTCTACTATCTTCTGGCAGTTTGGTGGGCTTTTATTTTCTGTTACGTGTTTTCAACTTTAGAAAAATTTCAATGAAAAACATTTGTTGTAAATTACTAGATATCAATATTTTAATAGAGCTTGAAAAAACAAAGAAAATGACATGCATAACTCATTTATGAAAAAACGTCGATTACGTGTTGTCAACGTATGGCCATCGATATAACTCAAGGTATCATTTTTTTTAACTTGTCGTTCTATGGAATTTGTTCATCAATATTATACCAAAAAATGAATGTACGTAAAATGTTGTATTATTTTACCATGTTCGCTCCGAATGTGGAGTATATCACAACATAAATGTTTAAACTAGTAAGTTAATCTCTCTCTCTGCGCTCCATTTTTTGAGATCAGATAGATGAAAGAAAACTTTGTACATCACAAATGCCTACAGACAGCTGTTTATTAGTCGATTAAAAAAATTAATAATTCGTACTGGTATTTGAAATGTTTGATTGAAAATTGTGTGCATTTAAAATGCATCAAAATAACTTATTTCCAAATGAATACGTCTTACAAAGTTGCATTGTATTACATATAACCATATTAAAATAAGCAAAGTAATAGCATTTATGAATAATGTATATGCACCTTTGACGTCTTTCTGAAGTGGAGAAATGCGAGTTGAGCTGAAAGCGGAGACGGAAAGCGATAAGTTTTAAAACAAAAGTTCAAGAAAATAAAAACGGAATGAAAAATAGAATACGGAATTTGCGAATTTAGGTCAAGCTTGAAGAAATTTTCAATGAGATCGTTAAATATCAACTACGCTTATTCAAAATCATCATTAATATAGTAGACGACTTATTATTACATAATAATAATTGTCGCCTGCTGTGGCCCAGTTGGTTAGAGCTTGTTCTACCGATCACGCAGGTCTGGGTTCGATTCCCGGTCAGATCACAGTGAATTTGAAAATTATTCTATTCAAAGTTGTGATCGAAGACTGAGTGTTTGAGATGTCAATTCACATTATTTCTTCTCCTCTCATCCTTCTGATCCTTTAATAACTGGGTGTAGCAATAGCGATTAGTCAATCACTAATCCTGTTCTAGCTTTATCCTTCTTCCCCTACTATTCACTTTGAAAAAAGTTCTGTTGAGATACCTTCATTAGGAAGCCATATGCTCCACATTGGGAGCGGACACGGGAAAAAAACTGTAGATTTAACTTGAAATTAGCTACAGTTTTTTTATTCATGTAAACTTCCAATGTGGACCATATGAACTTTTGATAGAAGTATTTCAACAATTTTTCTTTCTACGAGAACTGCTTGTTATTCAGCGGTTCAATTTTTCTTTTGTCGAAGAGAGTAAAGACAGATATGGTAGAACTAGGACAAAAGCATTGGCGACCAAGAAAGTTATTAATCGCGAATCCTAATACACGATTTATACACGATTCAATGCCGGGTTCCTGGAATCTCAGGATTGAAAAATTGTCAATCCCGAAATTCCGGGATCACGAAAAGGGTCCGGGATTGGATACCTTAGTGAGGAGTAACGCATAGACATCACAAATACCCATGCTTTCAAACAGTAATCGATAATTCGATAGTAGAAATGCTTTTCATACTGGTACTTGAGAATTGAGAGTAATAACATAATGAAATGAAATTTGATACCTTTGATATTCCACTGATTGAGTGGACAATCGATGAAATAACAAAGTCGTCAAATTTCATTGTATAGAAAAGGTTACCACATCGAAAATAAATTATATGGACAATTCTTCATTTTATCACAACGACTAGTAAAACAAATCGGATTTTTTGCTACGTCACAGATTTTAAGCACGTGACTTGACACTTGTTTGTTTCAGAGAAAAACAAATGAAATCAAATGTCAAAAGAGAGAACACGTGACAAACCGTTTTACGCAGATTAAAGAACATAACTTATATAAAACAAACAATTTAATGACTAGGTACGTAGATTAAATGTTGCATAAAATGCTTTGTGGGTTAAATAATTGTTTTAACAACGTTTGGCGACAGTTAATGAAATGTTATTTAGGGGTTTGGCTCACTTACAGCAGGTGTTGGCCACCTTTTGAATATGCTATCAGAATATTTAAAATGAAATGATACTCAATCAGTTAATACATGTTGATACTGTACCTTAGAAGTTAATACTATTGGGCTCTCATTCAACTTGTTTGCAAAGGTCGCATGCTCGAATCTCTGGAAACAGACATTGATAAACTGACAACTGAGTTTGTATTCAAAGACATGGATGTTTGTAGAGATTGTAATACTAGACGAATATATCAATACCGTCATTTTTATAATTAATAAAAAATAAAAGTTTAAAATAAAACAAAAAGTATAGCTAATTAAGATCGCAATATAAGGTTAATTATTAAATATTTTGATTGATTGAATTGCAATTTACTTGGTAGAACTTCATTATGATACAGTAAAAATAAGGTGATGTGACTAATAATAAATACCCGTTTTATTTAAACTAATTTACCTTGAATGACCCCATACTTGTTATCGTTATTAGAAACACTAAAGTCGTGTTTAATAAATGTAATGATTGTTATATAAATTAAGATGTTAGAGCAAATAATAAGATCTATTGTGTATCTCTATTAAGGCAGTGTATATAGCTGAGTATATGCAGACTTAAACATAGTTCTGACGATGGCGCACGCCGAAATAGCTATTAACTCATCTTATAAAAAAATGTTAAACTAAATACGTTGATATTTTTTTACCTCATTAAAATATCGACTGTGAAAAGAAAACAGGACGTAACCCACATATTCTTCAAAACAGATTTTTTTCGATAATCACAATGTATTTAACTTGATACACGTATTCATCTTATGCCTTCTAAAATTGTCAATTTAAGAACGAATTTAGCACCACGAAAATGACTTTCTTTATTTGAATTTGTTGTGTACTGTATGTGTGTATGTATGTATGCGTATGTGTGTGTACATGTACGGATATAGTATGGAGGAAGCATATAGAATGTGATTTGCAAAAAACTGCATGTGGAGTTCCCGTGAACTTCTTATCTCGGTAGTGATCACGCCCTTCCGTCAGCAAACGATGGTAAGGGGATGCAATTTACAATTTTTCAAAAACTTTATCGATGAAGGAGACTGGAAGAGCCTTGATGCTGGCGTGTCCTGGTACTTGAAGCTTCATAAATTTGATATATAAAAAAAAAAACTTGATACACGTTCTATCCAAAGGAAAGGCTGCAAATGCCAAATTAGTATCTAAATTTAGCTTTTATGTTTGAAAAAAGATGAGCTTGTGAAAATTGAAACCAAGAAAAAGACTGAAAAAAAGTTTTTCCTAGACAATTTCTTAAATTAATATTAGATTATGTCAATTAAACACCAGTTTAGAACTCTCCGTTCACTTCACTTCAAGGTTGTGGATATTTAATAATTTGCATATGTCCCAAAATGATCAAAACACGTTTTTTGTGCCTCCTGTAATTTTTTTTTTGTGTAGGTAACGTCTTTTTTCCTTTCTAAAGTCGATATGTATTGGTTAACATACATAACAAATCGATTTCAGTTATTTTTGGGTCACGGTAAAAAAATGCTTTTTGTGCTGGGACTGAGACCCGTCATGGAAGCCAACGTTGACCACTGCACCATGGAAAAGCCAAAACATGACACGTGAAAAACTATGCTATATATTAAGCGGTAATACGTGCAAACCTGACAGTTAAAGCTTGCTTATTTGCCCAAAGTTATGCTCTGTATTCTGGCAACGATTCTAAAAAGTTTACGCTTCGCAGACAGGATGCCAAGCTAGGCGGATATACACTCCATAATCATATTAGCCTTCATGGTGCACAATCAGAGATGTCCCATTGCCAGCGTTTAATCATACTGAATAGTCGAGTAAACTAAGAATGACATGATCACAAATTAACAATATTTTTTAACTCTTCTACGATTGTGAAGCCCTGAGACAAGGTTTCAAATTTTATTGATATATATTTTTATTTATTATTTATCGACTGTGGAAAGGAAAAAGGACGTAGTCCACATATAGTAAATTTTACAGGAGGCACAAAAAACGTATTTTGATGATTTTGGGCCATATGCAAATTATGAAATATACACAACCTTGAAGTGCACGGAGACTTCTTAACTGGTGTTTAATTGACATAATCTAATATTAATTAAAGAAATTATAATAAAAATAATAAAAGATTTTTAGTACTTTTTCCACATAAATTTATTTGATCAGGATCGGTTTCGCTCATTGCGAGCATTATCAACTGATAAGAAAAATATATAAACAGTGCTATTTATACAAGTTAAATTGAAATAAAAGGTTTAAGCAACTACTAACAATGAAAAGGATTTACAAATTACATTATAATTACACAAAATTAAAATGCTTAACACCAATAACATACAATTAAAAAGTCATCAATATAAGTGGCAAATGATATCAATTATAAACCTAATTAAAATTTGGGAAATTTTTAAAAACAAAATGAAACTCTAAAAATGAACTGAATTGAGATAAATGACTTTTTGGTTCACTGAAAAAAGAAGATAGAAATAATTATTATCACTTTTTTATAACTCAGTTTAGATTCGTCAAAACTTTGGTCAGCCTATCTTAAAATTACCGTGTTCTAGTTGTGTCACTATTGAACTAAGCCGTCTAATATTAAATCCGAAAGATATTTATGTGGTTTGGCATAAAAAAATTGCAAACATAATTCAATGTTATTTGAAATATGGGATGAGATATTACCCATAACATATAAATCTTTAAGACGGACCAGAGACGTTCTATTGTATTTCTCCAGCGTGTCTTAAATGAATTCCATATGAAAATTTAATATCATGGGTAGTAAAATAAATATAACGAGTATCATGAGGATACTCGATGCTTTTGTTGACAACCCTATAAACCATCCGTTCCAAAGCCGGGGCTTGATTTATACACATATTCGCTTTTGTGTTTGACATCGCGTGGAAGAAGGATTAATTATTATGCACTCGCATGCAATTATTTATTTGTTGCAACGTGCAGCCAAATTTATTCGCCACTTTTCATGTTCGTTGTGAAAGTAACAACGCTTGTAAAGCACACACTGAAAGCCCTCTAGGGAGCTTTGACTAAAAGCTTTACACATAAATTTAATTTCCAGAATATATTGGAAAATTTCGACATTAAAATAAACAGTATACCGGAATTATCGTGGTAGAATTTTATGTTTATTATCGACATTTTTCAGTGTTCCGAAGCGTGGCCTTGCAATTAATGCTTTCAGTACTGTGTTATTTTTTTTGCCAGGCAATCTGGTTTGAATCCTAGCTTGGAACTTCTATTACATTTTCTATTGGTTTATGAATTTCTATCAAACGGCAAGATTTCTTTTATTTTTGATTTTTCCACACCCCATTATCCATCAACTTGTCTTTTAATAAATTGAATAGAGTTTCCAGTTATAAAAATCGATATGTAAACATTTCAATATCTGCGGCTAACAATATTTTTGAGTTTCAACCAAAAATAATTTATTTTTAGCTAGAATTCTTTTTTCTATTGTATTATTTGAATGAAATATAAAAAAAATTAACAGCGATAATTAACCGATAAAAATTATACATACTCTGGTATGATTGCAATTTCTACATATCTTCTTCTTCTTCTTTGGCCATGTTCGCTCCCTATGTGGAGCATATGGCCGCCACGCGGCACCTCCATGTTTCCCTGTCTCCTGCCAATTGCTTTGCTTCCTCCCATGACATGCCAATATCCCTCAGTTCTGCCGAGTACATCCTATGGATAGTACCCGACGGACGTCCGGGACGCCGGAATCCCACCGGTCGAAAGAAAAGGCAGGCAGGATTGAGGCTTTCCGGAGGCATCCGCAGCACGTGACCCAGCCAGTTCCAACGTCTCTCCATAACCACTGACGTGACAGGACGCTGTCTTGTACGCTGTACATATCAGACACCAGAAACAACCAGATTTAAAATATGCCGATCAAAAAATAATTCATTAATTTGTATTTGATTTTTTTTTGTATGCTTATACTGAGCTTTCGAACATATATATATATATATCTTTAATAATACTTTAAAAGGCACCACGAGACGTCATGCTTTACACTATTTAGTTTCAAATATATACTGATTTAAGTGAATACAGATATCTAAGATGTTTTGGCTCCAGGCACTTTATGCTTGATAACCGATCTACTGACGAGAATAGTATTATAAAATGATATTGTATAATAAACACCCAGCAGGATTTCTTAAAAAATAATTAAATATTATAAACACGGATTATATAAAAAATAATTGATACGTTATACCATTGCGGAAAATTTACTGAAGTTGAAAGGAAAAGAGATAAGGTCGAGTTTTTTGAAAATCAAAACAGACTTGTCTCAGATCTTAAATTTAAATTGAAAACATAATTGACATTGATTTTATCAGGAATCGAAACAAGGTCGGTAGAACCAATTATGTGTAATTATGTTTTAGACGTAATAAACATTTTATTTTTAGTAAATTTTATGGCATATTTTGTAAATTATTTTTAATATCAATTGTTTGTTACACCACATGAATTATATTTTATTTTTTACTAGCCGGTTTCCGGCAATCGTTGCAACGCCACTCAGAGAAAGAAATTGTTTTAATTGTGTTTATTGAAGTGCATGTTTTCTTTTTATGTCTGTTTGACGTTTGTCGTTTGCCACCGATTGTCTACGGTACGACACACGCGTCACCTACTTGTAAGTTAATTGTACTTTAATAACCTTCGCGCAAATTCAAACATACGTTGTCAAAATAAAGTGTATGGCAGATATACAAACATTGATTTTAATACATAAGATCTACTGTAAGTTAATTTTACTGTGCCCATAACCTCTCCGGAAGTGCAAGCAAAATGTTTGTCAAAGTTTTATTGCAATCAGATGAGCGGTGTGGCAACGCATGAAGTATATTTTATAACAAACAAACAATAATGGTAATACAAATGACATTTACATTAAGAAATGATTAACTAATGAGTTGCATCAATTAATGCTGCAGTTAATGTTTGTTTTTCTATCATCCCCTCCTTGCCTCCGATTTTTATTTGATTTTTATTATACAATAATAAATCAGAATAGTAAAAATAAAATCATTAGTACTTAAGCAAGCATTTGTGAAAGTAGTCTGTCTGAAGATGCCTCTGAAAAAGGCGAAACACGTGTCACAGTTTGTAGCACAATACGTGAAATAATCTAAGTTATTTTAGATTTTATATTATATCAAGTTGTATACATTGTGATTATCGAAAGCAAGCTGTTTTGAAAAAAATGCACGTTGAGTCCTTTTAACTTTCTACAGTCGATATTATACACTCTGTATCTGATTCTGGAAGACACGCACAAAAGGTAAATGAAAAGGGAATACAGTGGAAGTCGCTTAGCACGGAAACCTTCTACATGATAGAATTCCGATATTGATAAAATATTATGTTCTTTCAACCGATGAATTTTCTTGGAACGAAGAAACTTAACATGATAAATATATTATCTGAACGAAACAGATGATCGAACTTTACTTACATTTGCATTGCGTCAAATGCTAAATTAAATTATTGTAACTCTTGGAGATAGTTATATCTTCTGCTTAAAAGTAATATTAGTGCCACAAATGTTTTACATTGATGGTAGACATTTTTTTTAACCTATGTCCTCCTTTAACCTTTAAGCGCCCGTGGACTTTTTGCAAAATATTTGCATGACCCGTAGCTTTTATAAAAATAATTATATCTCTAAAACTGGTCAGCCTATGTGTATAAAATAAAAATCATTAGCAAGATAAAATATTGTTTATAAATAAAAAAAGCTTTATTTATAATTTTTTATATTATTATACATTAAAGTTAAAGAATTAAAACAATAAAAATGAGATAAAACTTAAAAAATTGAAACCATAAAATTACAAAAAAATAAAGAATTTCCTAGTACTAATTGTAAGGTGTGGATAAAGCTGATTCATTACGGTCCACCTAACACAACGCATATTTCAAGAGTCGACCTTGTAACGCAGATGTTTATATTACTCAATAGGACAAAAATATTGAAAATATATACCGAAACTGAAAATAAAATTATGGATCGGTATCTCAAAGTCATCTTTTATGTAAGTTAATATTCATATTTTGAATAATATTATCATAAACCAGTGTAATCCGATAGTGAAATGTACCATTATCACTCGTCCCGTACGGGACCGCTGGGCGTTTAAAGGTTAATATGGTCTCATTTTGGAGGTATCTTAACAGAAATTTGTCTACTGTTTGTTATCAAAGAGAATAGTTTTGTCGAAGAGAGTAGTAGAGATTGATGGAAAAGGCTAAGATAGGACTAGCGGTTAATTAATCGCTATAGTTACACCCAGTTATTGAAGGATCCGAATGGTGGGAGGAGATGTTTAGACAATACAAAGACCAATGCCTTCGAACATAAATAGGTCGAAAAAATGTTGTTCGTAATGAGACTCAAACCCGTGAGATCCAGCACGGAAGCCAGCAACGCTAACCGCTACGCAATAGACCTCGATAATTAAACGACAAAGACAAGTGTGGTGTACATAGATAAAATATATCAGAACTTAAAAAAATGTCAATTTAGGACAAAATGCATATTTTTAAAAATAGTAATTTGTAAAAAAACATTCTACGAAATTTGCTTAAACTCATTTTTATGCATTAGAAACTAAATACTTTGTAACCATTGTAAATATGTCGTAAAATACATTTACTTTGTGTGCACAATACAGTGGAACCCCCAATTACACTACCCCGAATAACGCGCAGGCTTGAAATATTCACTGCAAATCCCCCAATTGTACGGTCGCATTCCAGTGTCGTTACTAAGATACTACGTAGGTCATCTGTGCCGCTCGTACAGTCAAATGTTGGCTAGCGTTTGTGTATTCAACACTTACCAGGCTATATACGCATAGCTGGGCGTCTGTCTGTGTGCGGGATATAAGCTACCACAAAAACTAAATATTTCGTCCATATTTTTTGTTTTTTGCAAAACTAAGGGAAATCTTAGTTTTTCGTTTTCCGCGGAAAAAAAACCAAATCCCTAATTTTGTATGAGATTCACACCCCCAATTAAAATACCCCCAATTGCACGGTCCCGATTATAGTGTAAATGGAAGTTTTACTGTAAAAGAGACATAGCAGGTTTTTTAAACATATCTAAGTATTCGATCGCTTTCATCATTAATATGTACACTACAAATTCCTCTCAGATTGAGCGAGTTCCTTGTTAACATGTTAGCAGTCCACCGCTGCATCACATAATTAATATGTAACGTCGATTGTACTGTAATTAAATGACAGAATTTGAATTGATCAACGTCTAAATGCTTGCTGCGATAACTGCAGAAGCAAGCGCCGTAAATCTGGTTTTGGAAAAGCCCTCACAGCGTAGCGTAGCGACGCTCAGCTAACGGGTCGGACGCCTCATTCTCGCCTTCTACGCCGCCATTCGAATCATCTGCGGGGGTGTATTCAATCAAGTGTATGTGTCGCTGTGACGATGCCGCCCAGGTAATGGAAAATTCTGAATCAATGAGATAAGTCGAGTATTTCGCGAAGCTAGATTTTGTGTCAGATATTTATTTTAAATACACTCAACTCTTTTTTACACGGTTTCAAAATAACTTAGTCCACTAAAACGAATGAATACTATATTTTCACACGAATTAAAATTAATTTCATTTTTCTCCCGATTCGGAGCATGTCCCTTATGAAGTATATCTCAATATAAGTTTTTCATCAGTAACTACTAAGGCTTATACAAAAACCGACTTTTGAAAAAACCGGTTGTCGAATGTCAATAATGTTCGAAAACCGGTTTTATCCAGTTTTCGAAGTTTTTAAAAAAAATGATTCAATTAAAACAGCGAGACAAAGTTAATTTTTTATGTTGTTTATTTATATCGACTGTGGAAAGGAAAAAGAACGTAACCCACATAAATTTTACAGGAGGCGCTAAAAACGTGTTTTGATGATTTTGGAACATATGCAAATTATGAATTATATTTCTAAATTGGTGTTTAATTGACATAATCTAATATAAGTTAAAGTTGTTGTCTAGGAAAAACCTTTATTTCAGTCTTTTTTCTTGGTTTTAATATTTTACAAGGTCATCATTTTCATACTTAAAAGATAAATTTAGATACTAATTCGGCATTTGAAGCTTGCATCCTTTTGATAGAATATGTATCAAGTTAGATACATTGAGATTATCGAAAAAAACCTGTGGGTTACGTCCATTTTCCATGATTCGCAACCGTAAAGCAGTACCGGCAGAATGCAAGCGTTGAATAAGTGGCATTTGGTTTTAATCGAGTACAGCTGTGTGTCCCAGACAGTCCGCATTGAGTTGAATGTGGCTCCAGTCATTCCTAAACGAATGGCGAGCTCCTTTTTTGTACTACAGTCTTCGAGGATATGTACGCCGAGGTATTTGAAGCTGTCAACTTTCTCGATGATCGAAATTAATGATCATTATTTTCATTTTGCATAACGGTAATTGTAGATATAAACGCTAAAAATAATAACCGTAAATAAATCGATTTTTTTGCATTTTTTTAAACACGAACAAAACTTGCCGTAAAGTAAGAACACGGGAGCTTTTCTGATAAAAGCTCCAGAGTGTTTTATGAAGGTTTACTGGCACGCATTTCACAGCGTCAGCAAATTTCCCACCGGGAAGTGCTTTTGGATGCTTTTTTCTGCATCAACTAAATAAAAACTTGACAAATTTGTATTTCAAAGCGGCAATCAATATGGCGGTTTGCTCGAAACGTGATAAATCATCAAAACGTTAATATTAAACAACGTATGTATGTAATATTTTATAAACTGCGTAGTTTACTTATTTAAATTTTTAAATCGATTCGTTTTTGAGCACACTTTGTTAAATGTCTCCATTTCTAATCCCAATTCCAGGTACCTGTAAAAAAATATTGAATGGCTGACTGTGGCTGAATAGCTTGTGTGGTCGAGTGATCGACGTCGTTGGCTACGGTTACGGAGGTCACGGGTTCGAATCCCAGTACGGACAGTTTTATAAATTGATTTTTCAATCGATTTATGAATTTCTGTTCGAAGGCATGGATGTATGTGATGTCTTAGATTTACCCCTCCCGCACATCCTATCCTATGAACGGGGCGTATTGAGAGCGATTAGCTAACCATTAGTCTTGTCCTAGCTCTATCCTTCTATTACTACTCTCTTTGGAAAAGGAGAGCTTGAGCAAGTGACTGACAAGTAGTTCAGAAACACTTCTTTTGAGATAAAACTCCATTAGGAGTCCATATTCTCTACATTGGAAGCCTTACATGGTCAAAAAATTCTAGTTTACCACAAATCTGTGAAAAATAAATCGTTTTATGCAAAACTTTTGATACAGTTTAAAAGCTTTTTACGATACTTCAAGCAAAGTAAAGCGTTTTAATAGATCGAATAATCAATGAAAGCTTTCTTATAAATAGTTTCATACCACACTAAAAGCTCTCACGGCAATCCGCTGAAAACTCTATTCTGAAGAGCTCTTTCCCGTTTAATTCCGATGAATAATTTGCGCTGGCAAACAATCGAATTTAGTTTGCGGTGAATGGTAAATTTTCAGAATGCGATCGCTTGATTTCATGCAATTTTATGCACGAACCTATCCGTGATGACGAATTTTAAATGGGAATTATTTCACTGGGAAATGAAAATACCTTTTCATAACATTGATTTTCAAAAAAACTAAAAATATAAAATAATATTGTAATGTGTTTCAATTTCGTTTTACTGCCGATGTTAATGACAATATATGAAATGCTAAAAAAGCTAAGTATACTTCGATGGATTTGGTGGTAACGTTGTGGAAGTTCATTTTGATATATATATAACAAAATAACTTAGATTATTTCACGTATTGTGCTACAAACTGTGACACGTGTTTCACCTCATTCATCTTTGCATCTTCGGACAGACTACTTTCACCAAGCTCACCTCCACCAAACTAAGCATGTTAAAGAATATTGTTTGACAAGAACTGTAAAGTCAGCCAAAGAAAAGATGGATAGGGTAAGGAAAAGATAAGTTGTAAGCTAATAGTTATCTTATCCCCCTGTTTTAAGGATTGAATAAGGTACCAACGCAAAAAAATAAAATAAGCGATATTTTCGTTAAATAAAATTGCCGGGTCATATTGTTATTGCTCAGTGGTTAGCGTTGTGGGCTTCCGTGCCGGATCTCACGGGTTCGATTACCAGTACAAACAGTATTTTTTAAGACGTTGTTTGTCGTGAAAAATGAGCGGCTGGATTATATATATGGTATACATATATATAAGTTAAAATGAAATTATTGAAAAATTTCCTCGGAGTTGGAGTCGTTAATTATTTTAAAGCT
This sequence comes from Himalopsyche anomala, assembly GCA_031772345.1. Lineage (NCBI taxonomy): Eukaryota > Metazoa > Arthropoda > Insecta > Trichoptera > Rhyacophilidae > Himalopsyche > Himalopsyche anomala. Next base: position 23,023,695 of record CM062832.1, on the reverse strand, counting down.
GGAGTCGGAGTCAGAATCGTCTTTTTTTCACGCAAATCCACAGCCCTGCTATAAACAAAAGAACAGAAAATTTGGATCTTTTATTGATGGCTTAAATACCATATGCTCCATATCATTACCCAGCGAAAGGGTATTTTCGATATTAGGAAATTTTGTTACAAAACGATCAGTGGACGCCTTATGTTTTTTAAAATCATATTTTCTGAGGAGTAATACCAAATAATTTCTTATTGTGTATTATTATGTATATAAATAAATAACATAAAAAAATTAACTTTTTCTCGATATTTTAATTGAATTATACATTTTTTGTAAAATTTTGAAAACCGGATAAAACCAGTTTTCGAACAATATTGACATTTGACAACGGTTTTTTCAAAAGTCGGTTTTTGTATAAGCCCTAGCCCTTATGCCACTAGAAAAGCTTTTTAGTTATGTTCCTAATTTAAAATTAGTGTCATTGTACTACCCTTGGTTGAAGTCAGGCCTACAAAAGCCAACATGTTCCTAAATTCACGAAAATGAATCATTAATATGGCGTTCGTATTATTTTATTCAGTTGTTTGTTTTGCCGATTGAGCTGGAATGTGAAAACTCTGGTAATGGGTCTTGTTCAAATAGAGCACGGGTCCAAGTTTGTCATTATGCGAAAGGGGTTGGCGTGTTTCAAATATGGTCATCACTGTTAGAAAAGTGAGTAAAATATAAGGGTAAAAATAGCAACGTATTTAGTTCTACAGTTTTTATATTTATTAGTTGAAAGCTATTTCGGTTTTCGCCATTGTCAGAACTATGATTAAACTTACATTTTTCTCAGCTATATACACTGGCTCCGAAGAGATACACAATGCATCATGTTATTAAATAAATGAGTCAAATATCTTCGATGAATTCAGCGGTAACTCCACGGAAGATTATTTTTAATGGCTTAACCCTTCCTAATTGATGCAACTCATAAGTTAAACATATTGAAATTTAAATGTCATTTGTAGTATAATTATTGTTTCTTTGTTTTCTATCCTCCCCTTCTTGCTTCCCGTTTTTATTTTTATAATACATCATGTTAGAATATTAAAATTAAAATCGTTCGTTCTTAATCAAGCATTGTGAAAGTTGATTATTATTTGATGTGTAATATTTGTACAAATAAATTAACTTGTTTATTGTGAATAATTGAAAAGGATTGGTGAGAGAAAAAAGTTGATTTTAAAGACCGAGAAATTTAATTCATATAACCACTTTTGAAACAAGTCCAAAATGCTTTCCTTTGTCCTTTTTAATGTGATTCCGCATGGGATGGAATATGCGTACGCGAAACTAAATAAGTCAAAAGAAACGATTCGAAATAAAGGGAATCCCGGAGGAGAATTTACCGTCCCTAATATAAGGGTACAAATATAATGGATTCTTAATGAAGTTGCTTGACAACCCTGTAATGAGAACGCACAGATTCTCAATGTAAAACAAATATTAAATAATATTATTGTGGAAATCATTACGAAATTAAAAATTGTTGTTGACTTTTTGTTCTCTCTTTTTTTGAAAATTATTACAGTAAATATAATAATATAATATCGACTGCGGAAAGGAAAAAGGACGTAACCCAGGAGGCTACACAATCTTGAAGTGCACGGAGACTTCTAAACTGGTGTTTAATTGACATAATCTAACATTAATTCAAGAATTTGTCTAGGAAAAACTTTTATTTCAGTCTTTTTTCTTGGTTTTAATTTTTTACAAGGTCATCTTTTTCAAACTTAAAAGCTAAATTTAGATACTAATTCGGCATTTATAGCTTGCATTCTTTTGATAGAGTGTGTATCAAGTTTGATACATTGTGATTATCGAAAAAAACCTGTTTTAAAAAAACTGTGGGTTACGTCCTTTTTCCTTTCCACAGTCGATATAATATAATATAATGTATTTAACAACTGGGCGTAGTGAGAGCGTTAATCACCAGTCGTGTTCTAGCCTTATCCTATTCCTACTAATCTGTTTGAAAAAAAGGGAGGTTGAGCGACTGAGTAGCAAAAAGTTCTCTTAAAAACACTTATGTTGAAATACCTCGATTAGAACGTCATATGCTGCACATTGGGAGCAAACATGGATAAAAATAATAATGTAATAATGTGAACAACTTAATAATAACACAAAGTAACACTTAACGATAAGAATTTTTAATTACAGGCTTTTATTTTTATTATTTTTGTCACAAATTATTATTATTTTAAAAGCTAACACAATCGTTAGTTAGATAGTGTATACCCTTACCAAAAATAATTATATCTAGTAAACTGAAAGTCTACTTCACAGCCTTTATTTTGTTTCATAATGTAGATAACATAAATAAGAAAAAAATGGGATTTCGGGATTGATCACTGGGAAAAAATCAGAAATTGAGATCATTTAAGATTTCTACTGACGGTACTTGGTGAATTTTCAATATTTAATTTGAATCGTTCAAATTATGTACATTTTCACAGATTTTCCAACAAAAAAATAAATATAATTCTTAAAACCACTCACTACTCAAATCTTTGGGCATTCCCATGAGCTTGTCCTTTTCGCCAGCAATGGCTTTAAGCTCAATGATACATTTATTTATTATATAAGCACGAACCATTCATTTAATGAGCGTCAGTTCAAGTTCATCTGTGCACTTGAACGCCTGAAGATGCCGAAAGGCGAAACCCGAGTCGTTAGTGATAAAATCTGTGAAAATGTACATAATTTGAACGATTCAGAAATTGAGAGATTTCTAAATAATCTACAAAAGAAGTTAAAACACTTCTTTTAGTTCACCAACTTGTTTCAAAAAAAAATTGACCAGTTGGTTGGTTTCAAAAACTTTTAGAGAACATTCACAATCCTGTTATTTCGGGATTATAAAACTGGACGGGATCTCCAGATTTTAAACCCTAGTTGATACTACCGGGAGAATTCAATATTCTGTGTAATTGTCGAAAGTAAACGGAATAGGGTTTTCATTTCACCCAGAATCGAAAACGGTAGAACCAAAATTACAAGAAATAGAAAACAGTAAGAATCACGACTTTTCCAATGAAAATAAATCGAATAGTAAAATAAACCAGAAAATAATAGTGAAACGTTAATCCTGCATTTATCTCCTTAATCCGTTTAGATTTACAACAATAGATACAAATCGAGTAAAACATCGAGCAGTAAGGATTACCGTAAGTTATATCACCCTTAATAATTATGATTTATTTCTAAACAGCAAAATCTCACGTTAAATGACCAAGAATTGGGGTTGTGAATAAAGCTTGCCTAATTTATTAGCCTGCTAACGTCGTATCTTTGATAACAGATATAATCCCCCACTCGCCACCTTGACGTAGTACCCTCTACGAGTAGGTGTCTACGGCGCTTATAGGGTTGCCAATATCGTGCGGTAGGATGTGTTTTTTTTTTGTGTACACGGTAGATCCATCAGCAAGATTTATAAACGGATTATGGTACGTATTTGAGTTTTGGTTAGATTTCGTAAAGTATGGACGTAGAGTGATAAAAACAACCTCGTAAGTTTGTTTTGTACCTTGAGTCACAACTAAGGATTTTGTATCTCGATGATAGCGTCAAAGAAAAAAATGCAGCGATCAACTTGTTATTTATTACTGTAAATTCAAGCATATTGGAAAGAAAAAAATATATGATCATTTATTACATAAAGTATATGCAGAATGGAAAACTGAAGAAAATTAATCTGATCAAGAAACGTATTCTCAATAATTTAGAATTTCGACTGAAGGTGCTTGATTAAATTTCAATTTCAAATTTGAACTGTCTGAATGCTGTTCTCTTTCATTTACCTAATGCACTTGAAAAAACCTGAATATACCGAAAGGCGAAACACGGGTCGTTAACGACAAGATTAATGAAAGAGTACAGCATTCAGACAATTCAAATTTAATATTCTCAACAGTTCAATAATAAAAATACATTATTTAAAGTAAACTCTAATGGCAGATAATTTTGTTTTTAATTACATAGTAGAATTATGTACTGATTCTCAATTCTTGGTGAAAAAGCATCATATTACTATTTTTTTTTTACCATGGTTGCTCCCAATATGGGGCATATGGACTCCTAATGGAGTTTATCTCAACAGAAATGTTTCTAAGAGAACTGCTTGTTACTCAGTTGCTCAACCTCTCTTTTTCCAAAGAGAGTAGGAATAGAAGGAAAAGGCTAGGACAGGACTAGTGGTTAACTAATCGCTCTCGATACGCCCCGTTCATAGGATAAGATGGATGGGAGGGGGGAATTCAAGACATCACATACATCCATGTCTTTGAACAGAAATTCATAAATCAATTGAAAAATCAATTTATAAAACTGTCCGTACTGGGATTCGAACCCGTGCCCTCCGAAAGACGTAGTCACGTCAAAAGTGTGACAGTATCATCTGTTGACTACGGTAAGGGTTTCAATTTATACATCGGCATATATTTGCGCCAGCCCTGACCTGTGGTTATAGTTTAATATTTTGCCTGGCATAGAAACAAAGTTCGCCGGTTAAATTGGTCGAATTCGTTCGAAAGCTCTGCCACAACTTGGAAATAATTCATTCGGAACTGATCTGAGATATGGTTGAAGTTTTGCTCCATCCGAGATATTTCGCTATTTCCCTGACATCAGCTTAATTATTATCGAAATATCTTGAATATTCATACATTTACTTCAAGTGATGGTTACACAAGACGCTGACGGAAATGATTTAGAATATTGTATATATAATACAATTATATTTCCAAGTTGTGTTTTGTTGGTATTATTGTGGTTTAGTTTTGCCACCTTTGTGGTCGAGTGGTCAACGTCATTGGTTTCGGTTACGAAAGGCACGGGTTGAAATCCCGGTGCGGACAGTTTTATAAATTGATTTTTCGATCGATTTATGAATTTCTGTTCGTTGGCATGGATGTATGTGATGTTTTCGATTCAACACATTCACAGTTACTATTCAAAACCATGGGTGTCTATGATTCCTTCCATTCATCCTGTCTTAATTACGAACAAAAAGCAGAAGGGATTAGCTTGCCACTAAAACTGTAAAAAACCTTATTTTTTTATCCCTTCTCTCTTAAAAATAAAGGTTGAGCAACTAAGTAACATGCATCTGTTTTTAAAGTTGTTCTCTCAGAGCTGTTATATTAACAAAGCTAAGAATAATATCAAACAATACACAATAATAATCTAGAACTCGGATGGGAGCAGGTAAATTGCTCGAATTACAAATTATTCGAATTGCTTGGTTATTTAAACGATTTTTCACGACTTTTTTCTACGAATTTCATTTTTATCTTGTGCGACACTTGTTAAGAGAGTGAAATATAAAAAATAATTTTCAAATAAGTATTTATTTTAACCGTGTTCGCTCCAAATACGAATATATGACCTTTTAATGGAGTTTATCTCAACAGAAGTGTTTCTACGAGAACTGCTTATTAATTAGTTACTCAAACTGTTTCTATATATTTCCAGAACACATAGAAGTCTAAGGCTAAGACAGAACAAACGGAAACAAATTGATAATCTTGTTATTCGAGCAATTTACCGGGAACCAACTCGGATGAATGAAAAACTTGATTATTTTAAAAATATATTTCTCTAATTCAATTTGTTTTTTTGAGATTAGTAAGAATGAGCTTCAATTTTTTCCGTCGACAGTATGTCATTTTTTTGGTTGTGTGTAGTGAATCTACGCGTGAATATGATTTGATTCAAAGAGTATAAAAAACTTTTAAGTGATACTTATATACAATTTGATATCAATTCCACACAGCATGCCTTTGAAAGAAAATATTAGACGGTGAGACTGGCAAAAAAACTTCTTATTTATTTGTAGAAAAGCCCACATCTAAATAATTACTCTCAGCCAACGAGCCACCGATATTATTATAATTATGTACTCTGGTATTATGTACTTTATTATGTACTGTCGATTTTGTTTAAGTATACCACCAACTACAGTGGAACCCTCAATTACACTACCCTATACGACCATAGTGTAAATGGGGGTTTTACTGTACTTGGAAGCGGGGCAAAAACAGGAAACTATCATTAAGCCTATTCACTTTATTAATGTAGCATTTTATCACTAAGTCAAAAATTTCCCAAAATTTAATAATGTTTGTAATAACTTTCAGTCACCACTTGAAATTTATTAATCTTGGATGACTTTTGAATTATATATTAGATGTGTTAAGCATTTAAATTTTGTGTTATTTTAGAATCACTTATAATGAAATTGGTGATTTTTTTCAATGTCAATTGTTGTTTTCACCTTTTCATTAAAAAATATTTTTGTATAAATAGCATTGTTAAATTATATTTCTCATCAGTTGACAATGCTCGCAATGGGTCCTGATCTATTAAATAAAGTGGAATAAAGTACAAAGTAATATTGTGTTTTTATTAATAAAACTGCCGCCTGTGTGGTCGAGTGGTCAACGTCGTTGGCTACCACTACGGAAGTCACGGGCTCGAATCCCAGAACGAGCAGTTTTATAAATTGATTTATGAATTCCTGTTCAAAGGCATGGATGTATGTGATGTCTTGAATTCCCTCTTCCCACCCACCCTTTCCTATGAACGGGGCGTATCGAGAGCGATTAGCTAACCACTATTCCTGTCCTAGCTCTTTCCTTCTATTCCTACTCTCTTTGGAAAAAGATAGGTTGAGCAACTGAGTAACAAGCAGTTCTCGTAGAAACACTTTTGTTGAGATAAACTCCATTAGGAGTCCATATGCTTCACATTGGGAGAAAAAATGGTAAAAAAATAAATAAATAATATAATGCCTTTTCACCAAGTATTGACAGAGAATATCCTAAAAGTGAAAAAAAAAACAACCAGGAAAGTTGTTATGAGCTGAAGTTTACTCGCTCTTCATTTGAAATATTATATTTTAACTATAATAAATACATTTTGAAATTATTGGGTGATTAATAAAGAGCTGTATCATATATGGGATCAAATTTATTTTATGCAGCTCAGCTGGGACGTGAAATGCATTATTAAATTCGTCCTTGCAACTTGATTTCAATTCAAACCTTCTGATAATAATCACAAAGACATCATTCTAGACGAGACGCGATGGCGTCTATTGCTAATGCACTTTTCACAGTGTACAATCGCACGAAATGAAAACAAAACGTAAATTTTATTTAATGGTTACGCTTCTGTTTCAGTTTAATCTTGTTTATAGAGGTCGAAGAAGATAATTTGATTTATTTTGAGCAATGACGATTATTTTTCAAAGTAATATATCGACCATAGAAAGGAAAAAAGTACGTAACCCACAGTTTTTTCAAAACACCTTTTTTTCGATTATCACAATGTATCTTGATACACATTCTATCAATAGGATGTAAGCTGTAAATGCCAAATTAGTTTATAAACTTAGCTTTTAAGTTTGAAAAAAGATGTGCTTGTGAAAATTGAAACCAAGAAAAAAAGTTTTTCCTATACAATTTCTTTAATTATTTTTTTTAACCATGTCCGCTCCCAATGTGGAGAATATGGACTCCTAATGGAGTTTATCTCAACAGATGTCTTTCTACGAGAACTGCTTGTTACTCAGTTGCTCAACCTCTCTTTTTCCAAAGATAGTAGGAATAGAAGGATAGGGCTAGGACAGGGCTAGTGGTTAGCTAATCGCTCTCGATATGCCCCGTTCATAGGATAGGATGGGTGGGAGGGGAGAATTCAAGACATTACATACATCCATGCCTTCGAACAGAAATTCATAAATCGATTGAAAAATCAATTTATAAAACTGTCCGTACCGGGATTTGAACCCGGGACCCCCGTAACCAAAGCTAACGACGTTGACCACTCGACCACACAGGCGGCTAATTAGATTATGTTAATTAGACACCAGTTTAGTCTCTGTGTACTTCCAGGTTGTGTATATTTAATAATTTGCATATGGCCCAAATTCATCAAAACACGTTTTTTGTGCCTCCTGTAAAATTTGATACATGTGGGTTACGTCCTTTTTCCTTTCCACTCGATATAATACGTCTAAAGTAGGGATGCCCAACTGAAATCACTTGGTGAGCCAAATAAAATAATGCATATCTGTAATGGGTCACACACACATATTTTAAACGTTAATAATATGATATTTTGTATATTAGTAATAAGCAAATCCTTTGCAACGAGAACTGCTTGTTATTCAGTCGCTCAGCCTCTCTGGAGGTATAAGTATAAGGCTAGAGCAGGACTAGTGATTAACTAATCGCTTTCGCTACACCCAGATATTGAATGATGGGAAAGGTGGGAGGAAAATTAATACATTACAAACACCCATGTCTTTGAACAGAAGTTGATAAGTGAATCGAAAAATTGCTGTTCGTACTGAGACTCAAACCCGTGAGGTCCAGCATCGGAAGCCCACAACGCAAACCACTGCGCCACAGGACCCGAAAATCTTAAATAGCGATATATTTATGGACAGGAATATTTCAAATCTGGTTGATTCTGGTGTCTAGTATGTAAAAATTGCAATCATTCCAGAGTATGTACAATTTTATTTATTTAATTTTTTGAATAATCGCTTAACAAAAACTGTTAATTTATAAAACTAACTAATATAATACATTAACTAACGAAATTTAATGTTTCATGAACACAAAAAAGGGAAACAAACGCTATCTTTTCTGTGTGGTGTGAATATGAGGTAAAAATTCAATCGTGCTATTTTCGTGCGAAATAATTCTTAATGGGGACTTCCATCGGATGTCGAACCCGCGTTTGATTTAATGACAAGCATTTCCAATCCAATGTGAAAACACACCCTTGACACACCCCAAGTGAAATTATTGGAGAAAGGTTAAAATTAAATTCACAAATCAACCCTTACATGATATCTAAATACAACTCTGCATTCTTCGTTTTCCCGCATGGATTGATTTATTTATTACTCGGTCAAGTTCCATAAAAACAATGTTAAATAATCCTGCGATAATCGTTCTTCAATTTATCGATTTACTTGATTTATCATCCTTATATTACTGCCCTATCACAAATATTATCCTGTTTTTGTTGGTTATTTTTTTTCCGCTCATAAATTGTCTTATTTCATATCTTCTTTTGTCATTATTTCCACCTCACAACTAAAATGCCTAAATGAAAAAAACTATAACTCAAACTAAGAAATTGAAAACAAATCATAACGTTGAAAAAAAATTAGGAGAAAAACGAATTGACATAGCAAATAGAGTTAATTTACAAAACTACGTGAGTTTAAGAGGGTTTCTGTTGAAATTTATGTGCCAAACTGCAAATAAGTAACTTAGTATGTACTAGGCCAGTGGTCGGCAAACTGCAGCTCGTGAGCCACGTGCGGCTCTTTGGCTCCTCCACAAAATACCACATACAGTGCGATTGAAACAACTTCTCCCACACGCATGAGTCAGTTTTTCTTCTTAAAACTTAAGTGTTGGAATAGGCGATGTTAGCAAACTTACCTCAATCAAATTGAAAACCTTTTAAGCAAAAGTCAGCTTAGGAGTATCATTAACAAGATAATAATAATGTACTTACCGTATAGTTTATGTATAAAAAATGGCTCTCAAAAGAAATTTCAATCGTTGTATAGTTGATATTTGGCTCAGTTGGCTAATGAGTTTGCCGACCACTGTACTAGGCAATTAAAAAAAATATAAATATTCTTTGATAAAAAAAGTGTAAATAAATAAATAGGTTTTTTAAGAATCAAAGATTAATTTTGGTATCATTTAAAGATTTCCCGCATTATCGGTTTCCTGCATTTTTCGTTAGCTTATTACGGTTCCTCGAAAAACATAGATTCGCAGTTTCACTGTAGAATAAATATTATAAGAAGTGAATAAGGTATAAGAATTTTTCAGCCTGTATTTAATTTAATCATAAAATAGAAAACTGCGTAATATAATTTAAGGGATACTTTTAAATGCTGCGTCGCTTTATTTTAACGGTTCAAATCGACCATACAACTAGGGACTCTCAATTCTCGGCTTTTTTCAAATCCCGGGATACGAGACATACAATTGTCATGATCCGGGATTTTTTTTTTTATCCCGGGAGAGTAGTATTGTAGTATTTATTTTTAAAATATTTAAACCAAACTGTCTGTAATTATTAAAAAATACAGCAGGATTCGATGTATATAATATAAATATTTTTAATAAAATGTGTGTAAATAAAAAGTTTTTTAATTCATAACTCAAATGATACAAAAATACGAAAAAATAAGAAGAAGAGAATGACAAATAAATGTAATATATTTTTGATATTTTTTCGATTATCAATAGGGTAACTCAAAACTATATTGCTTTTAATTACACATCAATCATGGGATTTGTTTGATTTTCTATGATGGAATACTTACCTTTGAAATATAATACATTGGATCAGTAATTTTATTGTTATTATAGCACATAAGCATCTGTCAAACGTTAAATAGTTAAATAAAAATACGATTTTTAAAGTTTCTTCTCTTTTTCTTTCCGTTAAAGATACCACACTTTTCATAGTATAAACGTTCTCAAAATAAATTTATTTTTAATGAAATACAATTCATTTTAAACTAATTGAATTAGAATTTAGTAAGTCTCATGTTTCGGATTGGCCTATTCAACTGTCCGGAAACCGACACCAAAGAGTGACAATTTCCCGGGATATTTTTTCGGGTTGTCTCGAAACAGAAGCGTTCTCAAAATAAATTTATTTTTAATGAAATACAACTTATTTAAAACTATTTTGAATTAGAAATTAATAAGTCTCAAGTTTCGGATTGGCCTATTCAACTGTCCCGGAAACCGAGACCAAAGAGTGACAATTTCCCGGGATTTTTTTCTCGGGTTGTCTCGAAACAGAATCCCTGCATACTCCACCAGGGATGGAATGGGTAGAAGAAATTTTAACTTGTTTCAAAGTTACAAGTCTCCCCCGCACCAATACTTTTGTAAGTAAGTAATATAATAACTTCCAAATTTGCCAACTTTTGCATGGGTATATTATTATTACCATAAATTTGAATTCAAACTTACAAGCCCGAGACGTTTCGCTTAATGACGTCATTCGTAAAATGGCCCCAGGTGATTTGCCAAAAACTGTTTATTTTTTAGCCATACTGCTAAATTACTCCGAGAACGATTGAAAGAAAGCACTAAGTACTTTCCCCAGAATATTAGATAAACAAAAAACGCTATGTTAATATAATACATACAAAAAAGCAATAATTACTAAAATGTCTGATGACTTTATCTAAAACAAATTTATTTTTCTTCTTCTCGGTAATTCGTATGGATTCAGTATCCTCCATAAATAAGGTCTGTGAGGAATACTATGATATATCTAGTGCAGGCACGGGCAAACAGCGGCCCGCGAGCAATATCATATTTTTGAAAAAGATTCACGTTTTTATCTTTTTGCGCATTTTTAAAAAAATATTTAAAACAAATATAATAACCGCTATTTTTTGATCAAACTAATATGTGAACAAACCAGGGCTGTGGAGTCGGAGTCGGAGTTGGAATCGTGAAACGTGAACGGCTCGAATTTTTTTTTTGTAAAATGTTTTTAAAGATGTGTATTCAAACAAAATAGTCAAAAGTGTTGACATTTCATGCTTGGCTGACTAAAGATGATCTGATGGAATACATATATTTAAGTTAAAATGATTTTTTTTTTAATTTCCTCGGAGTCGGAGTCGTAAATTATTTTAAAGCTGGAGTCGGAGTCGTCTTTTTTTTACACGACTCCACAGCCCGGGAACAAAAATTTCCAATCTGAACCTCTTTACGATAAAAAATCACCGATGAACATTTAAAAGCAGTTTTAAGAATCTCAACTAGAGTTAAAAGACGTAAAACAGTTCCATTCTTCTCATTAGATTGTTTTTTTTCGTGATAACAAATGGTGTCCATATAAAATGGTATTTTACTCGAAAAGTTTACCACCCCCTGATCTAGTGGAATCTATACAACAGAAAATAGTTGTACATCTTAAATTTAAATTAATATTTCGATACATAATTAAAGTTGATAACTTTGTTATTCCACTGTGTTTCGCATCATTAAAAGAAGAAAAATCACAAGGTTGACACATATACTAAAAATTAAGTCTTATTTAAAATAAATGCCGAAGCTTCTTTGTCCTTTTGTACTAGATGCAGATATGGGTTAAGATAAAAATATTGACAGTGCTAGTTACAAATTAATTACTTAAATTAGTCACGGTAAATCTAAATGGAAATACATTCAATAATGGTTAACTGCCTATCATATTTCAAACATTTTCTAACACAAGATAACGAAGTTATCAAGTTAAATTTGATATTAACCCATAACATGCCATCCTAAAAAAATCACGTTCCCTGCCATGATGGCATCTCAGTTTCACTGTTTATTGACAGTATTTAAACCTAAGTTAGCAGCTAAAAAAAATGTTAAAAATGTATATATGCTAGAATACCTAAAATGATAAATACTTATTGACAATATTAAGAGAAATATTGAATGACTTAATGGCTCAACTATTTACGATTGTATCATGGGAATGGAAGTGTTAAAAGTAAATTTCCTCAAAGTTACCGTCGTATTTATTGAACATATTATTTCGATATTAAAATTTATCGAAAGCCAAGTATTGACAACTTTGATACGATGTACATATAGTAGATATATATATAAATTGAATCAATCAAAAAATCAATATATTAAAGTCTCCAATCAGGGTATCGAGTTGGTGGGTTCAAAACCATAAAACGCGATTGTCGAAGAGTGGTGGGCGGTGGCCATTCCCTAAAAAATCCCGGTGTCTATCGCATTATAATAAACCTTATTTAGTTTACTGCCAAAAATACGAGGTATTTTAAGTTAATTAATAAAAATAAAACACTTGTCGCTTAAGATTATCATATTTCAAATTTTCCCCTGGAGCTTCTTACCAATGCTTTATAATTTAAAATTCCACAATCAGATAAAAACAATAACAGCGTACTTAAGCCCGGCAATCTGATGGACACCCGGGGGAAATAGAATCGCGGTTGTTCAACGTGCACCTTTGTTATATGGAGGTCCAAGTTTTAAGGGTAGGTAGTTATTTTCGGGGTGGTTTTATTGCTGTTTTACGGCGCGGGTACTAGCGTAGAAGCGTAGCACCTTCTTCTTCCGAATCCGCAGAGCGCTACGCCAGTTGTAAAATTTTCACATTTTCGTAGAGCCGTAGAAGTATACCGCTATGGAGGATTTTGATTGCGAATAAACATCGCGAGAGAACACAAGAAAGAATCTCATTTTTTTGAGGCTCTGGATTTTTTTTCTTTTTTTAGAGCTTTCTTTAATATCGTAAAAGTTGCTTGAATAACTTTCATCTATCAAGTAGTTACTCTTTGAGCAGTTGGTGGGTCTATAGTAGGGCTTGTCACTTTTCAAAAACCGGTTTTTTGGCAAAATGACATTAAATTAAGCCGGGTTTTCAACTCCGTAGCCGGTTGTACCGAATTTTCCATAAACGAGTCTATAAACAAAAGTTAGTAAAAAAACAATATTCCTTTGTACTTCATTCCACTTTATTTAATATGTCAGGACCGGTTTCGCTCATTACGAGCATCGTCAACTGATAAGAAATATAATTTAACAATGCTATTTATACAAAAATGAACAGTTATCAACAACAATTGGCATTGAAAAGAAAATACCAATTACATTAAAAGTGATTCTAAAATAGCACAAAATTAAAATGTTTAACACATCTAACATATAATTAAAAAGTCATCTCAGATTTAGTTATATGTTAGATGTGTTAAACATTTTAATTTTGTGCTATTTTAGAATCACTTTTAATGTAATTGGTATTTTCTTTTCAATGCTAATTGTTGTTGATAACTGTTCATTTTTGTATAAATAGCATTGTTAAATTATATTTATCAGTTGACGATGCTCGTAATGAGCGAAACCGGTCCTGACATATTAAATAAAGTGGAATGAAGTACAAAGGAATATTGTTTTTTTACTAATATAATGCCTTTCCACCAAGTATTGACAGTGAACACTCTAAAAGTGATATAAACAAAAGGACAGAAAATTTAGATCTTTTACTTAATGTCTTAAAGACCACATGCCCCACAGCGACGGGGTATTTTTGATATCAGGATTTTTTTTACAGTGGACGCTTTGTGTGTTCTTAAATCATATTTTATGAAGAGTAACACCAAATAACTTCTTCTTGTGTATTATTATGTATATAAATAAACAGCATAAAAAAATGAACCTTTTATCGCTATTTTAATTGAATTATCCATTTTTTGTGAAACTTCGAAAACCGGATAAAACTGTCTTCAAACAATATTGACATTCCATAACCGGTTTTTTCAAAAGTCGGTTTTTGTATAAGCCCTATTCTATAGGCAAAGCTGCAAAATAATAATTACAAGCTAAACCGCAATATGTACTGAATTTTTTCTCTATTAATCACTAAAATATTTTGTTTAATTTTAAAAACAGATAAGGAACTTTTTCAATAAAAAAAGTCAAAATACTAAATAATAAGTTTATGGCCGTAAAGCAAACAAGTTTTTTTTAAACTAACTTTATTAACACTCGAATAATCTATTGGCATTTCCTCTAAGACATTATGGCTCATTGATTTGTGTGATATATTTGTTTACTTAAAAGCAAATTACACGTGTAATTAATTTTGAAATAATCACGAATTAAGCCTACTACTTACACGTCTCATGCGCCTTAATAAAACAAAAGTTAAATACCAAGCAAACATACTTGTTTGATTGGAGAGAATCCTTACAGTTTATATTGCCATGGATAGGGGATGTGTATATGTTACCTTCCGGTTGCTGGGGAGTAAGATGACTTCGGGGTGGCTTGATACCACGTAAGAAACTTTACGAAATTCACTCTATACTAAAATATATGCTGTAATGTGATGCTTTACACACGATATTGAATATGTTCATGTAATAGTATGAAGTGATTTTGATTGTTACTCTCTGACTTAACATTTTTAAGGTACACTCAACTCTTTTTTTACACGGTAGATACGTTTCACTGAAAACAGTGTTAAAAAGGATGGAATTTATACATAAAATGAATATTGTTTTATTGAAATAAAAAATAGTGTTATTTGAGAAAAGAGCAATATTGTGGTATAGAAAATCGTTTCATCTATTATATATCATACCCTCATCGCTAGTTGATTATATATATATATATTCGACTGTGGAAAGGAAAAATGACGTAACCCACACATAGCAAATTTTATAGGAGGCACAAAAAACGTGTTTTGATGATTTTCGGCCAGATGCAAATTATGAAATAAACACGACCTTGAAGTGCACGGAGACTTTATTAA
Source organism: Himalopsyche anomala (assembly GCA_031772345.1). NCBI lineage: Eukaryota > Metazoa > Arthropoda > Insecta > Trichoptera > Rhyacophilidae > Himalopsyche > Himalopsyche anomala. The sequence goes on along the minus strand of CM062832.1, from coordinate 23,008,314 downwards.
CTGGTGTTTAATTAACATAATTTAATATTAATTAAATAATTTTTCTAGATTTTTTTTTCAGTGTTTTTTCTTGGTTTTAATTCTTTTTTCAAACTTAAAAGCTAAATTTAGATACTAATTCAGCTTAAATCCTTTTGATAGAACATGTATCAAGTTAAATAAATTATGATTATCGAAAAAAAAACTGTAGGTTAAAGCCTTTTTCCTTTTCACAGTCCATATATGTGTGTGTGTGTGTCAAATTTGTTATAAAAATATTTATTTTGAGAATTTAATTATTAATGAAATAAAACACTCATTTTTACTAATTAGGTTTCGCTCACGACAAGCATTATCAACTGATATTACATTTTTTTTAAAAATATAATGTCTTTCCACTAGGTATTGGCAGTACCTTAAAAGTTGAATATTTACTTAAAAGTGGTAGACTTACTGCTATTATCGAAGCAGATCCATCCAAAATTAACGGAAAAAAGGTTGCCAAAAACTAAATATGAATTCAACAACATTTTGCGTACGTTTAAACGTTTAAAATTGAGAAAGCTTTTGTTTTTTTTATCTCTTTATAGTTATGCACAAAATACAGAAAGGCTAATATTTTATTGAAATAAAAATGTTTACCTGTGTTTTATGCAGTTTATTTTTCTTTGAGCGACCAGCTCCAACACATTACTAATCCCCGTGTTATATGTTGTTTATGCAAGAATGCATATAGCAAATTAAATACGGAAGGTATATGAAAACTGGTTGACGGCACGTGTGTTTACTTGCAAGACAGATGGAGTAACGTTAGTTTGCTTTGGTTCAACATTGAATGTTTGGTATTCTTTTCATTCGCCACTGACCTACTTGAACATGACCTAACTGGGTGTAGTTAACTAGCTATTTTATAGGCACATCCCTATATCTTCAATAAAAGAAGCTTGATAGATTTACATCGGTTAACGGATTTTTCCGATCACGAATTCTCCGTACAGAATTTATCGCACAATAAAACTCGGTACAACGAATATTCAGAAGAAGATTATTTTGTGCACAGAAAATTCCGCACATATACATTTCTGGACACAGAATATTCCGAAAATTTAAAAAGGTGAATATCAGGATTATTGTTATTTAATTTTATTTTCTAAGGTAAAATGTGGCAAATTTTTTCAGATTCTTAATATCGATGTCTAATCTCGATTATTAAAAAAAATAAAATGTTGTGTTCAAAGTTATATTTGTACAAAAAAAATCAAGTAAGTCTCTTAAAAAAGAAGTTATCGTTTAGGATAATATGTGTACGGAAAGTGTGCGGAAGGATTTTGTACGGAAAAATCACGAAACCTCTAACGTCTGATTAAAAGAAAAATACGTTTGAGTCTTTCTGTTGTGAATAGATTTGATTCACAGTATCGAAGTAATGTGTGTATGTATTTTGTTACATTTTCTACTGACAATATTATTAAATAAATTATATAAAAAATAAATCCTTAATTTACGATAAAATTAATATGTCAAAAAAATAATTGAATCGTGATAACCACTTATTTTTTTAGTATAATTGTAGCATGATTTATATTGTTACGAGTGACAAAACTTTGAAATGAAATAGATTTTAAAAATTACAAATAAGTGATGGCAGATAACTTTAAAGTGGTTA
>CM062832.1:22919043-23006569 GCA_031772345.1 Himalopsyche anomala | reverse complement strand
TAACGATATATGCTATGCCGCATGTGGCCCGCCGCCGTATTTTTCTGCGGTCCGCGAGCAATATTATATTTTTTGAAAAAAATTACGTTTTTATCATTTAACGCCTTTTTTAAAAAAGATTGAAAATAAATATAATAATAGTTATGTTTGGATCAACCTATATTCGTGAAGAAACATTTTCAATCATGAACCTCTTTACGATCAAACATCACCGATGAACATTTTACAAGCAGTTTTAAGAATCTCAACTACAAAATTAGCACCTGAATTTAAAAAAAATTTAAAAAACGTAAAATAGTTCCATTCCTCTCTATAGATTGTTTTTTATAGTGATAGTAAATGGTGTACACATAAAATGGTATTTTACTTTCGGCCCACCGCACATTTTGAATTCCCAAAATTTGGCCCTTCATCCGAAAAGTTTGCCCCCCCCTGCCTTAAATCAATAAAGATGCGTAATATCTTTTTCGGAAAATATTATGTTGAGACGTATATTAAGTAATTTCCTTGCATAAAAGCGTTTTCAATTTTGTAGATACCGGAAATTAGCTTAGTAAAGGAAAGAATTTAGCAAAGTAAAGGAATCAAATAACAGGCGATAACACTCTCTGCTATCGTGAATCAAAATACATCCCTCAATTTTAGGGGATATTAAATCAAAATCCAATCATAGCTAAGCGGATAATACTAGACGCTATTTTGTTTTGAAAGGAAGCGAAGCTACTATTTATTCAGTATCTTTCTTCTTGCTTTTTGCATTGCATATGATGAAAATGATCATTAGAAAGTTTTCTATAGTTGATTGATGTATTATGAATTCATCATCTTTGGATATACAAGCATACTTACCTTGTTTCAACCATCTCTGCAGAGAGATCCGTGGTGCAAAGGCCAACGTTGTTGTCTTTCGTAACGAATCTCACGGGCTTAAGGCCTTGTACAAATAGCATTTTTTGAAAGCATATAAGTGTTTGTAATGTCTTAAAACTCCCTCCCAATCTTTTAAATTCTAAAAAAATGAAGCTCAGCGATAATGATTAGATAGCCCAAAGTCATGCCTTAGCATGATCCATTCTATCACTACCCTATTCAAATAAAAAGTTGAGAAAACTGAGGAACAAACAGTTCTTTTCTATACATTTCTGTGAGGATACTTTTAATAAGATTCCACCAATACTCCCTCTAATTCTCCCTCCCTCCAGCGATTTCTAACCTGTCCAAAATATTTATTTACCCTCTAAAACGTGTCTTTATTATTATATGAAATAAAGTATGGGGAGGCGCGAACATTTTTTTCTTCTTCAAAGGTAGGCGCAATAACATAAAGGTTGGAAACCACTGCTCTAAGCTAAGCGCAGGCACGGCCGCGGGGCAGATTGGAAATCCCTGCGCACACGTCTCGGATTAGCGCGCACAACAATACAATTATTTTAATTATTAATTTTAAAACTGGAATAATCATGATTAACTAAACTTAATAAGAAATTGAACATTTAAATAACATGATTAAAATTGAATCTAACCTTATTATCAGAACACGAAAAAAAAATCGATGGAGTATATAAAATATGGATTATTTGTAAAGAACGACATGAAAAGATAGGCAAAATTGCAGTCAAAAATTTTCATGTCACTTTGCATCCAAGCAAATGGTTTTTAGCCAATCGAATACTCTGGTTTTGAACTGGCATTTATGAGTGTTAATATTTTCGGTGGTAACTTTGTGGAAGTTCATTTTAATATATAATTTAAAATAACTTTGATTGTTCCACGTATTGTGTAACTAACTGTGACACGTGATTCACCTCTTTCAGAGGCATCTTCAGACTTACTGTCGCAAAGTTTGTTTAAGTAATGAAGCAAGATTGATTCTAAAATTTTAAATTATGAAATAACAAAATGGAGTTTGGGTTTTTTTCCTTTTAAGGGAAGCAAGGAGGGGGGTGATTGAATCGAAATAAAGCAAACAAATAATGTAATGAGCTGCAATCAATCAGATTGGGATTTTTCCCTTTTAAAGGGAAGCAAAAAGGGGTTTATAGAATCGAAACAAAGCAAACAAATATAATCATACTGCTAATGACGTTAAACATTACAAACTATTAAACTAATGAGCTGCAATCAATCAGATAGGTTGGTGATTACTCTATTAATTAGAAACAATGTAAGTAATGGCGAGCAACCCGTCCTATAAAGAATATTATTTTATAATATTTTTAATAAATTCAATAATTCCTTTTAGGGTGTTCACTTTCAATACTTGGTGGAAAGGCATTATATTAGTAAAAACTACTTTACTACTTTTTAAATTACTTTCAATCGCCATTCTAAATTTATTAATCTGAGATGACGTTTTAATTATATGTTAGATGTGTTAAACATTTTAATTTTGTGTTATTTTAGAATCACTTTTAATGTAATTGGTAATTTCTTTTCAATGCCAATTGTTGTTTATAACTGTTCATTTTTGTAATAAAGCATTGTTAAATTATATTTCTTATCAGTTGACGATGCTCGTAATGAGCGAAACCGGTCCTGACATATTAAATAAAGTGGAATGAAGTACAAAGGAATATTGTGTTTTTACTAATTCAATAATTAGAATAAGTTTTTTATTTTCCTCCCAGTCTTTGTAAAAGAGATTCGACTGTATGCAGTTTCATCTTGATATTTTTATTCTAAAAATGACTGAAAATATGCTCCAATGTTTGCAATGTTGTAATTTCAACGGGTGAAGATTGAAAAAAAAAACTAAACCAAAAATATCGATGAAAACACTCGTGCCTTTCATTGAACAATGAGGGAAATTTCTCGCAGTTTTTCTCGTCCAGAATTCTTTGAGAAAATCGTAGCTTTGAAGTGACTTTGTGAGTTGTGCTCCGCGAAAAGTTGTTCAGCTTTGCATAATTTTCAGTTCATTTTGTCGGGAGGCGAGCTCGAAATAAAGATCAAAAGGATGTAATATTGTATTTTTTTTGTTTACGAACATCGCGGTTCACTAAATTATTATCTTTTAGATATTAAAGAATATTAAAAATGGATTCAGAAATACAAAATATTATAACATGATTTTTATTTTTAATGTATTTAAGAACGAACATGGCTTCATTAATACGAGTTTATTTTTGAAATTTTGTTTTATCAGCGCTTTTGTTTAATGATAAGGGTAAATTGTTACAACTTTGGCCACCTTATTTTTATACTTATGAAAAATTATAAAATCTCTAATTATTTTTTTGATTACATCAATATTTTCTAGAGGGCGATTTGTAAACGATATTATTTCGGTTTTATTACTACTCAGTTATGAGAAAAATTATCCAAATCTCCGGATGAACATTAAAAAAATAATTGATTTTTAATCGATCTCTAGATATGATTTTAAATGTTTGAATGTTTGTCATGTGATCATACTTTAACGAAAGTTACATAATATGTGATTAAAAGCTCAGATATCGACCCCGTGATCAAGTAGTTAACGTTGTTGGCTTTGATTGTAGTGTTTACGGGCTCATAACCCAGTCTGGGAAGATTTATTTTGCAATCAATCAATTCTGTGATGTCTATAATTTTCTCCCGCCGATCCGATCTCTAACTCTTAAGAATCCAACCCTTAACCTTCTATAGCTAATTTATGTGAAAAAAGGTTGAACAAATGATTCGGTTCGCCTGATTTGCTCGATATATTTTTAAACATGTCGATAATATCATGGTGTATAACCGGCATAGAAGATAAACAAAATTCACAGAAAAGATACAAATAGAACAAGTGCAAAAATCACCTAACGAGTAAAAACTGTAAGAGTGGTTAACTATGAATAAAAATAAACTTTTAAAACATTAAATCAATGTAATATTATATATGAAAAACCGAATAGCAGCACAATACGGTAGATAAATAATCAAGTAAAATGTAATTGGATTTAATTAAAAAATATAATTTTAAATTGAGTATTGCTTAATGAAACAGTTTCACTGACTAATTAAAAATAAATTATAATAAAATATTTAAAAAAAATAAGCTTTTAAAAAGATAAAAATAATTCCGATATCAATTCCCTTAAAATAATTTCCTCGTCTAAGCAACATCCTGACCACATGACACTCTTCAGCACAGTAAGTCAAATCGTTGACTTTCCAGAGAATTGGGAAACAAACCATCTCTCACATTCTACTATCGCTATAGATGTACCAGCGTAACTTGACTGCCCGCGGGGGCGCCACCATCGCATCATTAACGTTGCCATAGTCAACACGTCCTAGGGCGACAATTTTAGTTCTGAGTTCTGCCACAGTCAAGTTAAAATGGTACATCTCTAGATGACGGTAGATTAAAGTTATTAATTTAGGAATAATTGTCTCATATGACTAAAAGTAAAAGCGCGCGGCGAAAATATTTATTTGATATTATATTGTAACTTACTTACTTTAAGCTGGCAAAAAAAACTCAAAACTAAGATTAACAAAATTGCTTTAATTTGTAAATCACATCTTCGCGTAAGAATAATTATTGTTGATTGTTAAAAATAAGTAAAACTGGCCAAAGTTTAATGTTTCACTCTATTTTAAAAGAACAATCAACTATTGTTCGAAAGGCTGGCTATAAAAGGAAATAAAGTATGTTTAAACCTAATTGGGAAGAAATTTTCTTTTGATAAAAAAGAAATAATACATTGTAATTTGAGAGTTCACTAATTAAATTTATTCTTTATACTGATGTAGACAAACCGTAGTGTATTCTTTTCGATGAACATGGCTTTATTTATTCAAAACGGTATCAATTAAAGTCATTATTTAAAAAATGAAGAAAAAATATAGAAAAATAAACAAATAGAAATGATAAATCATGAATATATCACTTCTACTCTTATGGGAAAATGGACCGATGGAAGACCCCGACATCCCTGGATGGATGATGTTATAGACCTCACTTATTTTTACCCCATCTCTTATTTACCCACAAAAATTATATAAAGCCTACAATGGTATATCAGTTTCCTGGCGATTTTTATTTCTTTGAAAAGTATAGACAAGTTAGACTGTTACGGAATGTATTCAAGCTTAGTTTATTATTATTGAGAATTCTATCAACTTTAGAACTTGAATAAGAAAAATAATAAAGTAAACCACATTGTTGGATTGTTATCAGAAATTGTTACCTATGTTATATTAGACTCGAAGATATGACGTTGACTTGGTTAGTCTATAACTGATTCTCGAGATATTGGACCAAACAGTTTTGGGCGACATCTATTCTTTACTTTTAGTTTTACTTAGAGCAAGTATGGACAACTGAAATCACTTGGTAGGCCAAATAAAATAATGCATATTTCTGATGGACCACACATACACATTTAAAACTTTATTTTATAATAATATTGTATTTTTTTATATAAATAATAAAAAACCACCAAAAAATTTAAATATTTTTAATATGTTTATATGTTAATATGTTAATCGATTTATGAATTTCTGTTCGAAGGCATGGATGTATGTGATCTCTTGAATTCCCCCCTTCCACCCATCTTATCCTATGAACGGGGCGTATCGAGAGCGACTAGCTAACCACTAGTTCTTTCCTAGCCCTACCCTTCTATTCCTACTCTCTTTGGAAAAAGAGAGATTGAGCAACTGAGTAACAAGCAGTTCTCGTAGAAACAATTCTGTTGAGATAAACTCACATAAAGACTCTTCGATTTTACGAATTTTAACTTTAGTTAGAAAAGTTATTCGATGCGAGTGGAATTCCAAAAAAATCGTCACAAATTTAGTAATACATTTTGAAAAATGTATAGAAATTTGAAAACTTCAAATGGGCCACACGAAACCTTCAATAGGGCCACATGTGGCCCGCGGGCCAAGATTTGGGCATGCCTGACTTGTACTTGTACTTGTACTATAGATTTGTGTGTTTATTCATAACGATCAGAAAAATAATGTTGCTTGTTTTTTCTTTTTTGTTTCAGGGATTTCGGTGTGAAGATGTGATGAGGTAGAACGAGATCCATAGCCGGGATGGACCATGTTACTCAGCCCGCCCTTATAACGGCGATATCGGCTGCCTATAACACCACCCTGGCAACTCCAACGGCCGCCCCCAACAGGTTCAGCATACCGCAGATGGTCATAATAGCCATCGTGGCCACAGTACTATCACTTTGCACCGTCGTCGGGAATTGCATGGTGATGATTTCGTTTAAAATCGACAAACAGCTGCAGACAATTAGCAACTACTTTTTGTTCTCGTTGGCCATCGCTGACTTCGCCATAGGTCTGATCTCAATGCCACTGTTTACTGTGTCCACAATAATGGGGTACTGGCCACTTGGGCCACATATCTGTGACACGTGGCTGGCTCTGGACTATTTAGCATCAAACGCGTCAGTGTTGAACCTGTTAATCATCAGTTTTGATAGATACTTCAGTGTTACAAGACCTCTGACGTACAGAGCCAAAAGAACCACGGGTAAAGCTGCAGTTATGATCGGCAGTGCTTGGGGGATAAGTCTATTGTTATGGCCGCCGTGGATATACGCTTGGCCGTATATAGAAGGGCAGAGGACAGTGCCAAACGATCAATGCTATATTCAATTTATAGAAACGAACCACTATATTACGTTCGGAACTGCCATTGCCGCGTTCTATGTTCCAGTGACAGTGATGTGTATTTTGTATTGGAGAATTTGGAGAGAGACAAAGAAGAGACAAAAGGATTTGCCGAATTTGCAAGGTGGGAAGAAGCACGACTCGTCGAAGAGATCTAATTCTAGGTAAGTCTAATCAAACGGTAACATTTTTTCTGAAATAAAAACAACACAATTTATAATTGAGCAACCCAGTTTGACAGTTTGGTCTCAATATGTTGGATTCTCAATAAGAGTGAAACAAAATTCTGTTTTGTAAGAATGCAGTCTGTCTTTATTTGATTATTGTTACATCCAATTATTAATTATTTGAAATAGCGAGTTTGATGTAATGTTTTTTTTTAAATATAACTTTTGTTTCATAGTTTCTCAAACTCTTCTATTTAAAGAGAGTAGGGAAAGAAAAATAAACCAAGACAGTACTATAAGTTAACCAATCAAAATTTAGGATCGGATAAATGGGAGGCAAATTAAGTTTCCTTGGAAAAGAATTGCAACTGTTAACTGTACGATAGATTTTGTTACAATAAATGCTTCATTAGTAATCCATATCGACTGTGAAAAGCATAAAGGACGTAACCCACCGTTTTTTCATAACAGTTTTTTTCGATAATCACATTGTATACAACTTGATACACGTTCTATCAAAAAGATGTAAGCTGCCGAATTAGTATCTAAATTTAACTTTTATGTTTGAAAAAATTTGGGCCTGTTAAAATTGGAAACAGCAAAAAAGACTTAAAAAATAGTTATTTTTAAACAATTTATGAAATTAACATTAGATAATGTCAATTGAACACCAGTTTATAAGTCTTTGTGCACTGAAAGTTTGTGTGTATTTCATAATTTGCCTATGACCCAAAATCATCATAACACGTTTTTTGTGCCTTCTGTGAAATTTGGTACGTGTGGGTTACGTCATTTTTCCTTTCCACAGTCGATATGTTTTGCATTGCAATATAGATGAATAGAAAAACAATACCAGTATTTCTGTCTTTTTATACAAAATCCCAAAGTAAATTGAACAATTAAGGTGAATCTATAATGAAATATAAATTGATACTGTAATAATTGAGTAAAATATATTTCCCGATATTATAATACGTTAAAAATAGTGGTTTCTCAAAATTAGGTTTTATAAATGAACTATCTAACTAGAAAAAAACCACAAAACAATTCAACCATTGAACAAGTCAACTTTTCATTCGGCCACGGTGCACGCCTTCCAAGTGTCAAATACCAGGGCATCATAAACACGAGAGGGTGGCTGCGTTACCCCGCCTTCCCAGTATGTAATTAATTATTCACGGAGCTCTTACAAGTTTGCTCTCTCTGCCCGCAGTTGTTCATGTTTGCCTGGTAGCTTCGGCTCTCAGCGCTGTCATTATTCTTATTTTTTAAAGATTCGTTTTCCTGTCTCTAGCCCTTATTTTATTATAATTCCGATCTTGCATTAATTATGATACCCTGGTAGAGAGTATTTGCAGTTTTATGTATTTTGTGAGTTGTTCCTATATCTAGTATACTAAAATATAATTATATACAGGGAATCCAATCCTCATTCATATCCGGGATTGCGGTATCCCGGGATTAATAATTATTTACCATAATTTCATCGTTTTATTTTTTATATATCCCTAACAACTACAGGTATAACGAATAACGGCCAAGAGAAGAGATTTTTTATTCTCAAATCTCTACCTTGAAATAAATTCGAATAGAAAATAAACAATATCATAAACACCCGTGTTCTTATCCCGCCCTGAAAACCAATGATTACAACTAGGGTATCCAATCCCGGAGTCTTTTTGTGATCGCGGGATTTCGGGATTGACTAATTTTCAATCCCGGGATTGGCCATTCAACATGAAATCGTGTATAATTTGTGAAAAGTATTGGTGTCGGAATTTTTCATTATTTCATTTCCAATTTCAAAAACCCAGGAATTTACCGATTTGTCAAAAATATCAACTTGACTCGTTTTTTTAGCTCTTCCAAATTCATGGTTCTATAATTTTTCATGATGCATTGAGAGTAGACATGGATAAAAAAATGTCAAACCTCCATCCAATGAAGCAAGCGGATATTTATAAAAAAAATATATTATAATGTTTTTTTTTACTTTACCTCCATGATTGTCATGCTTATTTAGAGAAAAACGTATTGTTATTCAAACTAAGTAGCGGATCTTTAGAAAGAATAACAAAATGTATTATACCTTGGAAAACAAAGTATCATAAATTCATTTTCCTTCATATTTACGTAGACCCCATTAAAAGTTTGTGTTGAATAAAAAATCCATGAAGTAATAATGTTTCTTGGAAAAGTTTGCTATCGTCATTTGTGGAATTTGTATACACGAGAAGACTACGTCTCATTTATCATTTTTTTTAAATTGAGGGACAACGTCTATTAGAATTTATTTATTTTTCTCAGCATTATTTTACATTACGCAGAATGGTTTATTTAAGCTGTTACCAGGCCGCGTCAATTTAAAGACAATATTGATTTAATTTATGATATCTTAAAGTGCGAATTGAAATTGAAAATATCTTAAATTTTAATCGTTAAAACTATGTACATTCTCACAGATTTTGTGGGCATTCCCATAAGCTTATATTTTTCGCCAGTAATGGCTCTAAACTCAATGATACATTTATTTCTTATATAAACACGAAACATTCATTTACTAAGCGTCAGTTCAAGTTCATCCGTGCACTTGAACGCATGAAGATGCCGAAAGGCGAAACCCGGGTCGTTAGTGACAAAATCTGTGGGAGTGTACATAATTTGAACGATTCAAATTTAATATTGAAATTCCACCAAGCACCTTCAGTCGAAATCTTGAATTGAAGTTGATTTAAGAAATTACATCTTTATTTTGCGTTCAAGATTATGTATTCTAGAATAGAAATATTCGCATTTGGTTTTTAGTGTTAAGTTATATTAAAATATTAATTATAAAACTACGGGCATATTTTATGACAGATAGGTAGTCAAATATTGTCTTACAAAATCTGTATTGAGCTTTCGCTCCCTCCTGAAACGACGCGTTGCGAAACAAACCCAAAACTTTATAATTGAATTCAAGTGTTTCTGTTACTGTCCTTAGCTCTTTACTTATGGATATAAAGGCTCTAACTAATTTCAAACAAACGAAACTTTTTCTCTGCTTAAAATTGAGTAAGTACGAATTTTATAAATACGTCTTTACTGCTGGGAATTAGGGAGAATTGCTGAAAAGTATTTTAAGACGTTTTCAAAAATTCAGGTAAAAGTTTATTAAAAATTGATAACTTTGCTAAAAAAGGTTTCGCTGCCATGTAATTCAATATTTATTTATTTATTGTTAAAAATTAAAAGTACAGTACATGACATAACAGAAAACGCCAATCCGCCATGTACTTGACAAATATAATAAGACAAAATATAAAATAAAACTACATAATACATCAAAATCAAGAAATAAAATAGTTAAATTTAACAAACAGTTCACAAATACTATCACTAAAAATATCCACTTCTCTAGACAATGAGTTGATCAATCAAACGGCTCTTGGAACTGGTGACTCATACCTCCTAAGCGAGGTATAAGTTTTTAGAAACAAAAGTTTTTGGTCATAGTTTCACCCACGTAAGAATAAATTGTGAGCATGTAAATTAATAGTCATGAGAATTTCAGGATTATTAACTCGACCCCGAATGAGAAAAGAAAAATGCTTTAATATGAATAATACTTGAAAATGATCTTCGAGCTTCAAGAGAGTGAAATGATAACATTCCTAAAAAAATTTTAGTGGGGTAGTATTCTTTTAAGGAACTATCAAAGGGGAAGAATTTAAATTTTTTGAAATAATATCTTAGAAATTTCTTATAGACTCTCTCCAATTGCAGCTTGTATGTAATAATAATTATTAATAATTATGATTAACTAACTGTAAGCTCGTTGACCTTTTTTTTTTTTTTTTTTTTTAAATTCCATATCCGCTCCCTATGCGGAGCATATGGTCACCACGAAGTTCCTCCATGACTCTCTATCTCCAGCCAGTCTCCTTGCTTCCTCCCAGGTCATCCCAGCGTCCCGCAACTCCGCTGAGTACATCCTGAGAATGGTCATCAGTGGCCTTCCACGACGCCGGTATCCATCCGGTTGGAAGAACAGACAGGCAGGGTTCAGGCTCTCTTGAGGCATCCTTAACACGTGTCCAAGCCAGGACCACCGCCGCTTCTTTATTTTGGACGTAATTAGAGGCTGGTTAGTCCGCTCTCTAATCTCCGTATTCCTGACAAAGTCAGACCATTTCACTCCAAGCATTCGCCGCAGGCATCTGTTTTCGAAACACAGTATACGGTTACTCTGCGCTTTCGTAAGGTGCCATGATTCGCAACCGTAAAGCAGCACTGTCAAGATACATGCGTTGAACAGGAGGCACTTGGTTCTGACCGAGTACAGCCGTGAATCCCAGACTTTCCGCATTGAGTTAAAGGTTGCTCCAGCTATCCCTAATCGGATCGCGAGCTCTTTACACTTCAACGTGCGTACTATGTGCACCCCAGGAAAGGACCTACACGCCACTCGTATCATGCAAACATACAAACTTGTTCGTTGACCTCAACGGGGGGAATTTTTGTTGCATTTTTAAGTAGTCAGAAAATTTACTGGCGTGAAAAATAAATTATAAATTGTAAATAATGTAATTTTAATGTTTAAGTTTGCTAACAAAAATATTTCGTAGAAAAAGAAATAGGTCTCGGGACATATATCGACATGATTAATTATTATTGAATAATTATGTATTTTAATAAATGTTATGTGTCAATTTAACTCACTTTATTATTTTTAAAAATATATTAAGATAGCGTAGTTAAGAAAACGGAAAACATTTTGTATTCTCGGGAAACAATGGTGGTATCTTTTATATTTTATAAAACGTCGAAGGAAGTAATGCTTATTATTGTTATGAGTATTATTACATTAAAAATTAAAATATTATTCTACATTAAGTAAGAAAAAAATAACGAAGCTAACCGCTCCGTTATAGGATCCAACAAAATAATAATTTTATAATTACGAAAAATTGTGTTCCTGTGTGTTTTTTTACGATTTTCTCAACACTCAATATGTGTAGAATGTGATTTATGATGCTAGGCTTGTCATATATAATATTGTAGAAAAAAACCAAAACTATTAACTATACTTTAAATGCAAAGTGCTGTAATACAAGAAAAGTATTGTATGGAAAATTACAGAGTACTCTGACACATTTTGCCTTACCGTTACAGTTGACATTCATCTCAGATCGTAAGAGAACTAAACGTTTCAATAGAATCAGATACTTCCTTCCGTGAAGACGTTCTTTGACAAGACGTAACCGAGTCATGCTTTGATAACGTTGGTATAATATATCTTATACTCTGAGAGAAACTGAAACAGCATTCGGTTACAGAGGGTTCTCCGAATGGCGGTAAATACGTTCCGTAGGATTCAGCGTATGTCGAATACTGTGTGAGTCGAGGAATACTTAAACTTCGGTATATCTAAGCAGAAAATCGTAATCGACAATTTATACATTTTTCAAAGGAAGGTATTTTTAATAATGTTCAAAAGTGCAATTTATCGTAAACATATCAATATAAATCAGGGTTTCTCAACGGTGGGCTATATGCCCCCCCAAGGGGCCACAGAGATTAATTTTTGTTTTGGGAAGCCACAACACAGTTTAGGGGGGCCACGGGTATTGATAAAACGATACAGGGAAGAGCATAATGGCGGACGTCGCGCAGCTATTTTTTGTAAATCCGTAAATAAAATAAATTTCAGGATTGGAAAATCTCGGAAGAGCTATAGAAAAAGGTGGGTTTTTGAAATTATAATTTTCATGGGAAGACAAAACAATGGTATGGGGGGCCACAGAAAAATAAAGACACTCAAAAGAGGCCACGCTCCCAAAAAGGTTGAGAAACACTGATCTAAATGGCCCAATGTATACTACTGTGTATACTGAAGCTGTCGTAAAAAATATATAAGTCAGATGTTGGAGTTATATACCAATTCGATCTGAGAATATTGTTTTCTCTTAATTTAACAACGAAACTCATCTTAACAAACTATTTGTATACGACTTTGTATTGAAAAAATAAAATACTCATTTGTACTAATTCCACTTTTATTTAATATTATCAGGATCGGTTTTGATAATGGTAGTCGAGAGCGAATCCGGATCTGATCATGTTAAATAAAAGTGGAATGAAATGAGTACTTTTTAAAAAATATAATGCCTTTCCGTCAAGAATTGACAGTCAACACTCTAAGAGCTACAACTTTGTATTTGAAACCATATTTTTATTGAGTACTAGCCGGTTCCCGGTAAGCGTTGCAATGCCACTCAATGAAAGTAAGTGCATATTTTATTTTTCTGTCTGTTTGACGTTTGCTGCCAATTTTATATGGTACGACACACGCGCCACCCACTGTAAGTTAATTGCACTATAACATTCGGGCAAGTGCTAGCATACGTTGTCAAAATGAACTGTATGGCAGATATACAAACATTAATGTTTATATATGGTCTTCTTCTTCTTTGGCCATATTCGCTCCCTATGTGGAGCATATGGCCGCCACGCGGCACTTCTATATTTCCCTGTCTCCCGCCAATTGCTTTGCTTCCTCCCATGACATGCCAGCATCCCTCAGTTCTGGGCGCTGGACGTCCGGGGCGCTGAAATCCCACAGGTCAAAAGAAGAGGCAGGCAAGATTGAGGCATTCCGGAGGCATCCGCAGCACGTGACCCAGCCAATTCCAACGTCTCTCCATAACCACTGAGTGACAGGACGCTGTCTTGCACGCTCCCTTATCTTTGAATTCCTCACAAATACAAATAATTGTTAATAATCAATTTTACTAATTTACGTAAAGTACAAACAAACAAACATTCATTTATACATTAGATGTGTGCAAGTTTTATCCATGTAAAACAATATTCTATCGACTTTACTTTAATTGAATCTGCGTTAAGAGTTTTTTCCTGTTCGTCAATATTCTATCGATCTTTTTCTAGCCGAGAATTACCTTTATCAAATTTTACTACCACACTAAAATTTTATATTATTATACAATGTATTTATTAAATTGGAATATTTTTCTCAACACTGATGATATTTTCTTTTCGTCTTGTCGTGTGCACAGTTTACACTGACATGCATCTGCGAAGAAGCTTCCTGCAGGTCTAGTCGTAACTGCAAGATGCAATTGACAGGTGCTTTTAGCCGATCGACTTACTGCCAAGCGGACATGTGTATTTTAAAATGGAGCGCTGCAGTTTTTTTTATTTTATTTTTCCGTGTCACATGCGAAAGTGCAGTCTCAAAAACATTCTTCTCCGGGGAGGAAATTCATTAGTGGTCTTGCGAAAATAAAGAATAAGTTTCTACAAATTTAAATTGAATTGAATACAGAGTGTGATAATATACTTTTTTTTATCCGATACGTTTTTCACTTTCTTTTTATAACCCTAAAATATATGATTTTCTACTTCTAAGTTAACAAAATGGGTGAGTGAGATTACAGGAAAAATAATTTTGATAGTTTTTATTACATATTTTATCCAAAAATTCTTAGTAGTCTTGAAAAGCACCTAGGCATTAGAGCAGCGGTTATCAAACTACATCCCGCGGGCCAGATCCGGGCCTCCAAAGGCTTCAATATGGTCCCTGTTTTTTTTTATATGTAAATATTTTACATTTAAGAAATACTGATTTTTTGAAAATCCTTCAATAGGATTATAATTTCGTACGGCCCCCCAACGTTTTTGAAAAAAACGGCCCGTTTCAAGTTTGGCAACAATTAAAATACACAATCAAGTATGGAATAAAAAAATAAGTTACTTAATACTTTTATAATGAACCATGTATTTTTATTGTGAAAATTGTATTAGAAAACGGTTGAAAATCAATGGCCGCCTAAACTCTAGCTTACTCTATTAGAATCAAAATTATAATACTATATCACGTGTAGACAAGAAATATATTGAAACAATACGAAGAGTAAATATGTATTTTACCATTGGGTATAAGATTAAACGGTAAAATTGAATTCTGTTTTGCAAAAAAGCTAAAAAAAAAGTTTTTACTTTTTGTAGTCATTTATGCATGTAGGGGCAAATACGATGTATTTTTGATTGATTCGACGATTTGTGGAAATTAATTTTTAACATAAAGTTAAGAATATTTTTTCACAAACATGCATTTTTTTTATAAGGTACATATATATAATACATACCAGTGTTGTAGGAAGGGGTTCTGCCACCCAGGGCGGTCCTTGAATTTGCCGCCCCCAATATTTCACATTTACAATAAAAGTCATTTCTACTATTTTTTAACTACGAACTAGAAGTTTTTACTATAGGTGGCTTAATTTTGTTTTATGTATAAATATAATTTCTCGGAAAATATTGTATTCATTATTGAAAATGCCACCGCTGCCGCACCCCCTTGCTACGCTACTAATACATACGTCCCCCAAAAAACAGTTAAAAAAGTGATAAAAAGAAGTGAAAAAAATTGAAGATTGGTGAATAATTCAAATTTCAGACTATAATTTGAAAGTGTAAATGAATACCTAAACATGTCTAAAGTCAAAAACTGGATGACTTTATTAATTTTGGATGGCACATAAACTGTTTACAACAAAAACAATACCAAACACGATTTAGTTAGCCACGTCAAACTTTTACTGAGCTTTCAACGTGTAGCTTTAAATACTGAAAAAAATCTTTTAAACCTATTTGCTTACGTAACGCCAATGATGCATTTCACAAGCTTGTTTACTAGCACGTGGAAAAACAACTTTTTGTGCTTTCAACATGAAATACAACAGTAAATTGAATAAAAAAAGTTTATGAAAAAAGAAAACTTTTTTAAAACAATCACAAATTTTGAACGAGTATTTTACGAAAAATGTTCGTCGTATTATTGTCAACGTCGTTGGCTTGGATTTTGTAGATCACGTGTTCGAATCCTAGTACGGACAATTTTATAAATTAATATTTCAATCGATTTGTGATTTTCTATTCGAAGGCATTAGTTTACTACGGCCCCTTATTTTACAATCGGAAAGGTGTTAGATCGAAACAATATTGATTGTACTGGGATTAATTCTTATATTTAAAACGGCTTTTAAATAAGCAAATTTAACTTTAAAAAAAATGTAAATGGGTAAGTCCTACGCCCTATTCTCTACAGCAGGGTTTCTCAACGGTGGGCCATGTGCCCCCCCCAGGGGGCCACAGCGTGTTCCAAGGGGGCCACAGAGATTTATTTTTGTTTTGGGGAGCCACAACACAGTTCAGGGGGGCCACGGGAAAATTGAGGATTTCAAATTCCTCGGTGAGCTAAAAAAAAATGTGTTTTTGGAGATATTCTGGGAAAAAGTATACCAAATCGGAGATTTCAAATTTCTCGGTGAGCTAAAAAAAATAAAAAAGGTATGGGGGCCACAGAAAAATAAAGACACTCAAAAGGGGCCACGCTCCCAAAAAGGTTGAGAAACACTGCTCTACAGCAAGCGTGAGCAACTTGGGTTTTACTTTTCAATCTTAAGTTTTCTTGCGATGGACTCCTTACATGATTCTTATAATAAAATTTATTTTGGGTTTTTTCCCTACTTCAAACATAAGTTTTAATATTAAAAGTAAAATATCATTAGAAATGTGATTACAAAATAATTTAATTTTGTATTTTTTTTCAATATGGAACAAGAAAAAAATTGTTTTCGGGATCGACCAAATTTTGCTTTGCGATCGACCTGTTGCCCACTTCTGTTCTACGGCATACACATTTTAATGTATTGTTGTCAAGACTGTGGTTGATGATGAAGAAGGGTTAATTATTCGATGCGAAATTCTAAGTGCACTAATTCGATCATGGAAATTTCCTCTTTGATAAGCTGCAATAGACGAGCAAGCAATATTATTCTAGGTCACTGTTTCCTAGAGCAGCGTTTGTGATTTGCACCTGTCAAAGCTTAATCAGGCGACCACCATTTGCAATAGTTGATTATAGAGTGCACCATTGTCACAGGAGAGTATAATGTCCTTTGGATGTTTCATAAAGCGTCCATTCTGCGTAACCGCTACGTACGCCGTGAATATCTATCTATTCATTTTGCTGAGCGCCTGGTATATTGCAAAGCAAGTTGATGGGGTTATTATGCAGTGAACGGACTTTGTACGTAATTATTATCGTTTCAGAGCACCCATTGATTAATTCCTAATGCTGAATTTGGTGTTGCCATTTTGTGAGAGGCTGTAGCTTCATGATATTCTGACGTAGGTACTAACCGAAGCATGAATATATATGTATTTATACGTTTTAGTTACGAAAGAAATGGTTAAATCATTATTGGGGCCAATATTCCCTGTAAGTTAAAACGTTAACTGTGTAGAAAATTTAAAGGCTGCGCGGACTAATCCAACAAATAAGCGGTTAAATTTTTAATATTTAACCTAAAAATTGTGTTTTTGTTTAGATTTGTAAATAAATAATTAAATTGATATATGAGGAGCCTTGTATCATAACTCACATTCTCCAATTCTCGACTATTGAAAAAATTGCAAAAAATACACGAGCATAATTTTTCCTAATTATTAAGATTTAAAATTTATCGCAAGTAGAAAGAAAACTTTTTAAAGATGCAAAACATACTAGCTTATACATGAAAAATACTAAAAACAGATTAGTTATTTCAAACCATATCATAATTTCCACTTAAAAATGTAAGCTTAGACTAAGTTGTTTGTGATGTCTAAAAATTTCCTTCCACCCTTTCCGATTCTTTGATAACTTATCTTTCTATCCAATGGTGTAGTGGGGCCAGGTCGGCGACCTTTGTGACATGTAATTTAATTTTCAAGTACACCCATACCCCGCTTTATGGCCTAGATACGTTCCACGAAACTTGGCCGCAAAGAGAAAAGCCGTATAAGGAATCAATTATTCTAATACAAATTCAATGGGATCGGTTCAAATTTTTTTAAATATGTAACATGGTTTATCATTCAAAATGCATTTTATTTTTTTATTTCATTTAAATAAAAAAAACATGAGACAAAAATGAAAAAAACTTCATGTTACATACAATTAAAACGATTGAAACTTAAACGAACATCGTAACTTCTTCGAGTCAAAAGTTATAGTAAATAGAAATCTCGATTCGCAGCAAAATTACTTCAAAATAGCGGCGCTTTCCTCTCCGCCCCGCGCGATGTATCACAGTCTTTATAGCGCTATATTTTTTTTTGATTCTTAAGCAGTGGTGTAATTGAATTTCAGATAGCTATGATAGATATGAAGCTGCAACACCAAACTGTATCCCTGATTTCGTTATCGTTCGTTTTTTAGATTGCCTCCCCATGGAAGCAATTTTAAAGACGTATTCACGACAAAAAGTTTGGCAGACTCTGGTCTAACAGAATCGAAATAAAGCTCGCCTCCTATTTCCGAAGTACATATATGAACTTTCATCTGCCGCTGTATTTCATTCGATAGCGAGATTTCAATCGGCGCAAATGAATTTAAATGGAAATCTAATCAGAATATCAGCCTGGCATATGTTCACTGGGGGAGTATTTTCACTGAGAGATATCGTACTACATACGTACACAATGCAAGCTTTCCGATTCAAGTTTCTATCGGTTTCAGCGAAGACAACCGGAGATGAACGTATCGGTTCATCTC
This sequence comes from Himalopsyche anomala, assembly GCA_031772345.1. Classification (NCBI taxonomy): domain Eukaryota; kingdom Metazoa; phylum Arthropoda; class Insecta; order Trichoptera; family Rhyacophilidae; genus Himalopsyche; species Himalopsyche anomala. The sequence continues at coordinate 22,988,191 of CM062832.1, read as the reverse complement.
CTCGCTTACATACCTGCCTGATACTTTCTTTGAGAAATACGAGCAGATAGACAAGTACAAACCAACCTTTCAGTGGCGTAACTCTAGTACAATTACGATGATCAAATGCAGAGTTTACAAACAACTTATTTTTTACTTTCGATAGATTCGGCAGTAACTTTGTGGAAGTTCATTTTAATATAAAATAGCTTAGTTTATTGTGCTATAAACTGTGACACGAAAATTTTTTTTCTATGAATATTGATGGACTAAATTACAATTTGAAGATTTTTGAAATGTAGATAGAATTGTATTTTAAACGCTAATAAAACTGCATTAAAAAGTCATTTTGTGAAAAAATGCTGATGAAACCATGTTTACCATAACGATGATTTGCATTATTTACTGTTCACACGAATGTGACTTCATTATGACGATGTAGTGCACAGGTTCCCAAAGCGGCCCCCTGGTAAGCCCTGTAAGAGTAGGGAAGCCACAAGGTGCTAATATTTATAACCTTATATAGAAAAATATAGACAAACTAATGTGAAAATACCAGGCGCATCCTTTGCATTAGAAATTAATTTAATTTTAAATTTTCTTTAATATTATTCACTAATAATAGTAAGCAATCTATGTGTGCAATTTATATGTTGTTATTTTATTATAGATATATAAAAATAAGTTCACTACATTTTTCTGTTTTATTTATTTTAAAAAGGTAAATTTCCAGGGGGGCCTTGTGTAATTTTGTGTTTGAAAGGGAGTCCGTGGGTCGAATAAGTTTGTGAACTTGTGATGTAGTGTATAAGATTAGGCATACATGTAAGCTCAAGTTTCGCTACCACTGTGATATACGAAATACCTTGAGCGCATACTGACTGTGCGTTGGTTTTGTGTATACAATTCATTTCCTTATTGGCTCTCCGAGAAATCATATTTCAGAGAACGAGATGGCATGGTAACAGCGGATAATGAAAATGGAAAATTGATGGCTTCTTGTTTAGTGGCTGTTTTTTTGTGTTCTGAGAATTTTTCGACTTTTCATTTTGGATAATTATTTAAGCAAAACAGATATCCCGCATCCAAGAAATCTATAACAAAACAAATATTCATCATTTGAGATTGACAAGAGTTGATCTTCGGTTTAATAGAAATAAAGTTAAATTTGAATCGTTCAAACTATTACATTCTCACAGATTTTGTCACTCACGACCCGGGTTTCGCCTTTCGGCCTCTTCAGGCGTTCAAGTGCACGGATGAACTTGAACTGACAAATTTAATATTGAAATTCCACCAAGCACCTTTAGTCGAAATCTTAAATTATACAAATAAAGTTGTTTATTAAAAAAAATCTAAAAAATGTTGAGTGGTCTTTTCTGTTTTATTGACTGAATATATACAACGGGTAAAGTGGAGGGTAGAGATTCCAATCCCAGGATCCCGACTAATTGTGACAACGGTGATACCGTAATCCAGGGATATCGGGATTCACTAAAATAGTGGTAAAACGGTCTCCGAGTTGAGAATAATTGTGAGGTTATAATGCAAAACGTACTATTTCAAAAACTCAAAATTTTCAGTAGAATTAAATACTAGCTTCAACGGGGGGATTTTTGTTGCATTTTTAAGTATGTAGTCAGAAAATTACAAACCTATTTATTGAATAAGCCAGAAATCATTTTCGTAGTAGCAGAAATTCGGAAATTATTGAATTTTCGGAATAATGTTTAAGTTTGCTAACAACTATTTTTCGTAGTAGCAGAAATTTAGTAAATTATTAAATTTTTGGAATAATGTTTAAGTTTGCTAACAACCATTTTTCGTAGTAGCTAGAAATTTCGTAAATTATTAAATCTTTGGAATAATGTTCAAGTTTGCTAACAATCATTTTTCATAGTAGCAGAAATCGACCTCGGCGCATATATCGACAGCCCTGCAGTTTTTAAATTGTAAATTATTAAATTTTTGGAATAATGTTCAAGTTTGCTAACAATCATTTTTCGTAAAAGAAGAAAAAGGTACCCGAGGACATCAGTACGGACACATATGTGGTTTGTAAAAAGTGATTATTTTATCGACTATTAATATATAGATAACGAATAACACAAATAAAATAGCATTAGCATAAAAATATGATTTTCAATATGAAAAAGATAGTCTTGTAGACATTTCTATTAAAACTAATAGGATCAGTCGATTCCTTAGGCTTGGATTACCCTATCTGCACATCTAATTCAATATCGCTCATTTTGGAAAAAGTACGTTTTGCATTATAACCCAACAATTGTGGAATCAGTTAATGAGACACATTTTGTCACGAATAATCTCAAGCAACTCTGTCTATGAAAAGAACGAAAACAAGAAATAACGGTAAATTATCAATTGGAAGGATTGGAAAGTTGTGAATCCCGAGATCCCGGGATCACAAATAGGGTTCGGAATTGGATGCACTAGTGGAGGGAACCGATTTCTATTGATATTGAATTCACTTTTTATTTTTTTTCTTATAAGTTTTCTTATTCTATAATTAGTTAATATTTTAATCAAGTAAATGAGATGAACCACTTTAATATTAATTTTTTTCACGATTGATACTTGTTGAAAAAACGTTATATTTAAAAGATAAAACACTTAAATTTGTAAGGTATATATATATACCAAACGACTCAATTTATTGTTAGTGACCTTTCTCAATTCATTTTTTTTTTTTGACTTGTATCATTTATTTTTAATACGTTTTAAGCATTTCACTGATATTCAGTATACTGCCACATATTTAAATTTTGTATCTTTATGTTTAAATTCCTTTTATATTTATATTATCAATTATTTCTTCGTCCTTATTAGTTTTACTTACTTACTTACATAATAAATAGCCCAGTATTGTTGTTCATTATTATAAGCTGAGCATGATTATGATTTTTTAAAAATAAATGTGAAATTAAGTACAAAATGTTATATTTTTTAAAGAAGATAAAATTGTACTTGAATAGCCTTTTCGGAATTGAAAGTTCAAACTCATCCGTCCATTTGAATGCCGAAAGGCGAAACCGGGATCGTTAGCGATAAAATTTACAACATTTGAATTATTTAAATAAAGTTTTAAATTTCCATCAATCATATTAAGATAATATATATTTTTTAATTGGTTATCAAATAAAATTGTTTGATTAAAACTATTTTTATCTTTGACTTGAAACTAAAACGAAATTTGGAATTGCATTTTGAAGTGGATTTATCAGGGCTGTGGAGTCGTGTGAAAAAAAAGACGACTCCGACTCCAGCTTTAAAATAATTAACGACTCTGACTCTGACTTCAAGGAAATTTTTCAATAATTTCATTTTAACTTATACATATGTATACCGTCAGATCATCTTTAGTCAGCCAAACATGAAATGTTAACTATTTTTTTTAAATACACATCATTAAATATATTTTTCAAAAAATAATCGAGTCACTCATTTTTCACGACTCCGACTCCGACAACACAGCCCTGGGATTTATGAATGTGACCATATTAGATTACCGCAAGCAAAAAGCTTTAAAGCGGAGAAACGTTTGCTATACCTGCTCTAGAATACTAACAACTCTTGCAAAAAAAAAAACATAATTTTGATGAGATAACGGGTAGACAAAAAATGAAACCTTATAAATTATATTTTCAGTTCCTGCCGGATGTTAGTTCATATTTCTTTTGATACTACGAGATTATAAGAAATTGCTTATTTGATCGTTTTCCAATATATACGATATTGGTTACTCGTTATCTATTTAAGCCATAAAGAATTAGTTCAACGTTGTGTGAAATTTCTTGTAATAGTTCTGTTTCCCTGATACAAAAGTGGACAACGTTCATGTTATGTATTTTATTAGGAATTCAGAAACGTGGAAAGGTTCACATAGTAAATATCGGAAAGAAAGACTATAAAATTAAGAATAACAGCCGAAAGTATTTGAGGGTTTGATTATTTTTTTTAATTTTTTATTGCATAGAGCCTTCGCCCGTTTTCAGCCGATAAATTTTTGGGACATTGAAAGCTTCAAAAGCCGGGGAAAGTTCTGGGATATGGCTACGCTGGGTGGTGCAAAAAAGTTGTGTATTTTTTAAAATTATTAAAAATATTTACACTATATGTGTTCTTAATTACCAATCGCCCCCTTTAGTAGAAATAAATTATCCAAAATTATCTAACGCCTCCCCTCCTCACCAACGAATTTGAAATCCTCAATTCCATATACTTTTCCCCAAAATATCTCCGAAACTCGTTTTTCTTTTTTAACTCACCGACAAATTTGTCCACTCGCATCGCCCCCTCGCAATCCTGCTTCTTCTTCTTTGGCCATGTTCGCTCCCTATGTGGAGCATATGGCCGCCACGCGGCACCTCCATGTTTCCCTGTCTCCCGCCAATTGCTTTGCTTCCTCTCATGACATGTCAGCATCCCTCAGTTCCGCCGAGTACATCCTATGGATAGTACCCGACGGACGTCCGGGACGCCGGAATCCCACCGGTCGAAAGAAGAGGCAGGCAGGATTGAGGCTTTCCGGAGGCATCCGCAGCACGTGACCCAGCCAGTTCCAACGTCTCTCCATAACCACTGACGTGACGGGACGCTGTCTTGTACGCTCCCTTATCTCTGAATTCCTCAGAAATCCGGCAGCGCCCCCCAAATACTGAACAATTAAAAATGCCTCCCCCCAGACTTATAAACGCCCACCACCGTTAAGAACCACTGGTTTACAATATTATTTTGAATTGAAAAACTTTTTCTTTTAATGTGGATAAGAGTGGGGTTTCCCAGTTTCTTTTTTAAAATAATTGAAAACCGGGTCATTTAAATTTCAATATAATATTTGATTTCTACATATTAAATATATGTACATCAGTAAATGCAAAATTCTCAAGATACACTTCTGTTTTACAAAACCCAATTAGAGATTACGTGAATCTGGAATCTACCGGAAAACAAAGTCCAATGCTTAAAAAACTTCTTAATTGATTGCTATGTATTCAATCAACTTCAAGTTCAAGTGAACGTGTATTTTCCGTTGCTAGCAATTTTTTATAAAATATTAGAATTTATATAAATCAAGCGAGTACCCGGCATGCGTTACAATGCCACTTAAAAAAAAAGTGTCTTGTTCTTGTTTTAATTGTGTTTATTTAAGTGTTTTTGGATACACAAAATTGCATTTGCGTAAGGATGATTAAAAAAACTCACTGTTTCACCAGAACACCGAGAATTGCTTTAATATAAAGCAAACCCAATTGTTAACGTATTGGCAGCCCACCACAGGCTCTACTAATTTAGAAATCTTTGCAGGCGTCCGCACAACAACTCATCAAACTTTTATCGTAATAGCACGAACGGGCTAGGAACGCATACGGGACAAGCAAACATTCATTTTTATATATAGATGTGATACACTGGACGTGGATATCTTTTTAAAATATTATTTAAAAAAAAAAACATTGTCGCTTATGGTCGCATGTATGTTGTAAAATATAAATGTGTTTTGTAGTTGTTTTCTATATCTATTAGAAATGTTTTTTTTTTGTTTATTTTATCGATGTGTGTAAACTTAAATATTTCGAGTGAATGAAGTATCGACGATGATAAATTTGATTTTTTTATCCAACCATTTTTGTAACTGCATTGATAGACTATAAACATTTAAAAACGTTTTATGCGTGTATATAGAAAACTGGCAAACAACAATTTTAGCTATAAAAGAATACTTTTTATAAATTATTGTAGCCTTTATACTTTTACTTGCATATTGGAATTGTATCTTTTTGCCTGCTCTTGCCAAAAAGCAATTAATTTTTACGTTAAGTGTTTCTAAACTTAAAATAAACAGAATATTGTTTCAGGCCACCCTTCACCGTTTTTTCTCGGAAAGACGTAAAAACGGCGGAGACGGGGATTCCGCAAAAGTTTGTCGTTGTTTATTATGCAAGGTAGTGAGGGTAGGGTAACCTTAAAGCTAAAACATTGCTCCGAAAGCTCTCCTAAAAAGTACGCATAAAAGCTTTTTGCCCGGTATTTATAAGAAATATTTTGTAAGGCTGTGTATATTAAAATGTAATATGTGTACGCGTATCGTATGTATGTATACATCCTTAACAACTACTCCATTATTAATCATATTATTTTTAGGGTTTCTATCAGTATTCAGGGGTAGCGCTTCATCCACCTGAAATGATAATTCTTTTTATTTAGATGATTTCTTTTTTAATATGCGATAGAAGACAAAAGTTTTCAAATCAGTATTCAAAAACACCGAGTCCCTTCTGATGAATATTATCAAGTTATTTTTTGAAAATTATCGAATATGGTTAACAAATCAAAAGTTTACTGCATTTTTTAAATCCTAAAATCTGGTCCCAATGTGGAACATAAAACCTCCCAATAAAGGTATCTTGAAAGAATTTTTTCTAAGAAAACTTTTTTTTCTCTGTGGCTTAACTTCTATATTCTTCAAAAAGAGTTGAGAGAAAAAAACAAATCCATGGCTTATGTGGTAAGCTAATCGCTATCGCTATACTTCAAATTTTCAGACATCACAAACACACATGCTTTCGAATAGAAATATAAACCGACGACGATGACCACTGTACCACAGTCCCAACGGCTTAAATATAAATCTTGCCTTTGTGGTGTTGCAGTAAAAGTCTTTCCTTAGCGATCAGATTGGTCTGGACAAAGGTAAAAAATGTCAATATCAAATTCGCGATCTTGATCATATGTGTTTGTGATGTCTTATCTCTTCAAACTAACCTAGAGTGACATTTACAATTCTCATTTTTAAGTAAAATCACGTTTTTACTTCGTGTTATTGTGGATTGTATATTTTAATTTGAGGAAGAAAACACTACTACAGTGTGCATTTACTAAACGAGAATTCAAGAAATGTAGAATATTATAACGTATTGAACCCATTGATTCCTAAAGCACCATTTGGTTCACATCACTTCTAAGGAGCATTATTTTTAGTTACATATTTTATTATTTCGTATCATTGATTAATATTTATTATTGGCAGCGTTACTACTTTACAATTACGATTTATGACACATATTTAAAACAAAAATAAAACAACTTAGTTTATCTATTATATTTTTATTCTTATTTTAATGGTTCACTATGCGTATGATAGAAATATATTTTTGGTGTGTTCACTGTCAATACTTGGTGGAAAGGCATTATATTAATAAAAATACAATATTAATGATTGATGATTTTTTAATTATATGTTAGAGGTGTTAAGCATTTTTTGCAATTATAGAATCACTTATACTGTAATTTATAATTTCTTTTCTATGTCAATTGTTGTTTACACATTTTCATTTCAATCTATTTTTGTATAAATAGCACTGTTAAATTATATTTCTTATCAGTTGACAATGCTCGCTATGATCTAAACCGGTCCTGACCTTTTAAATAAAGTGGAATAAAGTACAAAAGAATATTGTGTTTTTATTAATAGAAATATTTGTTATGTTTTTCCACCAAGAGCTTTTAACGTTCTTACAACTCACTTTTTCATTCGAGACTTCGGTCGGTTTCGTTTGTAATATTATTAACATAGTAAAATTATTATTAAAAAAAGATATCAGTGGAGTCCTGTTGTTTTGTGCTTTACTGTTAAATTGGTGGGACCGAACGTCTGTCGTGACATCTTTATTCTCTACATAAATACGCCCCCCTATCTTATTTACTCACTGACTTTCGGAGACCAAGTCCTGTCGTAATTTTTAAAACAGGCTTTCCTGAAAAAGCTCAACTGGAGAAGAGTTTTAAAATACGCGGTAATTAAACGTTATTTCGCAAATGTTATGCAGTTTGATAAACGTTTTTATAATGAAGAGCAAACATTCAAAAAATGATTTGTCACAATTTTTGAAAAATGTCTTTTAACATCAGTTTTGATAGTTCATAATAAAATCTATGAGTAGAAATCACAATAAGATGTTTTAAAAAAGTTTTTTGACTATAAAAAATAAAAAATAAATATAAAATCGTGTATAAATTAAGATTCAGTATTGAGAAAATTTTTGGTCGTAATAATCATTGTTGTGTGAAGTTTTTCAAATTATTTCAAAGGTTATTGAGTTTATTTTTAATTTTTTCAGTGACGAAGCGACGCAAGTGCATCCCGGAGGAATGGGAGCTGATCAGGTAGAATGGAGGCGCCAGCTTGAGTCTGGGGGACAGGATTACTGTGAGCAGCATGGGAACCAGAATAGAAAACCAGTGAGTGATTTTGCTATATATTATATCGAATTGATTTTTAAAATTGGTTCATTTTAAAGAAAGATTGAGTGAAGACGACAAATAATGTCTCGACATATTTGAATAAGACATCGTCCACAAAGGTATTTTTAATTATATTTATTTTTGTTTGTATACTAATAATAATAATGTTTGTGCTAATTAAAGGTGTCGCTGTAGACCGCTACACTCACCCTTAAAATCTGAAGCTTTTCACTCCGACGCAAAAACACTTTTTTATTCGACGTGAATATATATTTTTCGAGCGTGCAGCTATCAATCTTTCACATTCATAACACCCATATCGTTATGATAGATTGTTTCTCATATATATATACTTACAAACATACTATATGAAGTGTTGGAAACGTAACTACTCGTGTAGGAGTGATACCGTACCGTGATTAATGTATGCATTTCTACGATTTCAGAATGCAATATAAACTTCTTCTCTACTAAATCACTCGTGATCGCGAAACGCTTCTCAAAATATAAAATTAATGTTAAATAGTACTTGTTAAGTTAGCAGTCGCACAAATGACCGTTGTAACAAACCTCAAAACGATTTACGTATGCACGATTCGTTCACAATAATCTGTCATCCGAAAATCAAAATATATTGACCGATTCAAAGTATAAAAATAGTAAAAGTGTTATGATACGTATACACAAAATATCGTCACCGTTCTGGCAAAAGTTGTTAAGTAAAAAAAACTGTTTTTTTTTTGTCTGAAATAACTCAGTTGGTGCATTGATTATAATGCTTTGAGTTGTTATTAATGCTGGTTTTTTTTCCAACCATGCCCGCTTCTAATGTGGAGCATATGAACTCCTAATGGAGTTTATCTCAACAGAAGTGTTTCTACGAGAACTGTTTGTTACTTAGTTGCTCAACCTCTCTTTTTTCAAAGAGATTAGGGATAGAAGGATACATCTAGGACAGGACTAGTGGTAAGCTAATCGCTCTCGATACACCCGTTCATAGGATAGAATGGGTGGGAGTGGGGAATTGAAGACATCACAAAATAAATAAATAAAATAAAATTGATTTTTCGATCGATTTATGAATTTCTGTTCGTAGGCATGGATGTATGTGAATGTTGGTTTAAAGGATGAAAATTGTCATTGTTCATTAATTTTGAACTCTCATTTGCGTCAGATCAGTATTAATGGATCTTTATTTCGATATTATAATTATCTATGTAAGTGCTAGAGACTTTATCCTAAAAGCTGAAATTTTTCAGTTTGCTAAGAACTATCAATCTGTTACTTCCAACTTCTGCCAGAACAGTGATGATATGCTTATGAATAGATTGATAACATATAATATCAAACTTAGTATTATACTTTTTCAGAAAAAAAATTGTCATTAAAAAAAACTGAAGCTACCGTGAAAGCGTTGTGTCGAAAATATGCGGGAAAGCAATGAGATGATTAATACGGTGGCAAAAAATGCGTCAGGCTAATTGACAAGAACCCAGTTGCTTGCAATAATTTCTTATAAATGCTTGTAATGTAATAATTTTATTATTTATGAAATAGTAATTATGAGTATTATAAAAAAGCTATTTACCTATAATAATTAGGGGTAGGAATTTTTAAATTTTATAAAGATGTCCTTATTGGGAATACTGAATTTCGAACTTGTAAACACCGCAACCTATTAACCCTTTCCTTACTATGCAAAAAAGCACGCGCTCCTGAGCTGTGTATCTGTAACACTTCAGGCAAACGGGAGTGAATCATGACAATTATATAACACTACTACAATATTTCTATTATTGCATTACTCAATGCGAAAATGTATAAAAGAAGAATAACTGAATTTTAGGCCGAGTATTTATAATATATACAGAGAAATGTAAATGATTAGAAGGTATGTGTACTATTTACACATCTTAGTTAAGAAAGGGTTAAAGTCTTTGTGACTCACGTTGCAACTGGAATCATTGTTTGAGAATACGTGTTAAATCATTATAATTTACTAATCGCGTACATATGAAGCAGAGTAAAAACGGAACGTGTAATATCTAACAGTGTCATATATAATACATTCCAAATTTTTTTAAACTATATCACAAACAATCCCTGTTTTGCCTATTGTAAAAATATAAAATACTAATACTAACACGAATTGTGTTTAATTTTTACGTGAAATACAATAAATGTACCACTGACTATATAATTCACATGTTAATATTATCAATAATTGAATAAGACGGGGTCAGTTTACATTTAAAAAAACGGAACGTAACGACAGCAATAGGTTACCACAAATCCTATTTTATCTTTCTATATATTTTATTCACTCTTTTAAAAACAAAAGAGCAACGAAGTAACAAGCGCTAATTGTAGAATAAATTCTGTCGAAGTCACATTATGATGAAACAAAAAGCTCCACATTTAACATAATAGTATAAATAAAATATTTTTATTAAATTACAAAACACTTTGAGAATCTTTTCTTACATATAATATAACTTATATAAAGCATACTTTATATAGATAGGTATATATGCAAAGTCCTTGGCTGATCTTGATAGATTAGAGGCTGTTTTCCAGCCTCCTGTGGTGCCTAGAGGGAAGCTTTCACTAAAGACTGGCCATTTTTCACTTTGAAAGATTTTCTTTCACGCCTCGGAATTTCCACAAGTTGCATTCTTATAAGAAAAAGGTTTTCCTTTGTCTGGTCAAAGGCTTGTTTTGGCTTTTTATTTGTGTTTATTATTAGACTGTTTTCTTTTCATTTTCTTTCGCGTGGAATTTTAGCTATTTTTTATTCATTTTCGTATGCAAAGGTCATTTTGGTAATATTATTTTCTCACCGATGACAGATAAATGGTAAACACAAGAAATTGTGCTAGTTTTGAATGTCTGATAGATTAAAGACGTATTTTTAAATATTTGTTGATAAGCACACTCTTATTTCAACAAAGAAATAATTAAAAGCATTTTCCATACAATCTTCTGGTAATTAAACAAATTTATAAAATTATTCTTTATAAAATAAAAAGCTAAGCTTTTTAATCGCGCATACAAGAAAAAAACATTTTTTTAAATTAATAGCCACTGATTCTTTGTCTTTTTAGAGTGCCCGAGGTCATTCTAAAACCCCCTCGCTGCCGATTAAAAAGTTTTCCTGTAAAAAGATAACCTGACTGATATTTCATAAAGTGTTTGAGTTTTTTTTTTGTCTAATTGCTATCCGTTTTACACAGACAAGCTGCAAATAGTTACGTTATTTCACTTATTTGGCGTGCCGAAACTTACATCTTGCACAAACTTTTCATTGAATTTTTTTTCAATCCTTGTTCGTTCCCATATGGCTTTTTAATGGAAGTTTCTCAACAGAAGTTTTTTAAACGAAAACTGCTTGTTAATCTTAATTTATTTTTTAAAAACAATGTATCAAACAGTAGACACTCAGTTCCTGTCACAGAGTAGGTCCGTGGACCTGATATTGTTTTGTATTATATTATTAACTTAAAAGTGTTACAGTACCCGTCACACAGATTTCCAAAATCACAAATCGGGACATTCACCATTTTGTTTTTTTTTTATACATGTACACATTTTCTTAAGTCGAGATTTTTAGAGGGACCTGAAATGCAGGACTCGGGGCATTTCCACTTAAATAGGGACGTCTAGCAGCCATGCCGTTGCATAACATTTAAAAGGAATCATAAATAGCGTAATGGTTTCCAACCAAAAAATTGCTAATATTAATTTGAAACATTAAAAATGTCGGGAAAATGAGACTGGAGGCCGTTCCACCGCGTTACATGGAAAAAAAGCACTAGGTATATAACAAATAAAAATGAGATTAAATAAGCCATTGATTTTTATAATACATATCAACTAGGGCTTATACAAAAACCGACTTTTGAAAAAATCTGTTTTCGAATGTCAATACTGTTTAAAAACTGGTTTTATCCAGTTTTCGAAGTTTTACACAAAATGGATTATTCAATTAAAATAGCGAGAAAAAGTTCATTTTTTTAATGTTGTTTATTTATATACATACACAACAAGAAATTATTTGGTGTTACTCTTCAGAAAATATGATTTAAGAAAACACAAACGTCCAATGATCATTTTGTACCAAAGTTTCTGATATCGAAAATACCATTACGCTGGATAATGATATGGGGCATATGGTATTTAAGCCATCAAATATAATATCTATTTTTTTATCCTTTTGTTTATAGACTCGTTTATGGAAAATTCGGCACAACCGGTTACGAAGTTGAGAAACCGGTTTTGGAATGTCACAAATTTAGTCAAAAAACCGAACCCTAAATCAAATCAAACCCTAATATCAACCGTATAGTAAAAACACTGATAAATTACTATAATTAATCGACAAATCCATTTTTATTTCGCTTTCGAGCTTTGTCATTCTCAACACATTTATATACGCCATACGTAAGATAAAAGATTGCAGAATAATAAATTACAAGAAGCTTTTATCAAAAATAGCTAAGTATCTTTTACCGGCAATCGTTTATATTAATTATCAAGAAATATTATATTATATATAAAGCTTCCCATTAAGCGAGGTAATATTTTTTCATTTATCCATTCCCCAAGAGGTCAGTTGGACGTTGTAAGGCTGTACAGGCTGCGCAAAAATAAGATAATTTATTTATCATTTTTGTTATTAAAAATTGGATAGTAAAACTAATTTGATATTTATTAATTGAGTTGACATTTTGTTTTGATAGACGCAATTATCATAAGGTGAAAAAATATCAATGTATTTTTGAATATCCACTTTGTTGACAGTTATTTTAGTTGTATATTAATTGACAAATTTAAAAAGCTCACATTGTGATGTCTTGAATTCCCCCTTTCCACCCATCCTATCCTATGAACGGGGCGTATCGAGAGCGATTAGCTAATCACTAGTCCTGTCCTAGCCCTATCATTCTATTGCTACTCTCTTTAGAAAACGAGAGGTTGAGCAACTGAGTAACAAAGCAGTTCTCGCAGAAACACATCTGTTGAGATAAACTCCATAAGCAGTTCATATGCTCCACATTGGGAGCGGACATGGTTAAAAAAAAAAAAGTAAAGATAAAAACACAAGGGATATAGTTTTGGCAACACATTTTCATGCTTTTGAATAAGATAGTGCTTTCTGACAAAATATCATACAAAAATTATCACCGTAATTTTATGGTTTTTCGCGCCAAGCGGAGTGTGAAAAAGTGTGCAATATTTCAACAGCTTCAAATTTGATTCAAGGATTATTTATTGCGAAAGCTTGCCTTACCCTTGAAAGGTGAAATAAAAAAGCTCGGTTTTCAGGTTGTGAGTTACAATTTACCGGTGCAGGCTCGCCGCCTTCATAAAATATTCAATCAACACCCTCCTCGGAGGATTTCATGTCCTGAATTTTTTTGGTTGACTCATTCTTGCATGGACTCACCTTCCAGCAAACCTTTTTCATCCTGACATTTTAAATATATTCTGGGGGTTTTATTGTATGATAATGCTTTACAGGGGTAGATTTTGTTACATTTTTCTTGTCTCAAAAAAAGCTTTATATATCTTATTTAAAAAATACGTTTTGTGAAATCATCAAGTAAGTTTCCTATTGACACTACTGCAGTGTGTATTTTATTTTATCCATATCCGCTGCCAATGTGGAGCATATAACTTTCTAATGGAGATCTCTCAACAGAAGATTTTTTTTACGATAACTGTTTTTTACTCGCTAAATCTCACTTTTTAAAAATTGAGTATTAGGGTAAGAATGATAAGGCTAGAACAGCACTAGTGGTTGACTAATCGCTATTGCTGCACCCAGTTATTAAAGGATTAGAGAGATGGGAGGAGAGGAAATAATGTGAATTGACATCACACCCAGTCTTCAGTCACAACTTTGAATTGAATTATTCTCAAATTTACTGTCATCTTATCTGGAATCGAAACCAGACCTGCGTGATCGATAGAGCAAGCTCTAACCAACTGGGCGACGGCAGGCGACATGCAATTACATAAATCAATACTCTACCTTACTTCTACAGTAATTTAAGTCACATGAAGCATATTATAAATCAGTGCTCCGCAACCTTTTATCTTCCACGGCACACCAACGTGTTATTCGAAATTTCGCGGCACACCACAAGTAAAAATCTGCATAATGTACAGAAATTACATTAGTTTGTGTTTATTTAAGATACATACCACAAAAGAAACACATGGATAGTAAAAAAAATCTTTTTAAAATCTCTATACCATTTTTATTTATGGACTGTCTTCTCACTTTGGAATCTAAAAAAATCTATTTTTTTAAATAACTACCCCCATAAAAGCTAAGAGTGGGAAATTAGATATTAATTGAAATAAAAAGCTTTAAAGAAAACATGGATTTTTTCAATGCTTTTTAATGATCCCTGGATGTCAAAAGTTATCAATAATTAATAATTGGTAAAAAAAATAATCATAAATTTAAATTAAAAAACATTTAATGAATACAACGAATTGTTAATTCTTATACCCTGGTTATCATACGCTCATTATTAGCTGTTCCAAATGTTAAAAACGGTCAAAACACTTATATTTAAGATGTGGGTACATGTTAAGACAAATTTGTAATGATATTTATAATGAAATAATTCATCTGTACTCTTAAACGAAATTTTAAAATATAAAACTGAATTTTCACAAGGTGCTCGAAACATTCTTTTGCAGACTGTACATATAACATATTCTTTCGACCATAAAATAATTATTTCTGCTTCTCTATGATAGTGTCTTCGGCACACCTAGCATCGCCTCGCGGAAAACTGTTTGCGGAGCACTGTTATAAATCATCTAACATATTTTTTCCTAAAATATTCTACATGACTATTATAATATGCTTTACATTGGGCCCAAGTGTGAAACATATTTTGCAAGTTCAAACGATGTACCAAGTAAACGTACGTACAGTAGAACTATATAATACATAAAAGAAAGAGGTCAGACTAGTGTCAAGCTGTAGGTGTGGTCAGCAAGAAATTGAATAAAGGTTTCTTGTCGGGATTTGAACCTTGATTTACAACCCTCAGGGGGCAGCGAGAGGTTGAGCTCCCATGTACACCCCGCTACACTTTCAACGCCATTCATTTAGCAAAACGGTGTATTTTTGCCGCCTGCTCCTCCAGTCAAACTTGTCAGGGGTAAGAAAATGAAAGAGATAATAATTTAAAGAACTAGAGCTGTGGAGTCCAACCATAGTCTTAAACAGGAGTTATCAACCTTTTTATGCTGACCGCCCACTTTTGCTTATTTTTCATGTTAAAGTTTCCTCACCGCCCACCAACATCGCTATATTTCAATCGAGTATATAAGAACCGCCTGTGTGGTCGAGTGGTCAAAGTTGTTGGCTTCGGCTACGGAGGACCCGGGTTTAAATCCCGGTGCGGACAGTTTTATAAATTGATTTTTTCAATCGATTTATGAATTTCTGTTCAAAGGCATGGATGTATGTGATGTCTTGAATTCACCCCTCTCACCCATCCTATCCTATGAACGGGGCGTATCGAGAGCGATTAGCTTACCACTAATTCTGTCCTAGCCCTATCCTTCTATCCCTTCTCTCTTTGGAAAAAGAGAGGTTGAGCAACTGAGTAACAAGCAGTTCTTGTAGAAACACTTCTATTGAGATAAACTCCATTAGTTGTCCACATACTCCACATTGGAAGAGGACATGGAAAAAAATACATATCGACTGTGGAAAGGAAAAAGGACGTAACCCGCAAATTTTAGAGAAGGCGCAAAAAATGTGTTTTGATGATTTTGGGTCATATGCAAATTATGAAATATACACAACCTTGAAGTGAACGTAGACTTCTAAGCTATTGTTTAGTTGAGATAATCTAATATTAATTAAAGAAATTTTCCAAGGAAAAGTTTTTTTTCAGTCTTTTTTCGTGGTTTCAATTGTCACAAGCTCATCTTTTTTCAAACATAAAAGCTAAATTTAGATACTAATTCGGCATTTGCAGCTTGCATCCTTTTGATAGAACGTGTATCAAGTTTGATACATGGTGATTATATAAAAAAAGCTGTTTTGAAAAAACTGTGGGTTACGTCCCTTTTGCTTTCCACAGTCGATATGCAAACAACTACCAAACGAGAGAAACTATTTAAGTAAGGTATTCGAATATAATGGGTAATGTTTCTCAAAAATCTTATTTTTGACCTAACTTTATATGGAATAAAGTTATGGGAATAATAATAATTATGTTGATAGAAATAGCTGTTATGTTCTACGAAGTGTGATTTAAGAGAACCCCTGGCGGGAGAATAAAGCGGGGGCGTCGGAAGCCACCTTCAGTCAAAATGGCCGAAATAATTATGCATTTGAACACAATTTGCATTTCGTGTATGCAAATGCGTAATAAAATATTCCGCACGGGCCATTTGCAACGTATGTCTACCGTACTTTACAGCAACGCTCATTTGCGAAAATTAAATCTTACACTATCTTTAATGTTAGTATCAGATTAATAAATAATTTGCAAAATAATGCGGGGAGCAGATGTTAGAATAAGTCCAAGACCTAGATTTAATATAATTTTACTATAATTAACAATATTAATATAATTAATAATATATATAGTTTAACTATAATTAATAATAATGTCACCTGCTGTGGCACAGTTGGTTAGAGCTTGCTCTATCGATCACCCAGGTCTGGGTTCGATTCCCGGTCAGATCACAGTGGATTTGAGAATTATTCAATTCAAAGTTGTGATCGAAGACTGGGTGTTTGTGATGTCAATTCACATTATTTCCTCTCCTCCCATGCTTCTAATCCTTTAATAACTGGGTGTAGCAATAGCGATTAGTCAACCACTAGACCTGTTGTAAGAGCCTTATCACTCTTTCCCTACTACTCACATTGAAAAAGTGAGTTTGAGTGACTAGGTAGAAAAAACTTCGGTTGAGATACCTTCGTTAGGAAGCCATATTCTCCACATAAAGAGCGGACATGGATACAATACATCTATATATATAAAACAAAGTGGGGTTATTTACACCACGTATATCTCGAGAATTATAGAATGGATTTCAATGATCTTTGATTTATTAAATTGGTCTTTGGCTAGAATAGCAGAATAAGCATTAAAACATCGGAAAAATATCACGGAAAAGAAATTATAAAGAAAATTAATATCTTCATACAGAAGAAGATTTTTAAACAAGGAACAGGTCAAATAATGGCATGTTGTTTTATGCTGGGTTCAAGTAGATGACACTAGATGGCACTGTATTTATACGATCGGCTTTTAAATAATTTTAAATTTAGAATATAATCGATGATATGAAATGAAAACGAAAGAAAATCGAATAATATTGAAATGAGGTTATGTTTATAATTAGGTATGATACATTTTTTGACAACAATATTACGATGTTTGCACGAACGTTTGTATCGAATTGACAATTCAAATTTAATGTTCGATTGTGTTCGATTGTTTCGATTTCATATCTGTCAAATCTATGGTCTAAATATTGACATTACATTTAAATGTGTTTCGTGCATTAGGTGTGATTGTTTGTTTGTTATTTATTCAATGTTCTTGGATTAGTTTTATTTGGAATTAGAAACTGTACTCTTTTCACTTCAATTAATACTATACTATTTATATATAGAACGTCAAAAAAATATTTCGTGATATTTGACAGCAAAAGTACATTGCGAATTATATTACATAACGTTAGTAAGCCATTACTTTATGGTTATTTTTAAATGGATGTGAATAAAGATAAAGATGCGTAAACTGCTACGTACGTAATTCCTGTGTCCGCTGTCAATACTTGATGGAAAAGCATTCTATATTTAATTAAACGGTTTTTCTCTTATATAATGTCGAATGCGAAATTATTAACAAAGAAAGTTTCAATTGACTATTTTTATGAAGTTCAACGAAAATTGTACAACTTCTTTTTTATGTTTTCTCAACAATTATATCGACTGTGGAAAGGAAAAAGGGCGTAACCCACACATGCGCAAAAAAGTGTTCTGATGATTTTGGGCCATATGCAAATTATGAATTATACAAAAACTTGAAATGCACGGAAACGTCTAAACTGGTGTTTAATTGAAAAAATAATCTATCTATCATTATTTTGACATGCTTCACATCGAATCCATGTGAGCTGTGGACATTTTACATCGAATTCGTGTCAGTTCAAGGAATCCCGATCTCGAGGTGTATGAAGAGATAAATAACCAGGCTTTGATTTAGATCGAAGACATGTGTTACCTCATGTGAGGCATTTTGTTAATCAAGTTAGGAATGCCAACTTTAAACTAAATTAAAACTAAATCTTCAATATCCATTTAAAAAAAAAACTTTTAGGAATTTATGTCTCATGTTCATCACCGTCGCTAAAATATATACTGAAATGTGAAAAGACGAATGAAAGTACATAAAATCAGAAGGTATGTAAAAAAAAATCAGAATACTTTTCATATATATTATATTGTTATAGAATACTATCAAATCATTATTTTATTTTTGATCCCTATATACAGTCAATCCTGTTTTTATGCGGTTTTTTTTATGCAATTTCGAAGTAATGCGGTTTTTTAGAAATGCATTTTTTTAAATGTACCATATTTTACGATATATAAAAATGTTAAATATTACATCGAGAGCATATATTGTTGTATTTTGGATAGAATAGAGAGAATCATAAACACAACCGACATTTGAAAAAAAAATACGATTTCGGACTGTTTAAATCATGTTGCATCTGCCATCGCTGAATTAAGTCCACCTAATTAGGTGGACTTAATTCAGCGATGGTTTCATCGACTGTAACACAGTCGATGAAACCATTGAAGCATCGGTAATATCAGCTGAAATGATTACTTTAGCACCTGAACTTGGCGAAGAAAGGTTTGATACATTGAAAATTATATCGACGAATTACTTACAGATAAAGCTATAAGTGACGAAGATGTTCATAATTTAAATTTAATTATTGACAAAAAACCAGAAAACAATGACGAACTGAAAGAAATTCCAGTTCCTTCACTGCGAAAATAATTGAAGAAGGTATCCAACTTTTCAGTAAATTAGAAGATCATTTCTTTCTAAATGATTCAAATTCTGATTGCGCATTCAAGTTTCAACGATAACTTTAGAATATATTATCTATATGGGTATAACAAACTGCATAAACAATTAATTATCGAAAAAGAAAATCTGAACAAACTCTGATCACTTATTTTATTGTTAGAAAACAACCATAGTTTTATGAAATTGATGCGCATACTATTTCTTCTGAAAAAGAGTGATTTAGAACCACATGCTTTAAAACACACATAGAATTGTCATACAGTGACTATTTTTTAATATTTTTACGCCGTGGTTTTCCCCTAATTTTCTTATACTTTGCGATTTAGTGTATATTTTAACTCGCTGTTTCAAAGTTATGCGGATTTTAAAATGTAAGTAACGCACCCCACTATTTCTATGGAAGTCAAGTTTTTTTATGCAATTTTTTTTTGCGATATTTCGTGGAACACATCTACCGCATAAAAACAGGATTGACTGTATAACTGTTTGTATGTGTGGAACATTAAACCAAAATATATATTTTTTTCTAATGAAAGATAATCTCATAAATATAATATTGAAGATTTGGAAAATGTTGCGTTCTTTGTTATAATGAGAATTTATGTCATTTCGTAATATAAAAAATAAGAAAATTTAGAATGAACTTTCGTAAAATTATAAAAAAGTATTATTTGAATAATTTTGAAAAGATCCCTGTCATTATGTTGGTGACAAGCATTGAGAACAAATTTATCCTAGACCAACACATTTCTTAGCAACAGTCTTTGTTTGACAGTTACTGTCAAACAAAAGTAGTCGTTTGTCAACATTGTGAAGATGTAATTTTATTATTTAAAATACAGTGAAATAAAGAGGTATTAGCTATGCCAAGTACTTCTAAACCAATCAGTAAGAGTGCTCGGAATGGTTTTCTAAGAGTCTTTCAGTTCTGTGAACATGAAAAATCTGAAAAACAACCAATAATTCCCTTCGGGTCGACATTTCGAATCATTTCGAACTGTCAATGGCGTCGTATGCCTAACATTTCGTGCCGCATGTCAATAGCTCAATTTGCTTGAAAACTAAACTCATTGGGACATGACAATCGCTGAAGCAATTGTTTCTGCGTCTCCAAGTCAGATACGCACATTATTTGCTATCATTTTTTTGACATGCTTCCCATCGAATCCACGTGAATTGTGGAAAAAGTACAAGGATGACATGTCCGAAGACACTTTACACCGAATTCGCGTCAGTTCAGAGAATCCCGATCTCGAGGTGAATGAGGAGATACATAACCAGGCGTTGCTTTTGATCGAAGATATGTGTTACCTCATGCGCTGCATGATGCGTCGCCAGATCGAGGAATGAACGACGCTTTCAATCGAGAATCGGAACGTAAACGTGAATAGGATCGAGATGCATTGAACCAATCACTTCGAACGAATGTACCACTGTTGAACCCCCAACAGAAAGTGTACGATACTTTAATGAAGGCAATTGATGAGGGAAATGGTGGCTTATTTTTCCTCCACATTGGAAGCACTCAACCGAACTATGAAAGATCAGCGCAATGACTCAAAATGTTTTGGAGGCGCAATGATTCTACTATCTGGCGATTTTCGCCAAACACTACCAGTTATTCCAAGATCGACCGCTGCCGATGAAATAAACGCTTGACTTAAAACATCGACTCTGTGGCGCTATGTTAAGAAACTTCAGCTAACGACAAACATGCGAGTTGCATTTCTAAACGACCAT
Source organism: Himalopsyche anomala (assembly GCA_031772345.1). Classification (NCBI taxonomy): domain Eukaryota; kingdom Metazoa; phylum Arthropoda; class Insecta; order Trichoptera; family Rhyacophilidae; genus Himalopsyche; species Himalopsyche anomala. The sequence goes on along the minus strand of CM062832.1, from coordinate 22,967,105 downwards.
CTGCCGCAGATTTCTCCAAGCATTTGCTGACTATCTGTAACGGCCGTGTTCCTGTCGACGAATCGAATGGATTGATTTCGTTTTTGCCGAATTTTTGAAATTTCGTCTCATCGAAGGACAATCAACAAAGTGTTCCTGAATATCATTGCTAATCACAAACATCATAATTGGTTGAGTGAACGAGCAATTCTTGCAGCAAATAACAAAGATGTGGATCATTTCAACTTCACAATTCAAAATCAAATCGTTGGTCCACTGCATTCCTTTAAATCTATCGACTGTGCCACGTGAATAACATCATTTCAATGTAATTAAAATACTTTTCATTTTTAATTTTGCACATTTATTGAACTTAATTCATTTTGAGTATTCATTCAAACTGAATTTAACTCATCCAATAAATTAACACAACATTTATTTATTCTGAGGCGGTACGAAGTTCGCCGGGCCAGCTAGTATATATATATATTACGTAAAGTAATGATGTCACTCGCTGCGGTCTATTTGGTAAAAGTTCAACTCTACCGACCAGGCGGGTCTGGGTTCGATTCCTGGTAAGGTCACAATCAGTGCTTAACAAAATATAAAGGAAAAATATTTTATTTAAAAATACTTTAATTTAATGTTTTCAACGTATTGATTATTTATTTGAAAAAAATAATATTTGTATTAAGTATACCAAATTAATTACAATGTATACAACAATAGTTGTGCTCTAAAAAATACTTTAAAAAAAGGGAAAACCGATGATAAAAATCAACATTGGTGTCGAGGTCACCTTTGAAAATGAGATGTTAATCGGCGATCGGTATTTTTCATAGTTTTAAAGTACATTTTTCAGATTAAAAAAGTCTTACTTTTCACTCGGTATAAATATTATATTTATAGAAATACTTATTACTTTTTTAAAACTACAAAAAATATTGCTTCTCATAACTCGATTTTCGTAACATGTGAGATATGATTCTAAGCTACTCATTTATATAATATGATCAGTAACGGTTGAGCGAAACCGGTCTTGATTAAATAAGTGTAAAGTTAGTAAAAAATAAATAGTAAATCAAAATTTGATTAATAATAAAAAAGAGAATTTTTGCAAAATTACCGCTGAATTCATAGAAAAACATATACATATATTGAAAAAAAGTTTTCGTAAAAAATGATGCTGTTATGCTTTGCTTGTGGCTCATATGCTATTAATTGTATTTGTTTAATATGATTATATTGTATAAATTTTAATTATTTGCTTATAGAGAAAAGCATATTATATTGTAATGTAACAAAACGAATTTTTGTTCATCTATTTCCTTATACTATGTTTATTTTGTTTCGCATATTGATAAAAACATTTTATTAAACACATTTCCCCTACGGTGTTTTTGAAACATTCTTGCCTATTCACCCCTGACTTGGGGTCCAAGAAGGGAGAAAAAATACTATTTGTCATGTTGGACGTCGATGGAGGTTACGGAAAAATGAAAAACATCCCTTGTTAGACGGGAAAACTCTGCGTTTGTTGCCTGTGTATTTTCTTTATGTAAGCAAAAAGTGGCGAAAAACAATTTGAGAATTTTTCAATGTTCTTTTTATTGCGCTAAGCGCTGAGAAAATTATTCCTTTAAACGGATATTTTTGAAGTGTTTATCGTTCAGCCTGTGCTATGAAGACCGAAAGTACTCAATGTTACACCCACTACGGCTTCATACGCCTTAATTTGCTGACAACACATATTAGTATAGTATGCTTTCAATAGGCTTCAAGAATTGTTCAATAAAACTAAAATTGTTAAATATTTAACTCCAATTTTTTTTTCATTTACACATCCATAGCTCTATAATATAATCTAGGATTTGGAAGCCAAAAATAGCAAAAACAGAATTGATAAGTTCAATTGATGTATATAAACTTTGCAAATTATTTTGTGCTTAGAATAATAATAGAATAATTAAAAAACTGATTTATTATGTTGAGAAAGCAAAAGTTGAAGAATCGGGAGCGAAAAACAGCAAAAGTAGAACCAATAAGCTTAACGGAAATCACGTGTATAAACTGCTGCGTGGGATGTGCAATTTATTGTATATAGGACAAATATAACAATTTCTAACGTTTAATAATAAAAAACTGATTTATTTAGCTGAAAGATTAGGATTTAGGAGCTAAAAATAGCAAAAGCTGAATAAATAAGCTAACTCAATTTAAGCGAGTATATAAACTGTTGTGTCGAAAATGTAATTAGTTTTATATAGGACAAATATAATACATTTGAGCGTTTAATAAAAAAATAAAACTGAATTATATAGCTGAAAAATTAAGATTTAGGAGCTAAAAATAGCAAAAGCTGAATAAATAAGCTAACTCAATTTAAGCGAGTATATAAACTGTTGTGTCGAAAATGTAATTAATTGTATATGGGACAAATATAATACATTCAAGCGTTTAATAAAAAAATAAAACTGATTTATTTAGCTGAAAGATTAAGAGTTAAGAGCTGAATATAGCAAAAGCTTTATAAAATAAGTTCGATGGAACTTGTCAAAAATGCTATTCATTTTATATTGGACAGATAGAATACATTCGATCGCTTAGTAATTAAAAAAACTAATGATCAATTGTTGCTGACAAGATGTTGCAAATTTGTCAAATATTAACATTAAATACTCTCAAATTTAATAGTACACACCATAAAAATACGAAATAGTCGTTAAAATATTATAACTTCACTTTCAATAGTAGTCTCATTGAGAATAAAAGCAAAGTGATTTCTGCTGAAAAGTCGCCGGAAGTATTTTTCTTGTTTCCGTTTCTACCATGGTGATTTAATATTATTAGTGGTTCACACGCAAGCATATCCGAAATCATTCATATGGCGTTAATGGCGGGAGAGTCAAGGTCGAATCTAGGCGTCGTCGGTAGCCATTTTTATGATTAAATTAACCCCCGAAACGCGATGTCACTTAATACATAATGGTGTGAAAAGATATAATTTAGTGTAGGATATTCACCCGGCTGACATTTGGGATATATTCGCATGATGGTGTATTGCGAACACATTATTAGAACTGATGTTTTCGCATAATGATACCAAAAAGGTGCGCCTTAATGGCGGATATTATCCTATATTGTTATATTTCTGATTGCCCATTATTTAAAATGGACCGTCTTTATCTTGTTGGTTTGATGTATATCTTTGACTTTATCGAAAACGATCACAATTTTTACACGTAAAGGAGTATGGACGTACTTGTAGGTCGGCTCCATTGTTCTGTAAAGGAGTGTGGACGTACTTTTAACTCAACACAGAATTGTCATATTTATGTTTTAAATATTAATTACATGAATTCATTGGGAAACAGTCACACAATTGTCATGTTAAGAACGACAGTAATGTAACGTAAGGTCAGTATAGATCTATTCACTCTTTGAAAAGTTAATTAAAATAATAATTACATTTAAGGTGCTTATTTTCCATAATACTTTTTGGGAAAAGATTATATAAAAAAAATAAAACACTCTTTTGTTAAAATTTATTAAATATGATTAGGACTGGTTTCGCTCATAATAAGCATTTTTTAATATTATTTATTATGTTTTTTTAAATATTTTCGATTGATTCGGCAGCAATTTTGTGGAAGTTCATTCATTATATAAAATTTATGTAAATAATTAATTTGTAAATTGAATATAAATAAGAAACTTTAATAATGTTTCACTAAATAATAAAATAAAATATTACCACTGTACGTTATTGTGACAGAAGCTAGTTTGCAATAATCATCATAACTGACCTAATGTGTTATTTTTCAAAGAAATTGTTTTCATCGGAAAAATTACACGAATCCCTCAAATGATGTGTAAGAAAAAGCAATATAAATATTTACAATACAGTTTTGAGTTACTAGCAATGTTCAGCAAAGTAATATATTTTCATAAAAGCACTACGGTTTCGAGAAATTTTCGGAACATGACAATTTTATGTACCAGGATATTAAAACAACTTAGACTACAGAATCCCTTGTATGTAATTCGTATACACTCATGTTATTGTACAAATAGTCCACTTCGCGATTTGAACCGTGGCCATTTTTTCCTTTTTTTTAAAATCCATGTCCGCTCCCAATGTGGAGCATATGAGCTCCTAATGGAGGATCTCAACAAAAGTTTTTCTGCGAAAACTGTTTGTTACTCAGTCGCTCAACCTCACTTTTTTCAAAGTGAGTAGTAGGGACTGAAGGATAAGGCTAGAACAGGACTAGCGCTTATACAAATCAGGTTAATTGAAGAGAAGATTCTTAAGTTCAAGTGTTCAAGGAAAGACACTTCGACGGTTCTTAGTGCCCAGTCAGATTTATTAGTGTCCAGTCAGTTTTATTCACAACATTTACGGCAAATGTGACGATTTTGGTCGATTTATTTCAAGTACAGATTTCTGATTTTATTTATCATTATCAATTAATTCAAATAGACTAATAAAAAAAACTGAAATATATCTTCGGAACCACTTATTTTTTATTAACCAAATTAATATAAATATTTTTTAAGCCATATTGAAGTCGGGAATAACTTTATTCCTTAAATTAAAAAAAAAAAACGCAAAGTCGTTGTATAGAAACCCCGCATGACTATATGGCCATGGTCATCCTTTTATTACCGTGTAATATTGTGTACGGACAGTAGTTAGGACGAGCGGTACCGTATGGGCACTCAAACGTTCGGGGTTGAAATATAGCTAAACGTGAAATTTTTAAAAATATTTATAATTTGACCTCTTTAGATCAAAATAATTTCAATACAAATATATTAGTAAAAGAACTGTAAATAATTTGATGTTTTGATAAAAAAAAAATTACTAACAGTTTCAAAAAGTCCATTAAAAATAATGAAAATTCAAAAAATCGCATGTGCTTTTGGTGGCCGTTTCTGTCCCCGCGGCTGATGACTAACTGAAGTCTGAACCCTTCTAAATCAAATATTAGTGGAAACAACGATATCCAGCTAGAAAAACGATGAATAGTGAGATCAATAGACAACGGTGTTTACTGTGACCATATAGTCACGCTCGTCCTTGGGGGTTAATGTTTTTTAGATTACAAAAATAACAATATTTCGATATTGAAAATTAACAATTCAATTGACGCCACGCGGCAACCCCATGTTTCCTTGACTCCCTTCAATTGCTTTGCTCCTTCACATTACATGCCAGCATCCCTCAGTTCCACCGAGGACATTCTATGGATAATATTCGAAGGTCGTCTAGGACGCCGGAATCCATCTGGCCGGATGAAGAGGCAGGTAGAATTAAGGCTTAACGAAAGCATCTACAGCATGTGGCGCAGCCAGTTCGAAAGACTTTCCAAAACAGGATTACCAGATTTCCAAAATCACAAATCGGGACATCAATATTTCGAAGGTTTTAAAGGTAAACGATTACGAAGGTAAAAAAAAACCGGTATTTAATATAAAATACCGAAATCTATCCTTAGTTAGTGTTACTACTTGACTCAAAGTCACAGTTACATTGTAGACGACCGCTTGGGCGCGCATTATATGAAGATAAATGGGGGTCATCTTGCATGGCCTCTGTGTCTCCACTCATTTTGTCTTTTGCATTGTGTGTGTGTACAGAAAAAGTTTGAGAATCGAAAGGAAAACAAATTAACGTCGGCTTCTCTTGTTTAAGTTTACTTAGTGCCATCTCTGAGGGGCAGTCGTTTACAATTCAGTGTGAAGTGGATGTATGGAACCGCAAAAATGATAAAGATGTACAGTGTGGTTGGGAGTTTATGGAAGGTTTTAATTATTTTACAACTTACACGGTTTCCGATCAGATAGAACGGGGGTTCCTAACCCTCTGCCCATGGTTTCGCGTTATGCGCCTTTATAAAGTATGTACGAACATACCAACCATCCGCGAGTTCGTTCATTTGTAATGATTGTAAGTGCAGAAAAGGAATTTTTAGAAATCACAAACTCCATTGCTATTTGCACTGGGTAACTTAAACCTTAAGATCCGTGGCGCAAGCCAATTGCGTTGACGCCGCGGGTCCAATATATACACATAGAGGAATCGATTTTTATTCAATTCTAGCCGGTTCCTGGCAAGCGTTGCAATGCCACTAAAGAAAGAAAGTGTTTTGGTTTTAATTGTGTTTATTAAAGTGCATGTTTTCTTTTTGTGTCTATTTGACGTTTGCTAACGATTGTCTATAGTATGATACACGTGCCACTTACTGTGAGTTAATTTTACTATAACCTTCGAGCAAGTGCAAGCATACGTTGTCAAAATTAACTATATGGCAGACATACAAACATTGATTTTTATATATAAGACCTACCGTAAGTTAATTTTAACATTTCCGAATGTGCAAGCAAAAATTTGTCTTTATATATATATGTTTTTTTTAATTTTAAAAAAATATTTGACATTACAGCTTACGTCAATGCGTCAAATATTTTGAAGTTGAATGATCGTACGAGATATACTCGATGAGAATTTTTGTAAGTCACATGAGATTTACTCAAGGATAATTAACTTCACAAACACCCATGTCTTCTTAGATCTGAAATTAAATTTAGAAAATTCCAATTTGACATTGATCTTAGCGGGAATCGAACCCAGACCCACCTGATCGTTAGAGCAAGCTTTAACCAACTAGATTACAGCAGGCGATAATTTTATTGCAATCGGATGAGCGGTTTGGCAGTCTATGGAATACGAAAAAACAAACATTCATTTATATAGATTACAATCAATAGCCAATGATAATTTTTAAAAAGTCTTCTTAGATAGTATAATATGCTAATGTTATTTGAGTTTTTAGCTCTCTGAAAATTTACATAAAACATTTTTTCCACACGTCCTTCCTTATTTATCAGAATAAGTATATTATATACAATGATATCAGTGACAGTAAATATATTGCAACTTCACTTTAAAGACAATTTTATTATTTCTTTTAGAGATATATTATCTCAGTAAAACTTGTTGCAATAAAAATGCACGAGGTCATGTTGGACCATAAAACAAACCTGCATTCTTTCAAGACCGAATACAGACATTCACTATATAATACTCTACTTGAATTCGTTTTGTCGTGAAACTGTGCATAGTAAATTTGAATACAGTTCTGGATACATTTGAACACATTGTCCTAAAATTTTTCCGTAGCAGAGAAACAACCAAACGGCGAGCACTAGAGACTATAATTTTATGAATTCCGGATCTATAGAAAAGATATCTTACCTTTTTTTTTGTCTGGGCCTCACCATATCGACTGTGGAAAGGAAAAAAGACGTAACCCACACATATCAAATTTTACAGGAGGCGCTAAAAACGTGTTTTGATGATTTTGTGACGTATTCAAATTATGAATTATACACAACCTTGAAGTGCACGGAAACTTCTAAACTGGTGTTAAATTGACACAACTTAATATTAATTTTTAAAATTGTTTCGGAAACACCTTTATTTCAGTGTTTTTTCTTAGTTTTAATTTTTTACAAGGTCATCTTTTTCAAACTTAAAAGCTAAATTTAGATACTTATTTGGCATTTTTAGCTTCCATCCCTTTGATAGAATGTGTGTCAAGTTGTATACATTGTGATTATCGAAAAAAAGCTGTTTTGGAAAATTGAGGGTTACGTCCTTTTTCCTTTCCACAGTCGATATTAATATTAATACGTATAAAGATTATAACTCAACGATCTCTAATCTCCACAACTATTAGGAGACACTGCCTGAGAATCGTTTTAGACCGAGAGCAGTTCTGCTCGACGACCCTCCTTAGAATTTATGGTTCGTCTAAAAATATAAACTATTTAAAAACGAACTAAGCATCATGAAAATAACTCCTCCTTGGTTGACTTCTTTGTGTAATGTTATCATATATTAATGTCATCTTGTTATCCGTACATTCTCATAAATAGAAAGGTTGAGTTGTCCTAGAGAAAGCTTTTGTTGATGAAAGCTTCATTCGAAGTCTAGATGCTTCAAATTATGTGAGGACATGGTGTCATTGAAAATATGTTACGTAATTAATGTATTTCAATCGATCCACATGAATAGAAAATATCCTTACTAAAATACAGCAAAAATCCGAAAGGACAAAATATATAAAAAACTAAATGAAAAAAACCTTTTTTTTTGTATTATTTTACGAGAATACGGCCAGTGAAAATTTAGAGGATATTTATGAAAAATACTACGTTTTATAAGGAATTTTCCTCTTTCGCGAAATCCCACAGCACAGCGTGGTATAAGTTATTTAATATTTTCATGTTGGCACACATTCCTCCGTTTACTCTTTTCCAGGCAATTCCGGCTATCACCCTAAAAGGAAACCGGAAAAACTTTAATCCCATCATTGTTGTAGTAAAGTGAACATACTTTAAAATTTTTACTTTGTTGAATTTACTGTGGCGGAAACAAATCGTGTCGTTGTGCTGATATTGAAAAGGGCTTAGCGTAAAATCTACCCAGTTGTCAAATACACTGCGTTTTGGATTGAATTGACATTTAATTGGTAGAAATATATCATTATAGGTAAAACACTCGAAGAGAAAATTGTTCTAACTACCAAAATCCGTAACCCAAAAATAAAATGTTATCCAGCAAAATTAAAAATAATGTTATGGTTTCGGCATTATTTCTGGTCACTGGTTTGAATGATGACGTGAATTTTTTTTTTAAATCCATGTCCGCTCCCTATGTGGATCATATGGCCTCCCAATGGAGGTATCTCAATAGAAGTTTTTTCTGCGAGATCTGTTTGTTAATCAGTCGCTCAACCTCAATTTTTTTTCAAAGTGAGTATTAGGGAAAGAAGAATAAGGCTAGAACAGGACTAGTGGTTGACTAATCGCTATTGCTACACCCAGTTATTAAAGGATCATAAAGATGGGTGGAGAGGAAATAATGTGAATTGACATTACAAACACCCAGTCTTCGATCACAACTTTGAATTGAATAATTCTCAAATTCACTGTGATCTGACCGGGAATCGAACCCAGACCTGCGTGATTGGTAAAGCTAGCACTAACCAACTGAGCCACAGCAAGCGACTGCTACTAAACCAAAATAACTACTCAATAATCAATTATCGTGGAACATAATACTAAAGTATTTTTACAATGAAATAAAAATATAAAATAATTATAATTTTTCATTTTAAAAATAAAACACATTTCAAATGTACATTTTTTAAAATTTTTAATCTAAAGCAGCACTCTCAAATATTTTACCCACAAGCCGCCACTGGTTTTGATACAATTTTTTTTGTTTACATTTTGTAGAAAAAAACTATTTTTATTTAAAAAATCGGACTACCGAAATTTTTATGGTAAGGTGATGTGTTTAAATATATAGTAGCTTTACAATTAACCCGTAACATGCCATCCTAAAAAATCACGTTCCCTGCCACGATGGTATCTCAGTTTCACTGTTTATTGACAGTATTTAAACCTAAGTTAGAAGCTAAAAAATAATTTTAAAAATGTATATATGCTTGAATACCTAAAATGATAAATACTTATTGACAATATTAAGAGAAATATTGAATGATTTAATGGCTCAACTATTTACGATTGCATCATGGGCATGGAGGTGTTTTAAAACGTTATGAATTGTTCTTGTTCTTGTTCAAAGAAACTGTCCAAGTACCAGAATCTTGGTCTCAGTAATCAGTGCCGGCGCTAGGTTATTTGGCACCCTAGGCAATGGTTATTGGCGCACCCCCTTTTTGACAAATCGTCCCATTTTTTCGAAATAATGAAAAAAAAAACAATTCGGGATCATTAAAAATATGTTTTTTTCTATAAATATATGTCCGTTCCCAATGTGGAGCATATAGCTTCCTAATGGAAGTATTTCAAATGAAGTTTTTCTACAAGAACTGTTTGTCACTCAGTCGCTCAACCTCTCTTTTTCGAATCATATATAATACAGTACATAATTGCAACTAACGTATACAAACATCCGAATAAAATATTATGTACAATTATTTATTATTATTATAGTATATAAAAATAATTTTAATACTCCATTTATGAGCCCCCTAATAGCTTGCGCCCTAGGCGGTTGCCTAGTTTGCCTGTATGGTGGCGCCGGCCCTGTCAGTAATAACTATATTGCAACCCCTGGCTGTGAGGTAAACAAAAATGTTGATATCGCAAATGAAAAATAAACAAGCCTCGAAGCAAACGGGCGATCTTTCTTCGTATGTTTGTACGCAGAACTCTTTATAAGACCATGCATGTAGGAATAGGGAACGAATAATACATTTCCTGCATAACATACATTTGACAAATGGAAATAGAAGAAAGAATTATGCCTGTGTGCATCGCGGAAGAAATGTCATAAATCGATATGTTAGATCAATTTATAAAACTGCCGTACTGGGAATTCGAACCCAGTGACCTTCGTTAGCGGTAGCCAACGACGTATGAACACTAGTTTCAATGCGGTTTAGGTAGAGCAAATTTTGGTTAGGCGCTGTTTATTATATCAAAAAGGATTCCAAGATAGCAGCAAATCGTAACATATTTTATACTTAATGACACACTAGAATCGTTCAAACTATGTACAATCACACAAATTTTGTCACTAACGACCCGGGTTTCGCCTTTCGGTATCTTCAGGCGTTCAAGTGCACGTATGAACATGAATTGACGTTTAGTAATTGAATGTTTCGTCTTTAAATAAAAAATAAATGTAAGTGTTCCGTTTATAGTTTGAACATACAAATTGAGAAAATACCTTTCAGTGTTTGACATGTTTGCTGCAAATTTAAAGCTAATTGAGCTCTGGTAGAGTCTATCTCACTTTTAAGGTGTTCACTGTCAATACTCGGTAGAAAAACATATTCAAAAATAATAAGACACTCGTTTGTACTTATTCCACAATTATTTACTAGTGTTGGTTTCGCTCATCGCAAGCATTTTCAAATGATAACGGGATATATTACAAAATCACTAAGCAACGTAATCGATTGTATTAATAAAAACACAATATTCCTTTGGACTTTATTCCACTTTATTTAAAGGCCAGAACCAGTTTCGCTCATTGCGAGCATTGTCAACTGATATGAAAAATATAAATAAAATAAATTTTATTTTAATTAAATTTAATATTGTGTTTTTATTAACATAATGCCTTTCCACCAACTATTGACAGTAAACACCTTAAAAGTAATCGATTGTATTTAAAGATATCGTTTTACAAAAACCTGACACAAACTTTGCAGTGTGGCTTAAAAGCAATAATAATAAAACACAGATATTAAATATTATCTTATACCTACAGGATAACACAAAACAAGTGACCCGTTGCGAAATTTGTTTCGAAACATTTGGCCGCCTCCCAAGCGCTCTTCTAATATTTAAACTATCGCTGTTTAAAGTCATTCTGAAACTTCCACCAGAACCTTAATGGCTTTTACATTTTACGTGTAGGCGTTCCCGTATTCATATACTTTACTTCGTCTTAATTTATTTTTGTTAAAGTTTTCGGGTTCATATTTTTAGGCCATTCCATATTTTATCTAGCATTACTACGAAAACACTCACTTAAGATTTATTTATATTGATTTTAAGCCATCTGGTACTTCAAGCAGTGGCGGCCGGTCAATGTGGCATTGGATCTATGCACCCCTTGTATATGAAAGGGCGGTTATATTTAATGAAGTAATATTCAAACATAACGTTTAGAAGATTCACTAATTTTAAATTATTAATGTATTTATTGTCTATAGAATTTTTTTTTAAAACATTTTATTTAATTTTATATTATTTACACGCCAACTATAATTTGCAACTATTAATTTAATTAGCTATCGACGAAATATCTCGTCTCTGGCGTGTTGAGCACGAAATTTTTTACGAGATATCTCATCTGTGGCAGCCATCAAGTTAAGACAAACATTTTTTTTCTTTTACAGATTACACATATGACTAGTAAAAATTCTTATTGGTATAATAATATGCGTACTTTTATGTCAAATTCGTTTAGCAACTGCCGTATTCGATATACAGGCCTATGTATTTTTTTGAGAAATCGCGTACATGAATTGTTTGTTCTCCCAAGGTGTAGAACCAGCCTGCCAATAAGGATGCCACTGGGGAGAGCTTTAACGGTGTTCAACAATATTGCTTCGGATGTGGACATATTCCACGTAGACGTGGGTGAGTTCCGACGAATACTATTTTTTATGTATTAAAGTAGAGTTCGTCGGAGCTTACTCAGTTGACTTCCTTGCCATTTTTTTTCCAACTGCTTTTAATATTAAATTGTACCATTATTTTCTCCATTGTAAAACTTTTCAATTTTTAATTTGTCAACCTTTTGCAATGTTAATTAATTAATTAAATAAAAAAAAAATAAGTATATGTAAACTGCCTCTTTTGTTACAAACTCGATTTTAATTATTTAAAATTTAAATGTTTGTCAGTTATATATTTAACTAATTTTTGACAAAACATGGAGACTCGTTTTTCTCCATATCCCTCATTTACTCTTCGAGTTATTTTCAATTTTTTTCAATTTATATTTTTAAAAGTAGCAAAAAAATGTTTAGTTATAATTTTACTGGTAATAATTAATTATTTTCCATCAAAGGCTTACTTGATTCAAATGAAATAATATGTTTCTGGGTTAATTAGAATTTCGTACAATATGTTTACTTTTAACTGCCTGAGGATAGTGTATTTGTAGAAAATCCTTCCCCTGTTATTCGATCTCATTATATCTTCCATTATTTGATTTTCGCAGTATAATAGATAAAAGATTTTTCGAATAACGGAAGCTATTCATCGAGCCAAAATCATGCAAATAACTCGGTCTCCCGGTAACAGAGCGAAGCTCCAGATTAAGGCTTTGAATTTCCTCTGAAAGCTTTTTAAATCTCTTTCCAGCGAGAGCTTTTAAATATTTCATCCCTTGTTTCTCCCATTACTATATTACACCATAACTTTTTTCTTTCTCATTGTTTTCGATGAGTGTTTTTTGAAATATTTATTATTTAAAATATTACCTGGAACCTTTTTGAAGGGACTGTTCACGCTAAGAAAATGAATTTTGCTAAGGTAAAAGAAATACAACAGCTCTGAGTTTATAATAGGAACGCGTTTTAGGATCTCGATAAAAAATAACATATATATATATATTATTATTAATGAGAAAAAAACATATATTACCAATGTTATGTAATAGATACTTTTACGCACTTAAAAATCGCAAAATATTTAATTAATCTATAGTCGGGTCCGTGAACGATTGATCAACCTTGATGTCTTTACTCGCAGCGCAGCTGCCACGGGTTAGAATCTTATCACGGGCAGAATTATTTTTTAATTAATTAATGAGTTTCTGTTAAAAGACATGGTTCTTTGTGATATCTTAAAACATCTTAACACCCTTTAGATCCATTAAACTTAAAACGGGATGTAACAATAGCGATTAAGTAATAACTAGTTCTTTTCTAGTCTAATCAATATACATATAAACGGTGGCGGCCGGTAAATGTGGCATTGGATCATTGCACCCCTTGAAATACATAATGAATTTAAAATGAGTGAATGTTATAAATGTTATGCTTGATTATTATTTCATGAAATATAACCACCGCTGCATATACAAGGGGTGCATTAATTCAATGCCACATTGACTGGCCGCCACTGCATATATCTTTAATCGCTTTTTAAAACAAAAACATAATTAGTTCTGGTTAAAACTTTTACACTATAATTTTCGTTTTTTTTGCAAACAAATTTCTTGCAAATATCTTTGCCTGAAATTTAAATTTATTTGCCTGAAAAAAATATATTTGCAAAAATATATACTGCAAATATATTTGCCTGAAAAAAATACGCCTGCACCACTGTTGATTAGTAAGGTAGTTCATTTATTTTGTTTTCTTGTTCTCATAAAAAGCGTCGTGTTACAAAAAAGAAATGTACACATTCCAATATGTACTGTTAATAATCTTTTTATGGTACAAGCAAAACTTGTTTGTTTTAAGTGACTCTTTTGTATTGTAGTTAACTAATCAATAACTAATTAAATTAATAATTGCAATTTATAGCCGGGGTGCAAGGTAATTACGTACATTTTTCTACGGCAGCTAAAAGGTTAAAAAAAATACAAAACAACAGCGTTGATTACTAAGGATTGGATGCCCGGACTATTTTTGTGATTCCGGATTTCAGGATTGACAATTTTTCAAATGCTGAGATCAATCACTGGGAAAAATCATCATAAATTAAGATATTTTAATATGATATACAAAATAAGGTGAAATATATTATTTATATTTTTTAGATCGCTGCAAAAATTTTGGCCGATTTGAAAAACCAAAAACGTGGAGCCTTTTTTAGCTCGTTGGCGGATTTTTTCACTTATTCTCAATCCTGAAATCCTGGGATTAGTACTAGGACTTCGGGATCACAAAATTGGACGGGATTCCGGTATTGGATACTCTATTTATTACCCGATTAACCATAAAATTAAATAAAAGGAAGTGAAATAAAATTATATTATAGATACCAGATACCTACTAGAATTAACCAGATTACATGAATATATTCATAATTCAGATTGTTTTCGTATTGAGTTTTGGAACATATATATTTTCTTACATAATTTTAAATTGTAAATCTAATACGTAAATTTTTTTCTCTCAATTTTTACAAAATGTGATTATATTGCTTTGATTAACTCAACGCTGTTTCTGTATTATCCGATTCATAATGTCATCAGTATTAATATTGAATGTATTATAACATTTCTCGTATGAAAACAGGCCTTATTATTTTATTTAAATGCCGTAAATAAAAAAGAAAAATCCACATAATAATACGTCGTAATCTTAAACATGCTGTTTTTTACGATCTTGTTTTCGAGCAAAAGCTCGCTGACACGCTTTACGAAATCGTATTTAATCGAATGTTTTTGTCATTTTAATGATGTTTCTCAGTAAGTAGAAATACACAAATCCATGTCGACTCTTCCAAGTAGCACCATGTGGCTTTATTCTGAAAGGATTGTAATTTTAATGTTGTGTGATTTCTACACGTTTCTTTAGTATATCTAATTTCGAAGCCAAAGAATTTCTAAGAATTGTGTCAATAGCAACGTCCAATTGTATATTTAATAAATATCATTTTACCAGAAAAACTGGTTGCTAACGAGTCAATGAGAAAAGAGAGCCTTTATTAATATTTCTCAAAAATAAATATATAATCTTAATTTGTAATATTTAAAAACACTATTTTTTGCATCCGTTACTAGGGCCTTCAATCCTGGAATAACGATAAATTTTGCAATCCTATAATCCTGGAATTAGCACTTAGACAATTCCGCGATCGGGATTTACAATAACACGTAAAAATCCGTTTTATCACTGAGTCTAAAGCCATTTTAATTATATCAATAGTGCTAGTACAGCAGGATTGGCTGAACTCTATAGTAAATTAGTGTTAAAGTTTCGTGTTGTTAGTCAAAATTTGTGGCTTAATAAATCTTTGGGAATTTCCATGAGCTTATCCTTTTCGCCAGCAGTGATACATTTATTTATTATATAAACACGAAACATTCATTTACTAAGCGTCAGTTCAAGTTCATCCGTGCGCTTGAACGCCTGACGATGCCGAAAGGCGAAACCCGGGTCGTTAGTGACAAAATCTGTGAGAATATACATAGTTTGAATGGTTCAAACCTAAGGTTTTCTTTAGTTCCCATCAAGTGGCCTAGGATTAAACAAGAAGAAAGTGGAAGAATTTAAAAAAATAGTTATACCCATACCGTAAGATGCAAACTATCCATGGATTGCATCTCTAGACCACGCAACAAAACGAGACGAATGCCCATTTTTGTCAATCAAGTCAATGTGTCAAGTAATTCGACGTATCAGTATCACTATCATATACCAATAGCTGAAAAGTGAGGGAGAGTTTACAAAGAGACAAAATAAAACACGGATTTCAATGTAATTAAAAATAATAGTATGAAAACTCTCGAGTCGTCAGGAAAATTGTTTTATTCTAAAGCAATCGGTTTTAAAAGGAACACAAATACAAACAGTTAATTACATGAACAATAAGAAGTTTTTGCGTTGACCAAGATCGCAGATGAATACAAAGAAACAAAAAACAATGCAATAAATGAAAGATTGCCGCGAGAAATTGACAACACAAAAACACGAGGTTGGAAAACTCGATTGATGTTTTAAATGGGTATTTTAGTGTAGAGATTTGAAAAAATCGATTCTTTCTTTTTTATATTTTTATAAAGTTTAGACATTTAAGAGCATGTACTCAAAAGGATTTTTCAAAATTTTAATTATTTACCGAGATACAGCGATTTTGGTGACGCAGCAACTAAGCTCGTCCGTTCGGAACAGATCGAAGCACAAAACTTTAAACGCGTTTTTCTCGAAACTACTCTTTTCAAATTTGAATCATTCAAATTATGTACACTCCCACAGATTTTGTCACTAACGACCCGGGTTTCGCCTTTCGAAATCTTAAATTATATTTAATATATAAACACGAAACATCCATTTATTAAGCGTCAGTTCAAGTTCATCCGTGCGCTTGAACGCCTGAAGATGCCGAAAGGCGAAACCCAGGTCGTTAGTGACAAAATCTGTGGGAGTGTACATAATTTGAACGATTCAAATTTAATATTGAAATTCCACCAAGCACCTTCAGTCGAAATCTTAAATTATACTCTTTTCAAGCTGACGTACATAATATCTCAAGTTCTACCAAACCGATTTATTTGGAATTTTGTGTGAAACTTCTATATACATTTTTGTATAGCCGGTAGTAGATTTAAGTATAAATTTTAATTTTTACTATTTTTAAAAAAAAATTGAAAACTGTTAAAAATTCAATTTTTTTTTCAAACGGCTGCCATTTTCTGAAAAAAATTTTTTTTTACTTCTTCGAGGTAGGGGCTATAGCGACATTTTTATTGATTATGAATCCGTTAAAAAAAATCAGATGATCAGATAGGTTGGAATCGTGTACGTCAGGACACAACCTTTTTTGGAACCCTCCCGTTACCAGCCGATAACTTTTCGAGTCTTGAATGGTTTTTTTTTTTTTTTTATATATTTCAAAAATACAAATAAACGAATGGTAAAAAAATGGACGGTAAAAAATTTCCTTGTTTATTTTTTACAGAGCTCGAAAAAACACCCAAAATTCGTGCCTCTACACTAGAGTACCCCCTTAAGTAATTTAAGGGAGAAAGTCGATAAGATCGCATTTGAGTCAGTTAATTCTTGATATCTAGTAAGGTACTAGACAATTTAGCGAAAGTTCTCTAAGTTTAATATCACATTAATAGCAAATTGTAATAAAGATGCTTTTTTTACTGAACAAACACAGGAGTTTTATAGGAGTTGTATATTCAATGACTTTAATTGTCATAATCTTTAGTAATTCAGTACTTAGATAGAAACTATATGAGAAAACGGTATAAGTAGTGAGTCTGTACTAACTCTAGAAAAAAATAACCCTGAAAAATGAGCACCAGCTTTGCAGGCTTCATTTAGTGCCAGGAGATAGATATAGGTAGAAAAAAAACGAAAGCTCAAATGCTTTGACCGCTTCCGGAAAAATACCCTAATATTTTAGCGTCCCTTTAAAGTCCTTCAGAGGATTATAAGAGAATAATGAGGAAATGTTTGATGAGATAAACCAATGGAGGTGTGGTTAAGGGCAACGAAACATTTTATTTTCTTTTAAAAAGCTTTCGACGTTAATCTGAACTTTGCATTTATATTAATGCGGTACGAGATTCATTAGCCTGGTTTAACTGCCAAAAGTCAGTGAACTCAGTAAATCTGTAATATGCTTTCCATTTTATATTACTTTAAGCTCCCAACTCTTTGAAACGGTTCTCAAACATTTCAATGATTATAATTTATTTTAATTTTTAAATTATTAAATTATAATCAAATTCTTTATGTATATCTGTTCTTCTTTCAATCAATTGTAGGCATATTATATGAGCCTTCGAAAGGTGAAGTGAGCCAACTAGTAACATAGTTAAGCCTTTTTCTTTGATATATAACTACAATCACGTTTTTATTTGATGTTTTGGTGGATTGCATATTTTTATTTTACGGAGATAATACTATTGGAATATATATTAACCGAGGTTCTTTCACTTTTACGATACTTTAGGACGTGTATATTACAACGCATTTAACTTATTTTTTTCTTAAATACCACTTGGATCACTTCACCTATAATGGGTCCATATATGTACAATCAGAAAATAAGAGCACTAACATGATGATGACCTATCAACCATCCCCCAAAGAACTTTTCATAGAATCACAACCATGCTGGCATCCCTTAAATTTTACTGACGAAATAAAATTCTAGTTTAGTGAACTATAAACCACAAAATACTCTACTAAAATTTAACCCTTCTTAAGCCGATCCTATACTCTCATATTATTATTTATTATGCTATATTATTCAACTCGGTTTATATTACACCGTTGCATAGAGTTTGAATAATCTTAAAGTTAAATATTATACAGTAGTGAGTAAGGCTTTTTTTAACGGTGAGTAAAAAGGTTCAGATTTCTATACAGTAACATCTATGAACGATAAAAAAAATAAGTGACTGTTAATATGACAAATATTTGTGTAATTGATGAAATACAGCTTAACTCTCACTACAGTTACTCATTACATGCTATGCAGTAAACTGTTAGTGGAATAGTATTTATAACCAAATTGACAGTAAGTTGACAGCTGATTTGTTTTCCATTTCATCATGAATATGTTATCATTACATCAAAATAACGTTTGAAAATTTATTTCTTCAAAAATGATACCGACCAGAACGTTTCAGTCAATGAGGAGCGCTGATCAGCGTTATTTAACCTGCGGCTCGTTCAGATTTTATGTGAGGTCGAAAACAATTATATTTAGTCACAACTCCTAGTACGAACACTATTTTTTCGATCGATTTCTGTTCGAAGGCATGGGTATTTGTGATCAGGGACGTTCCGTGGGCATAGGCGAGTAGGCAGTTGTCTAGAGGCGGCAAGTCCAAGAGAGCGGCAAATGATCACAAAAATGCTGAAAAATATCTTTTCAATGGTAATAATATTATGACGGATGGGTAAACAATACTTATCTTTAATGAAAAAATCTTCTTTTACTATTACTTTGACTAATGTCAATAGTAAGGGCGCTATTTTAAGCTATGCCTAGGGACGTCACTGTTTGTGATGACTAAAAATTCTCTCCTACCCTATCCGGTCCTCTAATAATTGGGAGTAGAAAGAGGTTAGCTAACCACAAGTCCTGTTCTAGCCTTATCCTTTTATCCCTACTAGAGAAAGGAAGTTTAACGGCTGAGCAACAAACAAATATATTGGAAAAAGTTCTGTTGAGAAACCTACATTAAGAGGCCATATACTCCACATGGGTTTTAATAAAGTATAACTGAAATACTTTGATATTTTTTCACCTTATTACAATGAAATTCTACCAAGTAAATGTCAATTTTATTAACTTATTTTTGATTTCTGGAAAAATATCGTTGTATAGAAACTTTCCCTACACACTGAAACATAAAAATGATACTCGGATTATATAAAAAATAGCAATTGTTGACTTTTTTTATAATATTTAATTTTACAACAATAAATCATTATATGATGTTTGACCCTCTCCCTTAAGTGTGTCACGAGATATTTAATTAGCTTCGTAATTGATTCATGCAATGTGCATAAAAGAAACAAAACAATTTCATAAATCACAACAATAAAGAAAATAGGACTGCAAATTATGTGACAAATGGAATTTTAATCTTTTTATAAACTGGAAAACTTTTGCAAAGTGTTCCTAAATGCTTTAGAGCTATAATTTATTTTACTTGCAAACAAAAATACCTACTCTCCGGCATTCAGAGAAACTTCCCTCTCGGAGATAATAGCCTCGAAACAAGGGTTTCAGAACTTAACTAGCCGGTTGCGGGTTGAACATTCGGACCACAGATAACAACGACAAAAAACAAACTAAATTATTGTTATACTTAAATTTATCTGAACTTAACGTTAATGACAAGTGGTTAACTATGTTTAATATGATAATACCATTCTCTGCGTATTAAACGTATATTGTACGGTATAACTTACAAATAATACGAGTAATCCTACTTTAAAATAGTTAATTTTTACAGAACTTTATAATATCTGTGTTCTTATTCAAGGGTTCACAATATTTTTCATCAAAAGGACGGTTTCGACATAAAAAATATTAGGCGGGCCACCCTTTCTTTGTAAATCTTTTCTGTTTTTAGAAACCATAAGGTAAAAAAAACTTTGTGTATATTTATATTTTTAAATTTTCACCAATTGATTAATCCAATTACTTGTTTGAAACTAAATCCTGCAATCCAAGCTCAAATTTTGTGGTGAAAATACGCATAACAGATACGGTGTAATTGTTTGTTATTTTGATCTATTAATGCTTATTGTAGATTTTATATACAAGTTGTGTACAAATATATGTAGGTTCTTCTAAACAAGAAAGCCATTTGATAAGCATGTTTGACAAATATCGAAATTTCAGACCATTACTACACTACGTAATTAAAATTTATATTAAGTCGCCAATTATTTCATTCGGTGTTATTATACAACCAGTAAACAAAATACCAGCATAATTATTATGTGTGCTTCAAAATCCTCACAGAAACGGTTTAGTAAATATTTTCAGGCTCTGCCTGCTTCTATTATCGTATTGTAAAGCACGAGAATGTCCGCAACAGAGATATGAAAGCTCTCGCAGTCACTTTTGGCCCGAGGCGAAATTGTTACCTTCGAACTTTCAGAGCTTTGCGGGCTTTGCCCCACTACTTTGCCAAGAGAAGCTACGCTGTGAAAACCTAAGCTTTGCGAGCCCCAGGAAGCACAGAGTTTTGTTGGAGGCAAAGTTGTATCAGTAGATTGCTTTGTAATTAAATTGATTTTTAATATGTTGTGACAGACGCTGAGGTTTTTGTTGATTCGGGTAGAATTTACAAAGAAAAATTCGCTATAATGATCAAAAGAAAAATAAAAAAACGTTGAGAATTTATGCTTAAATAAATAAAAAAAATTGGGATAAAATAATGACGGTAAGGAAGTCAGAAATAAGTGTATTAACCACGGAACGAATATATTATGCTGACACAGGTACGTCCTGTGGGCGAGTAGGCAGTTGCCTAAGAGCGGCAAGTTCTAGGGAGCGGCAAAGGATCATAATTTTTTTTAATGACTAAATATTTTTGTCACGAATTTGGCTTAGAATAAACAAGATGCCTCAATATCTTTGATAAAAAATACTAAATCAAGAAACGATAAATTTACATTTTTTTTTTGATATGGTAATAGTTATTTTTTCTTAATTATTGAAGAGTAATATGGGCTTTTAAATCATATTTATTCGTCAAAATCTTTTTCAATAACGTTCACATATATTATGAATCACTTTTAGGGTGTTCAATGTCAATACTTGGTGGAAAGGCATTATATAATATTAATAAAAACACAATATTCCTTTGTACTTTATTCAACTTTATTTAAAAGGTCAGTACCGGTTTCGCTAATTGCTCGTTCAGTTGACAATGCTTGCAATGAGAGAAACCGGTCCTAACCTTTTAAATAAAGTGGAATAAAATACAAAGGAATATTGTGTTTTTATTAATATAATAAATCACCTGAAACCAAAACGGAATAAGTGACAAAATATTTGTTTGTGAGTTTGTAGGTGAGTAGTGGATTCGAACTTCTACATTTGTATATGTTTTCCTAGAATAATGGGAAATAATGAAAAAAAGGGCGCTATTTTAAGGCTCTGTGTAGGGGCGGCACATAGTCTAGGAACCTCACTGCTGACAGCCGCCATTCACTTGGAAACAAATTGTTCCAGAAAATGTCCTGGAACACACAATTTACGTGTTCACGTCATATCGTGGAACATCTCACATGACCCGGGGTAGATTTCCATGTTCACCGCCAGGGAGCGAGTGAAAAATTATTACAACCTGTGAAATAAATAAATAAAAGTTATGAATTTTGTTTTTTTCAAGTGGACTAAAAACATTCTTATTTGAACCACTTTATAATATCGACTGAAAGTGTTTAATGAAAATTCAATATAGTTAAAATTTAGGAAATTGCCATTAAATTTGTCATTTGTTTCCCGGGTATTTCTTTTCAGGTTCTTTATGAAGGGCTGGGCTGAAAGGAGCTCGAAAGAGCTCACGCGATCCCCTTGTTAGATTTTTACAGACCAGCGAGCCCTTTGTTAAATTAAGAGAAAATAATTCTCAGATCAAATTAGTACACAACTGCAATTTTTCAACTTATAAATATTATCTACGACAGTTTCTAGTATACACAATAGTACATTTTTAACCATTTACATTGTTTTTTTTTAATCCATGTCCGCTCTCAATGTGGAGCATATAGCCTCCTAATGGAGGTATCTCAACAGAAGTTTTTTCTGCGAGAACTGTGTGTTACTCAGTCACTCAACCTTACATTTTTTCAAAATGAGTGGTAGGGAAAGAACGATAAGGCTAGAAAAGGACTAGTGGTTAACTAATCGCTATTGCTACACCCAGTATTAAAGGATCAGAAGGATGGGAGGAGAGGAAATGATCTTAATTAACATCACAAACACCCAGTCTTCGATCACAATTTTGAATTGAATAATTCTCAAATTCTCTGTGACCTGACCGGGAATCGAACCCAGACCTGAGTGATCGGTAGAGCAAGCTCTAACCAACTAGGCTACAGCAGGCGACAGTCATTGTCATTGATTAGTTTATGGTAAACTGCATATTGTTGATTAATTATAAATATATCAATAGTTTGCTTATTTAAGTATTGCATATAATTGCATACGAGTGATAAATTGATTTTAGATTAAGCGATCCCCTTGTTAACGTATTTGCAGCCCACCGCTGTCTTCAGGTATGAACTGTCCACAGATAAATTCAAACTAACTGTTAACTTTTTGGTCGAGGAAAAAAATGATTATTGAAATAATTACTATTTTAGATTAAAGACAGTACGCCTAAATAATTCAAAATTGATGAGTGCGAGAAAATCACCAAAACACTTTAACTGTCTTTGAAACATAATAAATGAAAAAACGAATTTTCAAAATTTTCGAGAACTAGCCATTTAGATAAAAATTGATATTTTTTTTGAATATTTAAAAAAAATTAAAACTTAATGTAGTGGCAACATTAAAATAATGGGTGTCCCAAAAATAGCTCTGAATCACGCGCAGGGACATAGGCAGATAAATGATTTCAATTTCTGCCCTTTTATTATCTTGCGCCATTGCGGGGGTGTAACATTAATAGCCTAGAATCAAGGCAATGAGGGATGCCGTCTTTTCGTGTATATTTTGGGGTAGTGAATTATATGAAAATAAATATCTTGTCACAGTTGATCTATGGTTCAATGGCATTAGATTTGTTTGTCACCCTCTGTCATCTAGTTAGTGAAGTATTTGCAATAATAATCTGGCGGGTCTGGGTTCAATCCTTGGTGAGGTAAATATCGAATTTAAATTTGAGATTTCTGACATCGGTGTTAGCAATATTTCTTCTCGTTGATTTGATGTCGAGTTTGATTTCTCCAATTAAAAAATATTTGGCGGTTTTTTTCATACATAGAACATATGAACAGCACATGGTTTCTCTAAGATTCTCTGCCCCGAATTGTTCATATAATCAATCGTTAATTTTCTACAAATACGTATCTCAATTTTTGTCAGTTTTGAGTTTTTTTATGAAATAATTTTAGTACACACAAATAACATTAACTCGTATCCCAAAATGCATTTTAATTCATGTTTTATTTACCATCTCCATGCCCATGATGCAATCGTAAATAGTTGAGCCATTAAGTCATTCAATATTTCTCTTAATATTGTCAATAAGTATTTATCATTTTAGGTATTCTAGCACATATACATTTTTAAAATATTTTTTTGGCTGCTAACTTAGGTTTAAATACTGTCAATAAACAGTGAAACTGAGATGCCATCATGGCAGGGAACGTGATTTTTTAGGATGGCATGTTATGGGTTAATCTAATACAAAAACATTGGCAAAAAAATATGATCGAGTGTTATGTTTGGCATGAAGGAGATGATGGTATGGATGGAACTAGAGCATCCAATCCCGGGATCCCGTTAGATTTTCTGATCCCGAAATCCCAAGATTGACACGGTCGCGATCCCGGGATTTCGGCATTGAGAAATTTTTGGCAAATCCCGAAAATTTATACGATTTTGGAATTTCTAAAAAAAATCTGGTGGAATAGTATAGCAAATCCAAGATTTCAAATTCTTCGGTGAGCTAAAATATATAAAAAACGAGTTTTGAGACAATCTGGGGAAAAAGTATAGCAAATTGAGGATTTCAAATTCCTCGGTGAGCTAATTCCAATCCCGGGATTGAAAATTAATCAATCCCGAAATCCCGAGATTAGAAAAAGGCTCCGGGATTGTATACCCTAGATCAGCCATACTCAACCTGCGGCCCAGTAAGCTTTTACCAAACCGTGGATTTCAAATTCCTCGGTGAGTTAAAAAAAAAAGTAAAGGAGTATATCATAAATATGTTGCGGCCCACGTAGAGAAGCAAATATCGAAATGCGGCCCTGAGGAAAAAAAGGTTGAGTATGGCTGCTCTAGATGGAACGTCTTTACTTCCTACCTTAATAACTTCCTTACAGATACTGAGAGCAAAACCATTTCATTGGTGTTTTATAGCGATAGAATGCGATGGCCGTAGAATAAAAGGCATGTTTGTGTCTCCTGAAAAATTGTAGTTTTTGAGATACCAGGTTGTGGAAAATTCTCAACGGTATGCTTTACAGAAGGCATGGTTAAAATGTCATTGATGGTGTACATGAAAAAATGTGTATATTCATTTTAAAGTGTTGGTAATTTTTTTGAAGTGATTGTATTATTCCTTTATCAAATACTGATATAAAATGTAACGAACATCTCTCTTCAAATTTACGATAATGTTTAACACTGTGATATTAAAAACTGTAATATGTTACACCCCAGCGCAATACAAACTTCGAAACTTTAGAAACATTTACAGTGCGAAACGTAAAAATATACAACCTAGTTTCTCGCATTCAAATGTAACAGGGAAAGAGCTGAGTAGATGCAAAACAAGTAAATATATTTTCCAGCTGCACGAAAAAGCTTCCGTGAAAGTTTCCCATAAGAATATTTAAAGTTTGCCCGGAACGCCTTGCAGGCTGTTAATTCAAAGCTTACCAAAGTTTACATTCAAAGCTATACGTGCTCGTTGCCACATGAAAGCTCAGCCTAAAAGAAAACAGTGAAAGAAGAACAAATGATTATTACAAGGTAAATTTGAAACATACACTTGGGCCTCGTATAACACGGTTTGATATAACACTGCTTTATACAACACGGTTGTATAAATTGTGGCAATTTTTTCACACAAAACGCTTTATATAACACGGCTTCAATTAAAAAAAATTAACATGTTTGATTTGTATGTCATATCGTCGGATATTCATTCATAACACCCATGAAATATTGGAGGATCGTACCGTGAACGAAAAAGAAATAATCGAAATGTTGGATGAACCTACTACAATTAATGATTCGGAAAGCAGTTGCAGCGAAGAAGCTACATGTTTCAAAATTAAAAACAATAAACGACGGTTTGGAATTGGCTATTAAATTAGAAAAAATACACATTGAAAAGGATCCTATAATAGAAAAAAGTTCGAAATTTAAGAGGGAATTACAACAAATTTTGAAACCTTATAAGGAAATACGTAAAGATTTATACGCGAAAAGCAGACAATCGCTAATTACCAAATTTTTGAAGGCTAAATCCACAAGAAATCCAGAGTCCTCCGATGATGATGAAAACTTACAACCGATCTCGAAAAAGAGAAAAACATGTAGAATTCTAAGTGACAGCGATCATGAATGAATGCTATATTATGTTATTACAATTTCTTTCAATAGATATGTAAATGGAACGCAATCCCTAATTTTGTATGCACTTCAAACCTTGTATAACATGGATTTGTATTACACGACGTTTTTGTGGAACCATATAACCGTGTTATACGATGCCCAAGTGTATATAGCGTTTATGTATCTAATATTAATGTTACTATATGTATTCGTTTATAATTTTTAAGATTTAACCTGTAATTTAACCTTGGTAATATTGAGATTTTTTCAGTTACAATGAGAAAGGGTAAGCTTTTTACTATAAAAAGAAATATCTGTTACCCAAGCTACTTTATTGCTTAACTATGGTTCATCCTGGTTCATCAACCTGGTCTGTACCACTCCTTAGTGGAAGGCTCAAACTTCCATAGTGAGCGGTGGGTGGTTTTTTTAATTTTAATTTTTACTGATTCTATCGAAACTATCTGTATATTGTGACTAAACAAATAAATAGTTTAGCCTTTTGGCTGCCGTAGAAAAAAGTACGTCTTTACCTAGCACGCCGACTATAATTTGCAATTATTAATTTAATTAGCTGTTGACAAGATAACTCGTCTCTGGCGTTTTGAGCATGAAAAATTTTACGAAATATTTCGTCTGTGGCAACCATCGAGTTAATGATCACCAAAATGTAATTTTCGTAAAAATACAATCAGGAAAAAAAACTTCCATAAGAGATTTTCTCATAAAAAATATTAAATTAATAAAACCAGTCAAGTCTTTGTACATTTCAATGTTGAGTTTATTTCATATTTTGACTTCATTAAAAATCGTTAAGAAAGCTTTTGCGTCCTTCTTGTAAAAATTGTTTTGCGTGGATTGATTCCTTTTCAACACAGTTGATATGTATTTATCATACATATCGACTGTGGAAAGAAAAAAGGGACTTAACCCACACATAACAAATTTTACAGGAGACACAAAAATCGTTTTTTGATGATTTTGGGCTAAAGACAAATTATGTAATATACAAAAACTTTAAGTGCATATAGATTTATAAACTGGTTTCGAATTGACTTTATCTGATATTGATGAAATGTTTTTTTTTCAGTCTTTTTTCTTCGTCCCTTCTTTTTTAAACTTCAAAGCTAAATTTAGATACTATTTTTCCATTTTCAGCTTACATCTTTTTTAATAAAATGTGTATTAGGTTGTATAGATTGTGATTATCAAAAAAAACTGTGGGTTATGTCATTTTTCCTTTCCACAGTCGATATGCATTAAACGAACGCATATATCTGAGAATATTGTTTTACTCAATCTTCCACCCCACTCTTGGTTTGAACTAAATTTTCTGTACTTAATCAAGTTTCGCTGCATAATTATTATTTACAGCATACTGTTGAAACAAACCTATTGAATAGTCACCCTCGCGGTCTCACGGTCGCCTTTTGTAAAGGTATCGGCACAAAACGTCTCAGAGGGAGATCGCTCTATCATTTTTATTCAATAAGGACTAGACATTTCTCCTGAAAGCTTTTTAATGAAAGGAAGCAAAAGAAGCGACAAGCATTGTCAGCGTAGAAGAAAATTCACAAAGATTTCAATTGAAATCGTTTCATAATTATTCGCACAACTAAATCGAGTTTTTATTGAACGAAAGAATATTTTTACTTGAAATAGGTTAATCTCATAAAACTTCTTAATTATTTTTATTCTATTTTATATCCGCTTCTGCTGTGAAGCGTATGGAATCCTAGTTATTAATAATTGAAATTTTATTTATTTAGTAGGAACTCTATTGGAATAATGTCAAAATAACAATTTATTAATATATTAGTTAGTAGATAGATAACTCGACGTCACAAATATGTTTCAATACTTTAAGATTTCGACTGAAGGTGCTTGGTGGAATTTCAATATTAAATTTGAATCGTTCAAATTATGTACACTCCCACAGATTTTGTCACTAACGACCCGTTCAAGTTCATCCGTGCGCTTGAACGCCTGAAGATGCCGAAAGGCGAAACCCGGGTCGTTAGTGACAAAATCTGTGGGAGTGTACATAATTTGAACGATTCAAAAGTTTCAATATATATTTTTTAAATCTATGTGCGCTCTCATTGTGACTTTCTAATGGAATTACCTCAAAAGAAGTTTTCTACAAGAACTGATTATATTACTCAGGTATCCAATCTCTCTTTTTTTAAAAAGAAAGTTAAGACCAGTGCTTTTTTGTGAACTAATTTTTTTAAATTCATGTCCGTTTTCAATGTGGAGGATATGGCTTCCTAATGGAGGTATTTTAACAGAGTTTTTTTTACGAAAACTGCTTGTAAGTCGGTTGTGTTATAGATATATTTTTACTAAAACACTTATTTTTAATTCAATGTTGTTTCAACTTTATTCTATAACATAGTTTATACACTTTATTATAAATCACTTAAATTTTATTAAATCAAAATAATATCGATGTGAGTATTGAGGAGTTTCTACTAAGCTGTTCGGCCTTTCGATTTGAACTCTCAATTTAAACTGAAGAGAAGGGAATTGAATATTGGTTTAGTCCGTTGAAAGGTTTATTGTTACAAGTTATGTCATAGAGAATTAACATAGCACAGAGGTTGATGTTGTGTATACATAACAGTTGCTTAATCTCCCTTTTAAATAGAGAAAAGATAGAAATATATGGCTGGTACAGGACTAGTGGTTAATTAATCGCTCTCGCCATCTATATTTAATACACGATAATGTCCGTCCGTCTGAATGATTGTCCGCGATATCCATTCCCCTGCCCTCCCCCCTCCCTTTCAAAGCTCCGCTGACGCAATATTTTTATTCATACTACAGACAAATTTTCCAAATACACTGTTTATTATTTGACGATACAAATCGCTGAAAAATTTCATAACAAAAAAACGCCAGCGACCGTGGATCGAACACAGAATCTGGATTACCAGTCGAGCTCTCTATCAACTTGGCTAATGTTCATAAATATCAGGGATAAAAATACATTATATAAATACAAAGCATTTGAAATGGAACGATATTTGTGATTCACAAAATGACTTCGAATTGTTTATATTCAGATTGTGACGTTGTCATATATGAATGTGGTATATTTTACTTAATATAGTTTCGACAGTTAAATGATTATATTCCATGTGTGTCATATGCTGAAGGCTATTAAATATTTTACATTTTAACAGAGGGTATTTAGAATTATCCCGATATTTAAGTTTTGTATCTTTTGTTTTAAATAACGAGTAAACGAGTCTTTGCTTTGGACAAGGTAAATTCATGCTCAAATACTAATACAAATAAAGTAAGCGAAATAGTTTGATTGATTGGGGTCAACGAGATTAAAAACGCAAATGTGAGCCAAGGTAGGATGTTGGAAAGTGAACTGAACCCACCTTTTTATTGCATGAATTTCAATCATTTTTTCTCTAAAATACATTGTTTATGCTTTCGATGGATTCGTCGGTATCTTTGTGGAAGTTCATTTGAATATAAATAAAAAAAGTAATTAGATTATTCCAGTATTGTGTACAACTGTGGACACGTGTTTAGCCTCTTTCAGTGGGCCATCTCAGCAGAATTACTTTTTA
Organism: Himalopsyche anomala; assembly: GCA_031772345.1. Lineage (NCBI taxonomy): Eukaryota > Metazoa > Arthropoda > Insecta > Trichoptera > Rhyacophilidae > Himalopsyche > Himalopsyche anomala. The sequence goes on along the minus strand of CM062832.1, from coordinate 22,937,511 downwards.
CTTCTGAAGTTATTTTTGTATTACTCTTTTTTATGCTTATTATTGATAAACTTTCACATTAAAATTAAAAGTTGATGACAGTTCCCACAAAAATTAATTGAAAACGTAATTTGCACTTAAATGTCAAATGGAAAAGTAATCACATTTTATGGGTTTGGTTCCCTTAATGACTATATATTCCTAAAAATAAGCTACGTTTGGTGAATTAGTGAAGTTAATTTATTCTGATTAATTTGATAAATATGCATTTGATTGTAACATGGAAAATTGATATTTTTGTTTTGATAAAATGTGCAATTAATTTATACCCATTTTGCATGTGAAAATTGGATTATTAGCAACTTAAACATTATTTCAAAAATTAGTAAATTTATCATTTAAAAAACTGCAGGCTGTGATATATGCGCCGAGGTCGTTTATGCTACATATGAAAAATGATTGTTAGCAAACTTGAACATTATTCAAAGATTTTATATTTTAGAAATTTTTTGTCACTACGAAATAAATTGTTAGCAAACTTAAACATTATTCCAAAAATTAGGTAATTTACGAGGTATATTTTTGCTAATAGGAAAAATAATTGTTAGCAAACTCAACATTATTCAAAAATTTAAATAACTTCATTTTAAAACTACAGGGGCTGCTGTCGAATATGACCGAGATATATTTTTAATTTTATTTTTAGAATTTCTGGCTTATTCTAAAATAGGTTTGTAATTTTCTGAACTTCTTAAAAATGCAAACAAAAATTCCCCCGTTGAGGTCAACGGGCTTCAGCTAGTAACCTGTTAATTTAAGGATTGAAAGAGTGGCGGGGATATATATCAGAAACACCAACACCAACACCTTCAAACTGAAGTCGATCTTGTAGGTCTAATCTTAGTTTTGATATTTTTTTTACTGTTATTACTTTTTCGGGAAATCATAAATGAAAAAAATATTTTCAAACGTCTGTTGGCGTAAAAATCCAAAGTTTTGAAAAGAAAAAAAAAGTATATTGATTTGAGACATCAAAAATGTCGATAAAAAAAGGTGCCGGAACACATTTTCACCGCGTTAAATAGGGAAAAAGTATTGGTTACGTAAATTTGTGGTCAGCTAATCGCTCTCGTTACGCCCCGTTATTTGAAGAACGAAACGGCGAGTGGTTATTTTCAGACAAAAAACACCCATGTATTTAAACGAAAATCGATTAAAAAGATTTACGTTTGTATTAACGGTTAGTCTTCACTTTAGTTTAACTATTCCTTGATGAGTTCTTAATTATTTTTTAGACTATTACATTTTAATGTTAGTCAATTTAGTGTCACTCAATTCCTATTTTCAGTCAGTTCATGACAGTAAATCTTTTCAATAAAAATTATTGCTACACCCCATTAATTTAATTTTGTTTTATACATTTTTTTTTCTACGAGAACTGCATGTTACTCAGTTGCTCAACCTCTCCTTTTCCAAAGAGAGTAGGAATATAATGATAAGGCTAGGACAGGACTAGTGGTTAGCTAATTGCTCTCGATACGCCCCGTTCATATGATAGAATGGGTGGGAGAGGGGAATTCAAAACATCTTTATCACAACAAGACATCACATACATCCATGCCTTCGGTAGAATTTCATAAACCGATTGAAAAATCAATTTATAAAACTTTCCGTACTGGGTTTCGAACCCGTAACCGAAGCCAACGACGTTGACCACTCGACCACACAGCCGGAAATAATACTGTAATATTGTATTATCAGTTGATAATGCGCGTCACGAGCGATATCAGTCCGGATATTATTATTTTTTTTCTTTTTGAATATAATGCCTTTCCACCAATTATTGACAATCACAACTCATCTGTTTTGCGTATTCACACCACAAAATTTGAGCATATATTACAGGATTTAGTTTCAAACAAACAATTGGATGAACTAAATGATGATAAAATTAAACGATATGTTTTGTATGTTAAAAAGACTAATTTTCATAAAAGAAAGAGTGGCCCGTCAAGTATATTTGATTTCAAAATTATCCTTTTGATGAAAATGTTTGTGAACCCCTGATATAAGGTTCTATATTTCCTTTGAACACGAATTCTCCGTCAACCAATTCTTCCGTACACAGAAAAGCTATAAATTAAATTATAAAATAAATATTAAAATTGCAAATAATTCACTTTACAATATTCTCTAATACAATTATTTTCTTAATTTAGACGTACGAGTTACAGAAAATTTCAACGGCTTGAATTGTTTTGATTCAAAAATGTTTTTCTGCCAATAACAATGAATCGGTAAAAAAGTTTCGTTGCGAAAATTGACATAAAGTTTGGTCCATCCATCACGTTTCGAGAGAATATTTTTTTTAAATAAATGTAAGGTAAATAAATAAATCAGAATGTGCTCAGTATCGAATAACATATTTGCAGTAAATTGACAATTCTATTTGTTTTGGAAAATGTTTAAGAATTCTGCCGAATGAAATATAATCATTCAAAACAAAGTCATAACCAATTTTTTCAATTAAAATAAATGCTTGATTTTTTAATTCATGTATAAAACTCAACTTAACCCCCAGAGACGAGAGCTTTTTTTACGATAAAAAAATATTTTTAAGCTTTATTGAAATCACGAATAACTTTTATTCCTAACAAAAATTTAAAAAAAAGCAAAGTCGTTGTATAGAAACTCCGCATGACTATATGATCATGCTCATCCTTTTATTATCGTGTAATATTGTGTAAGAACAGTAGTAAGGACAAGCGTGACCGTATGGGCAAGCAAACATTCGGGGTTGAAATATAGCTAAACGTGAAATTTTTAAAAATATTTACAATTTGACCTCTTTAGATCAACATAATTTAAATTCAAATATATTAGTAAAAGAACTGTAAATAATTTAATGTTTTGACAAAATAATAACCAACAGTATCAAAAAGTAAATTAAAAAAAAACGGAAATTCAAAAAATCGTTTGTTCTTTTTGTGGCCGTTTCTGACGCAACGGCTGATGACTAACTGAAGTCTGTACCTTTCTTGACCAAATAGCCGATATTCAGGTAAAAAAAAGATGAATAGTGGGACCAATAGATAATGGTGTTTACTGTGACCATATGGTCACGCTCGTCCTTGGAGGGTTAATTTGCATTTAAAAAAAATATCGGTTGTGTAAAGGAAAAAGGACGCTGCCCACATTATAACAAATTTTACAGGAGACACAATAAACATTTTTCGACGATTTTGGACCAAAGACAAACTATGAAATGTACATAGACTGATATACTGGTTTTTAATTGACTTTTGTGAATCTTATATTAATTTAATAAATTGTTCACGAAAAACCTTAACATGCCCTTGTTTTTCACACATATAAAGTAAATTTAAATAACGTAGTCGGTATTTTCAGCTTACACCCTTTTGATAGAACATGAATCAAGTTGTATACATTGTGATTATTGAAAAACTGTAGGTTACTTCCTTTTGCAATTCCACAGTCTATATACTATGCATAATAATTAATACGATCATTGAGAATTGGTACATTGAAAGTGGTAATATTATTATTAAAGGGAGGGACGTATTGTTTCCAATATTACACTTGTCGTAAAAAAAACTCAAGTATGGCAAATTCAACATTTCGCTATGCACAGTCAATATAATATATTGTGATAAATTATATATTATATGTAGTTAATCCAATTTCACCTTAACGCTGACATCTAGTTTCGGAATTTATCTAATTAAATTATTATGTTTTGATACTGTGAAGATAGATGTCACTGTATTAAACGTAGATACATACATTGAAAATATCATTAACTCCAATTATATCAGATCTCGTACACAACGTGAGGTCTCATTACGTTGCATTAATGAATATGCCGGTTGTTAAGTTGGATTTCCAGGGAAAATCTCGTTAACCATCTACATAACGTTTCAGTGAGTCACTCGCTTCTTGGAAAGTGTTATTATTTCTGTGTTGGGAAAATATTGATGATACTCAAAGAGCGGTTTTATAATTCAGTCTAATTGAATTTAAAAAAAGATCATTAATTTAGGTTTCCTAAAATAGTCACAAAAATTAACCCTTAAATGCATACTGAACTACGAAAAGTACAGCATTTTGTTTCCTTTTTTTTTGCAAAACTGAAGTTGATTTTAACATAGATCTTTGACTATATTTGCTCCCTATTTAGAGCATATGGCCGCCACGCGGCACTTCCATGTTTACCTGTCTCTCGCCAATTGCTTTGCTTCATCCCATGCCATGCCAGCATCCTTCAATTCCGCTTAGTACTTCCTATGGATAGTACCCGACGGTCGTCTAGGACGCCGAAATCCCACCGGTCGAAAGAAGAAGCAGGCAGGATAAAGGCTAGAGGCATCCGCAACATATGATCCAGTCAGTTCCAACGTCTCCCCATAACCACTGACGTGACAGGGTGCTGAATAATAATCGATTGATTGGACGCAATATAAAAATCACAGATATCCATGATTTGACGAATATTTAAATCGATTAAAGAGGTCAACCCATTAAAATAACTGGGATTCGAACTCATCGACACAATAGGACCGCGGTAAAACAAACGCCCAAGAATGTTGACCAGTCAATTACTGAAAGGATAAACAGAGGGATGGTTATTTTTACATCTATCCCAATCAGCACAGCTTCTCCGCAATACGCATCGGTATTAAAAGGGTCGCCCCCCCTCGGTCGGTTGGGGGTTGCAAATCCGCTATTGATAAGATAATACTGGGTAAATTAATATGGTCTCAACCGTAAAAGGTTCGGGTCGAACTTTACTTTATTTATGGAAATATCGTTAATGAGATGCCATATCTGTATGGTCCTGTGCTTTGTCGTTGAGATCAATATACTGAATTAAACAATTCGATCCGTTAACTGCTTAAGGTTTGTGCCGTAGATAATTAAATATTTATAACTAACATGTTAAAAACCATATTCAATGTTCTGACATTTGAGAATGTCAATTTTTTTTTCTTCATTACGTTCAAATTAAATTCATGACACTTTGCAATGTAATTATTTGCCGTTTGTAACAGATTTATATATAAAAAAATGAAAACCAGGGATTAAAGGATTGTGAATCCCGGAACCGAATCCCTTATTCTTGAATTACATAAATGCAATTTTGCTGAGCTGATGTCAACCTATTTTAGTTTTTAAGATAAATCAACTTATTTAAAATCAATTGTGAAATATATATAAAATACATAAATATATAATAAAAATGTCCATACGGACTAGGGATTTCGTGTCAAGACGTCCCGGGACGTCTTAGCCGGGATTTAACAAAATTAAAAGTTTGTTTCAATTCTCGGTGAGTACATTGTCACTCCCATCCGAATACACGAACTCAAAGATTTAGATCAAGATGTAAATCTGTGAGTCTGTTTTTATATTTACTCTTAACCACCTTCATAGTGGAAAACATTGATTCACATAAGTAGGTAAAACAAAACAATGCTTTAAGCTTGAGCGCAATTCGTACTAAAATTGGATACTTTTCTTTTGGGACGAAAAGGCCATACAGATTCTATAGTTGAGGCAACATTATTAAGCAACAAATCACATTGAAATTCTATCAATTCCATTTCTGATGACGGGCCGTATTCTTGAAAATTTTCGACTATACAGCTGAAAAAATAATATTACAACGGCAACCTTTTAAGTATTTCGTTGGAATTTAGCTCAATTTTTTGTTTTATTTTCTGTTTAATATTTTTTTATAAGCAAATTTATAAATATGATAAAATATCCTACGCAAGCTACTGAAAAAGCCTCGGCAAGCTACTGGTAGCTCACGAGCGATCACTGGATTAAATAATCAATTTTAAAAGCTGTCCATACCGGGAATAGTACCCGCGAGCTCTGCAATCAAAGTCAACGTCGTTTCAAACTAAATAAAACTAATTTATATACTACATTATTATATTATATTTCACGCATGAAATACGCTGAAGGAAACAGTACATATCGAATTGACAACAAAAACCTCCCCAGGGGATGCTGAGATGGAACGGGACGGATATTTTATCGCAAAAAATCTTCGATTTATTAAATATACCGCCATAAAACACATTCTGTACATAAAATCATCCCAGTGGCCCGAGAATGGGCTTGACATATAAAGTGGAACGGTCCATTTTCTCTTTTTATTTCTCTTTACTTGGCTCGTATTATATAAACATCGAATATTTCTTTTCCATGAGCAATCGTGCTTTAACTTGCATAAACAAGCATAATATTGTTTTATACAACAAAACAACTACGAAATCATGTACCCGGAATTCACGTTTTATGATACAGTCAATCCTTTTTTTATGCGGTTTTTTTTGTGTGATTTCGAAGTTATGCGGTTTTTTAGAAACGCATTTTTTTTAAATGTACTGTATTTTACGATATATAAAAATGTTTTGTAAGAAAAAAACCATTGTTTTTTTAAATTGATGCGCATACTATTTTTTCTGAAAAATAATGATTTCGAACCACACGCAAAACGTACTTAACATTGTCATATGACGATAATTTTACTTAAAATATTTCTAAAGTGAAACAATAACCAGCAAATTTTATTTTTTAATAAAAATATTTACCACCCCCGTTAAGAACCACTACATTACACTGTAATATTGTATTCTTTTATCAGTTGTTAATACTCGTCAAGAGCGAAACCGGTGATGATCATATTTAATAATAGTGAGATTAAAGTATTTAATTTTTTGAATATAATGTTTTCCCACCAAGTATTGACAGATTTTTAGTATAAATATAAAATAACATCAGAAAGTCGTAGATAATATTTGTTTTTAAAATGATTTTGTTGTAAGTTTAAGTATCTTACAAATTAATTATGTACATCATGTAATAGAGGGTTATGACATATTTTATAAAGTTAAAATATGTTAACAACTCATTGGCCGCTTTTTGCTTCTAATGCTATGTTTTTTACTCTAGGGTCATTTAGGCGCACTACAGTTTCCTCCAGTACCCACAGAGGTTTGGGCTCACTTTGAGAACCTATGAACGAACCTTCAGTGTACAAAATGGTGACAACCAAATGCACTCAAATTTACTTCACAGTTGTTTAAAACGACTGTAATAACCATACTACGTTATGAAATATATTAAATTAAATAAACAGTTTCCGTAACATTTTTTGTGATACACCAATTCTGGCCTCAATCTCAATTTACTATATCACAGACCCACATCGTATCGAAAATGAAATGGCCACCCTGAAATGTGTTATAGCGCACCCTAATGCCGCCATTGTAAGCGAGAGCTTTCCACAAAAAGCTCGTAGGTTTTTGCGGTCAGGAAAAAATGCGACCGCTATGGTCGGAAATTGTGAGCGGCGAGATAAAAATCGAGCCTTCGCGACAAGGGTCCATAGCCTTTGCATAACAATATTTTTGATACTGTCTGCGGCTACCCCTCAACTAACGTCAGCTGTCATTCTGCGATTATTTAGAATTTGACACCATCAGATCTTTGACACATCAACCATGTTTGCTACCAGTTTTAAGTACACCCAACTTTTTTACACATTTTAAAAATAACACCGTCCACTAAAAAAACAAATGCCATATGTATTTTTTTTTATCCCAGTCCGCTATCAATGTAGAGCACATGACCTCTTATTGCAGTTATGTCAACAGAAGTTTTTTCTACGAGACAGTCGCTCAACCTCACTTTTTTTCAAAGTGAGTCGTAGGTGATTTATTTATTTATTTAATAAACATTGCATAAGGTTGACAAATTATAAATTAAAAACTTTTACAATGAAGAAAAAAAACTAGTACAATTTAATATTAAACGCAGTAGAAAAAAAAGCAAGGAAGTCAACTGAGTAAGCTCCGACGAACTCTACTTTAATATAATACATAAAAAATAGTATTCGTCGGAACTCACCCACGTCTATGTGGAATATGTCAACATCCGAAGCAATATTTTTAAACACCGTGATGAATGATAAGGCTAGAACAGGACTAGTGGTTGACTAATTGCTATTGCTACACCCAGTTATTGAAGGATCAGAGGGCGAGAAGAAAGGAAATAATTTGAATTGACATCACAAACACCCAGTCTCGATCACAACTTTGAATTGAATAATTCTCACATTAACTGTGATCTTACCGGGAATCAAACCCAGACCTGCGTAGTCGGTAGATCAAGCTCTGACCAACTGGGCCACAGCAAGCGACGAATATATACTATTTGTTCAAGAATGATTCGCAGTAACAAAAAATAAATGAGATTATTCTTATTAATAAGAAGAATAACACAGCACGATAATAACAAACAAAAGTCTTCATTAGATTAGACGAGTCATAACATGTCTAGCAATGAAAGTGATTCACGTCCAATCCCTCAGAAACGTGCGCGTATGTTATCAAATAGCGATGAATAATATTTTTATGCGGACATGTATTAAAAAAAATATTCTTTTTTTTTCATTCGATCCAGTTCTTATAAAACAACATTTGTTGAGATGGCTTATTACAGTTCAATATACAATTAACAGTTTTTTACACGAATGATACGTTTTACAAAAAATCGTGTAAAAAAATGATAGAATACATTATTGTTGATTAGTTCTAAATATAAAATAAATTAACAAATCGTTAGATGAAAGAAAAATATTGAAACATATAATATCATAATAAAAATAATAAAAGATTTTTAGTACTTTTTCCACTTAAATTTTTTATTTGATCAGGACCGGTTTCACTCCTCGCGAGCATTATCAACTGATAAGAAAAAAAAATTAAACAGTGCTATTTATACAAGTTAAATTGAAATAAAAAAAGTCTAAGCAACTACTAACAATGTTTTGTTTGAAAATTTCCCAAATTTTAATTGTGTTTATAATTAACATCATTTGCCACCCATATTTATTGATGATTATTTAATTGTATGTTATAGGTGTTAAGCATTTTAATTTTGTGTAATTATAATGCAATTTGTAAATCCTTACATTGTTTAATTTATTTTTCTTATCAGTTAATAATGCTCGCGAGGAGCGAAACCGGTCCTGATCAAATAAAAAATTCAAGTGGAAAAAGTACTTAAAATCTTTTATAATTTTTATTATAATGCCATTCCACCAAGTATTGACAGTGAACACCTTAAAAGTGATATAATATCATGTAAAAATAATAATAAACTAGACACAATAAGTAAAGTACGTAAAATATTGTTAAAAATATGTTTTTTAATTAAATAAAAAAAAAATACTATTCAAAGCCTCTTGATTATATACGAAGACTATATGACTAGACATAAATCGCTTCCATTGCTAAAAAAATCTGATACGTCTAATATATTACGATCTAATGAAGCATTTTGTTGGTTATTACTGTCTTGTGTTGTCGAAATTCTTGTTATAAAGAAATCCGTAACGTATGTTACTCGTGTCTAGGAATTGTGTTAGGACAAATAATTCGTGTAAAAATATGTTATTTGTTTTTAATTTCTCTAATCCAAAATATTCCAAAAACTCAATTTCATAGACCAAACTGAAATTTAGCCTAGTTTATTTTTTGTTTAGCGTGCAAATTCTCTAAAAGTCATATTTTTTCCTATAAAAAACGAACCAATTACAAAGTATCCGTAGTGATTAATTAATTGGTGATTTGAGAAAGGATATTTTTTTAATAAAATCATGTATATTTACAATATTTAAATAAATTATATAAAAACATGTATAAACTTTGAAACTCAATATTTATATTCATCAAATTTGCAGTTGATTCCTATCAAACCATATTTAATGTTAGTTTACTGATATAATTTTAAATATCAGAGTGTATAATTAATTATAAGGCAATACAATCACGCATAAAGAAAAAGATGACAGCAAAATAGATTTTAAATTTTCTTTGAAGCTTAACCCATTTTTGTCAAGATTTCAGTATGTACATATTTTAATTTATTCTTGACCGTAAAAAATGGTTATAAACATTGCTCACAGTAACAGGTTCAAACCTGAAAAATATTGCGCTAAAATATCCCGACGATGGCTAGCTGTATAAACACGAAACATTCATTTACTAAGCGTCAGTTCAAGTTCATCCGTGCACTTGAACGCCTGAAGATGCCGAAAGGCGAAACCCGGGTCGTTAGTGACAAAATCTGTGAGAATGTACATAGTTTGAACGATTCAAATTTAATATTGAAATTCCACCAAGCACTTTCAGTCGAAATCTTAAATTAAGCTGTTTATATACTTTTCTTATTAGTTGGTGCTGCTCGCAATGAGCGAAACCGGTCCTGACATATTAAATAAAGTGGAATAAAGTACAAAGGAATATTGTGTGTTTATTAATATAAAGTCGCGAACTTTAAATAGATGATTATAGACTTTAGATCAGTGTCTGCCAAACTGTGTGCCGTAAGAAGTCTCAGGTTAAATAAATTCAACATTCAAACAAATATTTGTCACGTTCAATAATAGTAATAGGGTAAAATATCAAGGTATTTCAGTTCTACAGTTTTAAAAAAAATTAAAGGTTGATAGCTATTTCGGCTTACGCCATCGTCAGAACTATAGTTCTGACGATGGCGTAAGCCGAAATAGCTATCAACCTTTAATTTTTTTAAATCTGTAGAACTGAAATACCTTGATATTTTACCCTATTAAAATGGAGTTCTACCAAGTAAATGCCAAATCAATAAATAAATTCAATAATAGTGGTCAACGCGACACATTTTCCACTTTTCTCTTTTAAGGTTACATTTCCTTTTTTAAAGCATTTTTATTTGGTGTGCCGCGGTACAACTTCCATTCACCAGTGTGCCGCGAGGTAAAAAAGTTTGGCAGACACTGCTTTAGATGATTATAGATAGACTTTAAATAGTGATAGCGCTGCCACCTGAAAGATTCAAATTAGGGTTATTTTGTCATTAAATTATTAAAAATTTCGTGTCATTATACATAGATTAAAGATTTAAGCATTTCAAATCGACAATATTGCTTAATTATACTTGTATCTTGATTGAATTATATCTGCGTTTAAGTAAGGCTTTTAAGGTGTTACGACAAGGATGCTTTTGCGCGAGAGGTAATGCGGATGCCCTTTATGGTTAACGCCCGATGTGAGCGCGATCCTTTTCGCGTTTATTTTTGAGGGATGTTGTGCGCACAAAGCTTTCCGGCGTACGAGCTTTCAACCGAGCACTTTGCATGGGAAACAATTCGAGTTTATATCGATCGGCTCAGTGTTGAATTTTTATTTTATTCTTTGCAATTCAACAGTGTCGCACGATAAAGAAAGTGGCTTTTAAGCACACACGATATATACAATCCGAGTGGCTTAAATAATTGTAATAAAATAAAAAATAGAAACATATTTCGTTTATACAAAGATTCCTGTGGTGGCCCATTTGGTTAAAGCTTGCTCTACCGATCACGCAGGTCTGGGTTCGATTATCGGTAAGATCACAGTGAGTTTGAGAATTATTCAATTAAAAGTTGTGATCGAAGACTGGGTGTGATGTCAATTCACATTATTTCCTCTCCTTCCATCCTATATTAACTAAGTGCAGCAATAGTGATTAGTCAACCACTAGTCTTGTTCTAGCCTTATTCTTCTTTCCCTATGACTCACTTTGAAAAAAAGTGAGGTTGAGCGATTGAGTAACAAACAGTTTTTATAGAAAAAAACTTCTGTTGAGATACCTCTATTAGGAAGCCATATGGTCCACATTGGGAGCGGACATGAATAAAAAAAATCCTATTTCTAATAAACTTACTTATTTTAAACGACTTTCATTTATCGGTTAAAAGTTTTTATTGTCAATTCACGGCGCTTTTCTAAAAAATAAACACTTTTTGTATCAACTAAGTTGACGTTTTGAATTATATTGTAAAAATTTCCCACATACTAATTTTGGTCATGATTATTAAATTTAAAAACTACTTTTGAACGTTGCGTATTAAAGCGATAAGTAAGCCATATGCTTAATAATATGAGCGGGTGTGGAAGTGTATTTCTTACTTTGAATTGTCGATTTCTATACAAGGGCTTAAAGTCAAACAACACTATCTACAAAAGTAACTTGTCAGGACAGCCAAAAACGCTTTTTATTATTTTGTAACATTACAAAGCAAATGTTAGTTTAAAACCTAATGTTTATATTTTATAATTAATTGTGGAATGTGCGCTTAAATTTCTTATGGTGATATTAATTTTGTTTTAAAAAAAGACACCTTCATGTATTTAACGGTAGACTTCACTAGTGATTTAAGAAAAAAGTAGAAAAGTATTACATAATGATGTTTGATTATCATGTAGGTGAGAATAGGGTATCCAATCCCTAAGCCTTTTTCCAATCCCGGGATTGAAATTAGTTCACAGAGGAATTTGAAATCCTCAACTCCCTATATTTTTTCCTCAGATAATCTCCAAACCTTGTTTTTTTTAGCTCATCGAGGAATTTGAAATCCCCGATTTGGTATACTTTTTCCCGAATTTGTCACAAAACCTCGTTTTTTTTTTCGGGATTTGCTAAGAATTTCTCAATCCCGAAATCCTGGGATTGGATGCCCTAGCTGAGAATGAATAATAAAGAAATCAACAAAAAACCAAAAAAAATTTTTTTTAGGTAACGTTGCTGTAACTTTAAGCCCTCGTATGGGCACAATAAACCTATACATTGATTGTTGTACTTGCACAAAAAAATCTAAACTAAAATCATGTATGATATTTTATCATTTGGTATGTACATATTAAAGAATTTATAAGGTTTGTATAAGTTTTAAATTATTTATTTTTTTAATTACAACTTTGAGAAAAAGTATTTCAGAGAACGGCCAGATTTTAAATATATTTAACCACTTGAATACCAAACGGACACAGGTGTCCGGAACATATGCAAGCGAACTCGGATGTCCAAGTCATTTAGAAATTCAAATACTTGGTATTCTAATAGAATATAAACAATATTTTGATGAATATTTCCATCTATACTGAGTGAATATAGGTTTTTAAAAAATCCAATTCAAGTGTGTATTTTTCTCAAAAACAGGCAGTATCTCTGGGACATATTAATGATTTATTTGCGTGGTATTCAAACGGTTAAATAATAATACTTTCATTTTAAAAATTGTCACTTTGTTATAATAACGTTTGTTATTTGACCGATTTGTGAAAATTTTATTGGCAGTTTGTCAAAGATTTTTTCTTAATCAATTTTCGTTAGGGGTAAGTTTTTGTTGGCAAAAAGCATTGCTCCCTTTTGTGAGTTTGAAACAGAGGCTTCGATGAAAGAGTCAGTGGGTATTTATTACGTCAAAGAATTTCATTTCCGCCTATTCGAGAAATGTTTTCATATTTTATGCAATATAACTATTTGAAACGCGGCAGAGCTTTTTTACCCTTTTGCGCGTCGAAGTTTATTTCGTATTAGACGGGAAGCCTGCCAGTGAATTTTTTGAATTCAAAATAAAAGAATTTTGTCAATATACTCTCAATGAAGAAAAAAATTTCCGGTTCAACTGGAATTTAAATTTTCACACACAATATACTGAATGCTCAAGCGGTATTATGTTAATTGATTTTAATCAATATTGATTGTGTTATTTGGCTCCGTGGTGCATTGGTCAACGTCTTGACGTCAGTGACGGATCTCATAGGTTCAAATCCTAAAACGAACACAATTTTTCTACTTATATACGTGTAGGGCATCCAATAAACCGTCTAAAGCAACTAACCGGTTTTCGTTTTCGTAAAATAAAACAGTATATTTAAATTTGAATCGTTCAAATTATGTACATTTTCACAGATTTTGTAACGACTAACTACCCGGGTTTCGCCTTTCGGCATCTTCAGGCGTTCATGTGCACGGATGAACTTGAACTGATGCTCAGTAAATGAATGGTTCGTGCTTTTATAATAAATAAATGTATCACTGAGTTTAAGGCCATTGCTGGCGAAAAGAATAAGCTCATGGGAATGCCCAAAGATTTGAGTAGTGAGTGGCTTTAAAAATTATATTTTTTTGTTTGTCAGAAAAGGTTTTATGACTATATTTATATAGGGTACAGCAGTGGTGATCCCGGCATATTTAATATTTTATTTAAAATCGGAAGGCGATTTAATAGTGAAATTTCACCAAGCACCTTTAGTCGAAATCTTAAACTATATCAGTATATTTTAGTTCATACAGTCTTTATATGTCATAATACAAAATAATTTACTCTGATAAACCTATAAAGAAATCAAATTTACCAATAATCTATTAATGAGAGGTATTACGAAATTATATAGTAAATATACAGATTTATTTTATTAAATTGGCGACCCGGCATTTGGGAAACGCTGAGTTAACCGGTTTAAACCAAAAATATTTTCAAAAGTGCAATTTTAGTACAACACAAACCAATATTCCAATATTACTAAATATGAACTAAGAAGATGCTTAAAAGAGTTGATTAACTTACGTTATTTTTTTCAGCCATGCTTGCTCCTAAGTTGAAGCTTATGAACTACTAATGAAGTTTATGTAAGCAAATTTTTTTACGAGAATCACTAATTTAATAATTGGCAACACAATTGGTTGGTCTAAATGAGGTATAACTGATAAGATAGTGTTATGATAATATGTTTCGATAACATAACTATTTTAAGTACATTAAAAAACATATGCCGCCTGTGCGGTCGAGTGGTCAACGTCGTTGGCTTCGGTTACGGAGGTCTCGGGTTCGAATCCTGGTACGGACAGTTTTATAAATTGATTTTTCAATCGATTTATGAATTTCTGTTCGAAGGCATGGATGTATGTGATTTCTTGAATTCCCCCCTCCCACTCATAATATCTTATGAACGAGGCGTATCGAGAGCGATTAGCTAACCACTAGTCCTTTCCTAGCCTTATACTTATATTCCTACTCCCTTTGGAAAAAGAAAGGTTGAACAAATGAGTAACAAGCAGTTCTCGTAGAAACACATCTGTTGAGATAAACTCCATTAGGAGTCCATATGCTCCACATTGGGAGCGGACATGGTTAAAAAAAAAAAAAAACTATTTTCCACGGATACAAAACATAAATGAAGCGTATGCTATGCGTCAGATCATTCATTGATGTAAACTAAATATTTCATGACGATATTTTTGTATCTATAGCAGATTCAAATAAAAATATAAATGTTTTTTTAGGTGAACGGATTCTACCGAACATTACTTTTCCGAACACGAACACTCCGAACGGGAATAGTCCGAACACGAACACTCCGGCCAAGAATACACCGAACACCGATTCTTTCGGACTCGGAATCTTCCGCACACATAACCTTCCGGATATAGAATACTTCGCACACCGAATACTCCGAACATTTAAATATTTTTATTGGAAAAATCATTGTTTTATTGTAACGTGGAATGTTTTATGGCAATTATGCCAAATATTTTTCATAATGAAAACAAGAAACGTATTTAATTTTCATGTATATAAGCAGTTTAAAATTTTATTTGATTTTAACTTATTAATTTTGAAAATTGCGTTTTATTATAATTGTGCTGATATTTTTGATTATATTGAAAGAAAATACCATGCATATAAACATTTAAAATTGCAAATTGATATTAACAGTACTTTAAACATAATTTTATTATCTTATTGATACACATAGTATACATATTTTACATTCACTTGACAAATGGAAAAATGTGTACAATTGGTCATTGGACATGTATATATCAAATTTTAAACATATTATGTGTTTGTAATTTTTTTATTGCAATGAAGAAATGAAAGTATAGTTGAAGTTATTGTTAGATCTGTTAATATTATATTCCCCCCTCCCACCCATCCTATCTTATGAACGGGGCGTATCGAGAGTGATTAGGTTACCACAAGTCCTGTCCTAGTCCTATCCTTCTATCCCTACTCTCTTTGGAAAAAGAGAGGTTGGACAACTGAGTAACAAGCAGTTCTCGTTTAAACACTTATGTTGAGATAAACTGATGGCCATAGACTAGTATACTTAGGACTGTGACTTTTTCTTTTAATTTGCAATACTTCTTTGTGAATTAATGTTATACAATGACAAATGTAGGTCACTTTTAGGGTGTTCACTGTCAATACTTGGTGGAAAGGCATTATATAAAAATTAATAAATTATTAAATAAAAAATATATGTATTGATAAATTTAATCTGAGATGACTTTTTAATTATATGTTAAATGTGTTAAAAATTTTAATTTTGTGTTATTTTAGAATCACTTTTAATGTAATTGGTAATTTCTTTTCAATGCCAATTGTTGTTTATAACTGTTCATTTTTGTATAAATAGCATTGTTAAATTATATTTCTTATTAGTTGACGATGCTCGTAATGAGCGAAACCGGTCCTGACATATTAAATAAAGTGGAATGAATTACAAAGGAATATTGTGTGTTTACTAACGAATGTAGGTATTATAGCTTTAAGATAGATTTTTTGTGTTAATTTTTTTTAACTTTAAAAAGCATAAAAATAATAGTTTAATGTAGTTTGGTGGTTTGGTATTCAATATAAGTTTTTATTTCAGAATTAAAGTCAATTATGTTATTGTTGAGAGTTTTAATACATGTTTTAATGTTATGAAAACGTCGTAATCTCATGAACAAAATTTTAACGTCCATTTATTGGTGTAAAAGCTCAATAATTTTATTAAAGATACTTTAGTTCTTCTGATAAGATTGGATTTACTTTATTGAAAAATTCCATTTCTATGTAGATTTAGTGTTGGGATGATTATAAATATTTTTTAGACTTATGAATCAATAGAAGTCAGAGTAATGCTGTTTATTTAAGGGTACATATCAACACATTTATGTAGTAAGCAAATCACGATACCATGAAAACAGTTTTATCAAAAAAATATAATATATTACTAAAATAAGAAGGAAAAAAGACATTTTATTTATTAACATTATAGAAAATTAACAGGATTTTTCATTAAA
This sequence comes from Himalopsyche anomala, assembly GCA_031772345.1. NCBI lineage: Eukaryota > Metazoa > Arthropoda > Insecta > Trichoptera > Rhyacophilidae > Himalopsyche > Himalopsyche anomala. The sequence goes on along the minus strand of CM062832.1, from coordinate 22,920,555 downwards.
CTTAATATGTAACTACATATAGGTACATAAAAACATAAATATAAAAAAATAAGTTTTTTTAGCTACATTATTTATTTGTTATGTTAGCAAGCGATCATTGTGTCAACTGTCTAAAAAGGTCGACTCATAGTAGATCTAAAATCCAAATATGAAAAGTTTACAAAATATGTATTTATTATCATATAATAAAAAACAAAATATACATACACAATGTACATGTTTACAAAATATATATTTATTACAATATAATACCCTTCAGGTATTAATCCTCTGACGCTGAAGTAAAAGAAGGATCGGTAGCCAACAGATCTACAATGTTTTCGCACGAAATGGTTGTAAAATAATAACATTATTATTTTGTAAACCAAAGACCTTTTAGCAACTGCGTGCATTTAATCCAAAACAAATGTTTATATTCAACAATAATAAATATGTATTATCTCTTATATCGTGAGTTTCTATTGAAGAATAAACTATTTTTTTAAAAGCACTACTGTCATTAGATTACGACGTTTTCATAACATTAAAACATGTATTAAAACTCTCAACAATAATATTAATTGACTTTAATTCTGAAATAAAAACTTATATTGAATACCAAACCACCAAACTACATTAAACTATTTTTTTATGCTTTATAAAGTTTTAAAAAATTAACACAAAAATCTATCTTAAAGCTATAATGCCTACATTTGTCATTGTATAACATTGATTCACAAAGAAGTATTGCAAATTCAAAGAAAAAGTCACATTCCTAAGTATACTAGTCTATGGCCATCAGTTTATCTCAACATAAATGTTTCAACGAGAACTGCTTGTTACTCAAACTCTTTTTCCAAAGAGAGTAGGGATAGAAGGATAGGACTAGGACAGGACTCGTGGTAACGTAATCGCTCTCGATACGCCCCGTTCATAAGATAGGATGGGTGGGAGGGGGGAATATAATATTAACAGATCTAAGAATAACTTCAACTATACTTTCATTTCTTTCAATCATAATAATTGCTAAAATTATTTATTGAAGTCATTGCAATAAAAAAATTACAAACACATAATATGTTTAAAATTTCATGTACACATTTTTGCATTTGTCAAGTGAATGTAAAATATGTATAATATGTGTATCAATAAGATAATAAAATTATGTTTAAAGTACTGTTAATATCAATTTGCAATTTTAAATGTTTATATGCATGGTATTTCCTTTCAATATAATCAAAAATATCAGCACAATTATAATAAAACGCAATTTTCAAAATTAATAAGTTAAAATACGAATAAAATTTTAAACTGCTTATATACATGAAAATTAAATACGTTTCTTGTTTTCATTATGAAAAATATTTGGCATAATTGCCATAAAACATTCCACGTTACAATAAAACAATGATTTTTCTAATAAAAATATTTAAATGTTCGGAGTATTCGGTGTGCGAAGTATTCTATATCCGGAAGGTTCTGTGTGCGGAAGATTCCGAGTCCGAAAGAATCGGTGTTCGGTGTATTCTTGGC